>NMRA01000484.1:134020-330737 GCA_002633005.1 Phoronis australis
ACACTCCCACTGGATGGTGACCTGAGCACCCAAACTGCTTACATCGTGTCGTGTGACTCCCTCGCCACACACCTGGCACCTTCTAAATAGACAAGTCCACAATAAACTTATCAAAGTTTGGCTCACCGATCTTTTCACTGAACGACGAACTGTCCTCTTCACTTTGTGTCGAACTGGGCCTGTAATCACTCCCACTACTCAATATCGCTGCAGGGCTGCTTAGAGGCCCTGGACTGGAGAAAACAGCACAGGGCGAATCACTACTGGTTACAGGAATTGCACGCTCTGGGGTACGTTCGGAGGCACAGGTGAAGTAGATGAAGTGCCTCCACTGGCTCCAGTCACTGTACTGGCCACAGCTCGCGAGGCTTCTCGCTTCAAAAACGCACTTCTCGGGGGTGGCGACAGGGCACTGCCGGGAATCAACACAGACGGAACGGCATCCTTCTTCAGGCGTTGTTTCGCAGGGACCTTCACCAGTTCAGCGTACAAATCCCTTTCATAATCGGACGACAGAAAGTGCTTGCCACACACTCGGTAATTCTCCACTGCTTTGTACGTTGCGTGGACGGGTAACGCTGCGTTCTTCACACGAACGAGCCAAGTACGGCGATCGAAGTGTGTCATCCATCGGAAAGCGATGCAAAGGTACTCCCAAAGCGCGCATGAGCCGCTAATTAGTACATTCCAGTACCCAGCAACAGTGTGGCATGTTGACTTACTAGTAAATGAAAGCAAACGACGACGGAACTTAGCACAACCGAGGTAGAACAATGACTGACTCGGCAGCTCTCACAGTCAGACTATATGAAAAGAAATTGGCGCGAAATGCTTGCCTCCTAAAACGTCACTTCCGCAGTAGCGGACGAGTAATTAATAAACTACGAAAAGCTGTAATTAAGTGGCAAATATGTCTAGGATAACCAACCAACCTTATTTTAGCTCAAAATGACATGGAAAAAGGTTGCCTTCGCCTTTAAAGGTTATTCTGAAGCAGTCGGCAGTCACATGATGCCATGCATGTTTTGAAATGTTGCAGGATTACTTTTATCACGTTCCTATTTCAGGTCGTTTTGGTAATCAAGCCGATCATTTTCTGGGTGCTCTAGCCTTTGCAAAGTCGCTGGACAGAACACTTATACTACCTCCATGGAGGACCTACGTAAGCTGTGTTCATTTTGTCCTTAAAGAAAGCTCATTGATGAAACAGTATTCTGTTATCAATATGTCAACCTCAGTAATGCATGGAAAGTATGTTGCAAACTCAGAAATCCAATCATATTTAGTAGTAGGAGATCAAGGGTAAGATGCCCACTGCTAAGCCTGACTGGATTTTTGTGTTTGGCCAGTGGTCCAGATGGCTCAGTACACAGTTAGCCTAACGTCCTGGGTTCGAGTCCTTGTCAGGGGCAGAAATCTTCTCAGACTTACATTCATTAGGCCACGGGCGTGCTGACCAGACTTAAAATATTTGCAGTAATTTGTTAGTTTGTCTGCAAGGGTCTAGGAGCTGAAGAGCCCCAGGTTATGACAGGCTGTACTGTCGTGCTAGCGAGACTGGTATGATATACTTTTAGCATTGGGAGCCTCATCCCAGGTTTGGAAGTGGCTTTAAGCTCACTTTCCATCACAAAAATCGTATTTTGTTTGAGGCCCCTTGCTGTGATATGAAGTTGGTTTAAAATTGTTTCTCGGTCATATTGGAGGTGATTCCAGGGCTGTGAAAGAACTAAGAGTTCGTAATTGTTTGAGTTCAGGCTCAACAGATGGGGTGTCGTGGCAAGTTATTTCATTGATTGATTCCAGACTCTGCATGTTGGCTTGTCGTGGCAAGTCATTTAATTGTTTGAGTCCAGGCTCTGATTGTTGGCTTGTCGTGGCAAGTCATTTTATTGTTTGAGTCCAGGTTCTGCATGTTGGCTTGTCGTGGCAAGTCATTTTATTGTTTGAGTCCAGGCTCTGCGTGTTGGCTTGTCGTGGCAAGTCATTTTGTTTGCCAATCATGGTCTTATAACAGACTGTCAGATTGTTGCAAACCATGAATTCACTTCTCATCTGACTAAGTTGAGACAATTTTTGCATCAATAATTGACGAAATCAAAGGTTAACTTCAAGGATGGAATGGTGATTTATAACCGCTTCGTCAAAATTAAAAATATCTTTAATAATGACATTAAAAATTTGAAAAATGTTATAGAATAATAATTATAATAGAAATAATATTGCACTGGCTAGTAGAGCCTTCGTATTTTTATTTAAATCATATTGTCTACTTGATCAGTGCAATAATCGATAGATATGAACTCTGAGATACACTTATTGTAAATAGTATGGAAACATCATAGTATTGGAAGATGCTCAATATAGTAGCAACATACTCACCTATGTTAACACTACTTACCTATAACTCTTATCAAATTGTGATATTTTTGTACATTTTATATAAATATTCAAACATGTTTGGTGCAATTCAATGAGTTATGGAATTGTGAGTCGTAGAACAGATGAGATGATGAGTGTGTGGTCTTGTCATTATCCTCGTTTGTAAAGGTGAGCCAAACATTTCAAGCAATCTTTTCTGCTCCATAATGGGATTGTTGATCAGACGGTATTCTCTGTTCACTGAAACTCCTGCCTGCTGTCTACTTCAGAAAAACATTCCATTCACCGACTGGTTTCAACTGGAGCCTCTGACCAAGTATCACCGTGTGGTTCTGGCCGAGGACTTCATGGAGCAGTTGGCACCGACCTATTGGCCTGTGGGTCAAAGGACAGGCTGGTGTTGGCTGCCTCCATCATCGGACAAGAAGTGTGAGATGAAACAGGGTAGGTGGCACTGGTGTAGTACGTTAGTTGATACATTGTGGAATGTTATTAATAACAAGTGAAATGTTCCCCCTTTAAGTAACTTACTGCTTGAGGTGCTCCACTAAAAGGGCAGCAATCGATGCTGGCAGCCATTTGTCAAGCGCAAACATGATTTCATGGTCATGGTATGCCAATGTATTCTTTTGGGAATACCAGCAGTTCAACAGTTCATGCTAGTGCACTGTATTCATTCAGTACGAGCAATTGATAGAATACGCTAAGATTATAGTAAATGGTGGTAAATTTTGAGAAAGTAATCAGTCGTACTGAAGTATGAGAGTTTACAGCGATGATTGCATTCCACTCGTATGATCTGGTGCGATGCACGCATTCTCAAAGAACATGTTGACATTACATACATGGTTAGAAAATGCTTTTCAAACTTTGACAGATATTAGCTATCAAACTCATTGGATGGGCACTATGCAAGATAACACAACATGGCATTAAAATAATTATATTAAAATGGCCGATTGTTCATGAAGCTTGGCCAAGGTTGGTCAAATTACATAATGGACTTACTGCACTGGCGTTGAAGATGCAGTGAAAGACTGAGGCGCGCATTGAAAAGAACGCTCTTATGTCACTCCGACCTCAGTAACCCATTCACAGTTTGATTAATATGAGATTATCCTTGGCTTGAAAATATCAACATGTTCACATTGCTCTAAATATGTTTTAATAAAAATTTAGAAAATGTTATTTGCTGTCTGTGAAAGTAAAGTGTAACTCAACTTGTTTGCTTGGAAAAATTATTGTGTTGTTTTTTTGGGTGAAATCAGAACAGGGGGTCTTGGAAGTGCTCCGCTCATTCACCTGCTTTTCATTTTCAGGTAACCCATTTGGCCCATTCTGGGACGGACTTGGTGTGGATTTTGATGACTACATTGTCTATCACCTGTCGTACCAGGAGTCTGAGAGTGGCCGTTGGAAGGAACAGTGAGTTACACACAACCACATACTTATATTTATGCACCCACATATTTATTTAATGGATTTTCATGATATTTGGCAATTAGTTATTTATTAGGAAGATGACGCCACCTGCACGTTTTTAATTTTGAATGTATTCTATGTATTTTGAAATTCCTATTAGCCATTTTTACTGCTCCTCTATTGGCCAAACTGCTGTAAGGATGAATATGAAAATTTACATGCTACACTGGGAAGAGGATGGCTGGCAGTGACTTTCATATGACTCCGACTACAATGTGGGCTACTGGTAGTGTTTATTATGTTTTAGGCATCCATCTCTATTGGCCATACTACTGTAAGAATCATTATTAAAATTGGTAAATGTGTTGAAACTCAGAAGAGCATGGCTAATATTTTTTAACAATTTTCACTACTGTGGCACCTGGTCACACTGCTAAACCCTTGAGCCAGGTTTCTAGCTCCTCAGCTCGATTTTAACCATATATTAATAAAGTATGAAAATATTTCCAAGTGATCAGTGCAATGGGCCCACATGCGAGGCCTGCGCACGTCTGGTACAATTATTTTTTTTATCCCCTAGTGGCAGTTTGTTTTTTTCACATAGGCAGCTGTCTCTCCCTGCTGGATCTTTGTGAACTTTGAAACATGGCAACAGATGATGAAATCACCATTATTGTTGATATATCTTTTGAAAATACTTTTTAACTTGTTTAAAAAATTAGTTGAGGACTATTTTCAGGAAAACATATTAAGTACAACCATCAAAATCCGCATCCTTACTAGCTTAACAACTATCAGTATCTTCAAAAAAGAGATGTTTTAGAACATGAAATGAGAGACATATATAACATAAATTATGTAGGGAATAAATTAGAAATGAATTAAATAGTAATATACGACAACAGGACATTGCAGTTATATAATGTAAGTAAATATCATGTATACAATGAGGGGAGATTAATATCACGCATCTGTTTAAAAACATTAAATTTTGTGTGTTTGTTTTTGATAAGGACAATTTTCATTTACTTTTTTGAATAATTACTGGTAGTACAATTTTTCTTTACTTAAAACATTTTGTTATTGGTTGTTTTCATCAGGTACCCACCAGATAAGTACCCAGTGATGACATTCAAGGGAGCCCCAGCACGTTACCCTGTTGTGCCTGAACACCGCGAGCTACAGGGCTACCTCAAGTGGTCCGATGCCATCGACAGTGTGGCGCAGGACTATGTAGATCGCACATTCCATGGAGACAAGTTTGTGGGTGTACACCTCAGGAACGGAGTGGACTGGGTATGACGAATAGTCACCGTATTTTATGCAATCTTGCCATTTTGCAGAAATCCGGTAAAGTTTCACCAGTTGTGGACAAACATTATTTCAAATTAATGTAAAAAACTAGCCTCCTTCCATTCTCCAAAGGCTTCTAACATTGTTGTAAAGGTCCACAATTTCTCAAAACACTGTCAGTTAATTGCTATGGCATAAAATTTCCAGCTTATAAAGCATTTATTTGATGCTTCTTATCTGGTCAGGAATAAAATGGGTGAAAAAATGGAATTTTATTGGTCTGTCATGTTTTGACATTAATTGGTAAGATTTGCTGTAATCTCAGAAATAAGCTGTGAAGAAATTGAATGATGATAGATTGCCACTTTACAAACCTGATAAGAAATAAAAAGTTCAGACGTTATTGTAACTTCATAGCCAGATAGTGGGGCTGTCTTGTAAGTTAACAAATGTTAAGCAAAATTCATAAAACTCCGCTTGTGTTTTGTATTATTTTCAGTGGCACACCCTTCTGCCATGTCTGCAGTGATTTTGAATGAAGAGCAGGTTGACCTGAACCAGGGATTAGGAATCTGATTTTTTCGAAGTGAATAGTCACATTAAAATGTTAAAATCATCTTAACCATGATGTATGCTGCTGAAACCGTCAGCATCCCGATTATTCTGACCTTTCCCTAAACTTACTTCTCTTTCAGTCCGCTGCCTGTGAGCATGCCCCCGGTAGAGGTACATACATGGCCTCCCCACAGTGTGTGAACAAAGGGGAGGTCGTTACCAAGGAGATCTGCTTCCCGTCTCCAGAGACTATACTCAGGTGGGTTCGCCTTTATTGCGGGTCACGTACCCGGAAAGTAGAAAATTTATTTCATTTTGTTCTTCACTGTATCTTTGAAGTCACACATGCAATACAGTTAACAGCAAGGTCACAAATCACATATTTACAATGAAATTGTCAAATAACTTTGTTCTTCAAGCAAAACGCCTGCAATATAAATAAGCTTATATTTTGAATGACAAATTTTCTAATATGACTGTTTTCTTTTTTCGGTGTTTTTCCAATTTCTTTGGTTGAAGAAGTGATTTTTCAAAAATTTACAGAGATGTAACAAAATTTGTCTTAAGAAAATTTAATCATTTACATCTTCCTTGGTTCTTTGTCTAACTCTACCTTTTTGTATCAAATAAGTCAAGTTTCACTCACATGCATAATGTTTTTTAAAATTTGCTTGTCAGTTTTACTCCAGTATTTTGCATAGAAGCGCAACTGCAGAGTAGATGTGCAGAAATGTACGCAAGGAGTGCACGCTGTATTTTATTGGATTGTTTCTAGTATGTTCACTGTTACCCTTCCCGAACACTAGATGGAGTTGCTACCATCTAACCAGTGGTGTTCAACATGTTTTAAGCAGTTTTGTTGGCTTCATGTAGAACACTTGAATTTGGGCAAACTACTGCATTCAACATAACATTTTTTGTTTCATTGACTCTGGTGTGTTATTAGAGCGATTAAAGACGCCGTCCTATCCACTGGTGCTAAACATGTGTTCGTTGCCACAGACAAGAACCCTATGACAAGTGACATAAGAGATTACTTGCAGGAACATAAGGTACGAGGCAGCCCTCCAAACTATATCTCCTTACAGGTAATAGTCGCTAACAGGGGTCCCGGATTCTGGGAGCCAGTTTGGAGCTCGTTATTCAGTGAAGAAGACTCCGGTTCTCAAAATGCAGAACCTTTGTAAGTGACTAGTACCGTCCTTGCATATGTGTTCTTCATTTTCAGTGATGAAACTATATTATTGTTGGTGTTAGTGTTATGTCTAATTGTGCCACACCCTGCTTACATTGTTGGTAAATTTCAAATCAAGATTCTGCCCATGGTGCATCACACACGCACGCTGCATTAGAGAACTGCAAACTAATTTTAGGCTATGTGAAGCTTATCTGGACAAGGAAATTGGTTTCTGTCAAGATGAATATTTTAACTGCTCACAACAGCTATGAATCCCATTATACCCGAATTATGCTCAAAACTTCCAAAGCGAAAAAGTAAGAAATATGAGGTATGGTTTTGCACTTGACCGGGAACTCTTCGGTTTCTAAATAAAAAATGTTTCAATTAAGACATCTAGGTTATTTAATAAATTTCACGATAGACTGACAACAGAATACACAATTATTATACTAGTTAGTTGTCTTCATGATGTCTTCATGCATCAGTCATGACCAATCTCTTTGTGAAGTGAGGTGCTTTTGAGTTTTTGTCCACCAGGCTTGGTATGCTGCATGCATTCGGACCCCCAAAATTTTCTCACTTACCTGTAAGCTCTGCCAAGTACATTGTACAATTATGTGATAATAGGGAGTGTTGTCTTACCTCTGGTTTTAACTGTTTTGTACCATCCAGGGGCACCTAGAACCACCTGTACTGTAATCTTGTTGGCTCTGAATAAACATTTTGTCATCTATCTTTCCCTCACCTTCCCTTTCCCTCCTCTCTCTCCCTAACAATTTGTCTCCCTCCCTCCCTCCCTCGCTCCCTTCCTCCTTGGGTGAATTTTTACTGTAACAGTTGTATTTTGTGTGGAATGACCTCATCCATGTGTCTGCCGTTATTTCAGATACAAGTTCATCACCTTGATCCTCATCTGCCTCAAGAAGATCTAGCCATACTGGGGAAGGCAGACCACTTCATAGGCAACTGTGTGTCATCGTTCACAGCATTTGTCAAGAGAGAGCGCGACGTCAACAACAAAACGTCGTCCTTTTTTGGTCTCACTCGCACCAAGTAGATTGGTAGTTGTTTATGAAATCTCTTTCATTTTTATTGAAGTGTTGTCTTGTGATAAAGTGTTGCGCATAATGTTGGTCAAACAAAATTTTGTTTTCTAATTTTTTAAATAATTTGCACCGCCAAAAAAGCTTTGCCGTTTTCAAATTCTTTAGGGTTACATGTAGCTACCGTCGAACAATTGTGGGCATTCACAACATGAGCTTTTGAAAAATGAAATTTTAGCAATTTTCAATATTGGTATTTTTGTCCAAAATTGACGAGGTCTTGCCATAATATTTATTTCTACTTACACCAATAGTGGAGTTGCGTACTGTGCCATGAACAGTTGTAAAGTTTATGTGTTGATATTTATAAAAGTTAGTGTTAAGATTGTTGTTCTTGTTCTCTTCAAGCACTTTGTTAGATGCCAATCTCATGTCTCCACATGTAAGTGCACGTGGAATGTACCAATTGAATGTTAGCTGCATCTAATTGTCCAGGTTTCTTGTTGTTCTGTTGGACGTGCCTCGGGTCACTTAAAGCTATCATGACGCTGGCCTGGGGTTTGTTTCATGACAGGAACTTAAGACAGAAATTTAGTGTTATTCTCCTTCACAATTGTTTGCCAAGTAATTATGAGCTGAACACTGTATGTAATAATTCTAGTAATAATCGCTGTAACCAGCAGTCATGTGTCTGTGTGAACTCCCAGACAATTAGCACTTTTGCGCGGTAAGATTTAATTATTTTTTCAGAAATAGCGGTGTGGAGCGCAAAACCAAATTTCTGACTTACGTCTTTTAAGGGGTTATTTTTCATGAACCAGACCCTGATGAGTTTGTGGCAGAAAAATGGTCGTATTGGATGGCAGTCACGCGACTATTGGGCAATTATTAGGTGATTATTGGGAGTACCGGCTGGGTGTTGGGATAAAAAAATCACTGAACGCTACTTCTGATCCAATGAAAAATCACCCAATTATGCTGGGCATCAGGATAGAACTGACTGGATGGGAAAAACGAAGTGTCTTGTGATATTTTACCAAGATATTAGTAGGATAGTGGTATTTAAATTCCACGCACTCATTAATTTGGTCAACTCGTCTAGTTGGAATTGCAAATTTAAAACTTGTTTCAAGCAAGTTAACCTTGGTGAATCTTCCTGTTTAAGCAGTGAACTTGGTTTCATCCACGGTGTCACGTTGTAATTAGGAGTTTTACACTGAATTGTCGTATTACAGAACCACAACTAAGGGTTCCACCCAAAAACATCAGCATGGAAGTTTTCATTTTGAGATGTTGAAGAAAAAATTTAAAATGAATACTGGAACTGTTGACTCACATTTAGCGATGTTGTGCACACATCCCATAGGCTTCAGCTTGGGCCTGACCAATAGGAGGAGTCTTAGTCAGACGACGCAACAAATCGGCTAGAATTTTATTCTATGTGTGAGACAATTGAAAGTGGAGGCTTTCGTGTCCATTCAACGATAGCTGTTCTATTTTTCCCAGCCCAAAACATGAATGGGAAGAGTGGTGATCATAGGTGGCGCTAAATGAGGCTTAATGTCACCAGGAAGATATTCACATAAACATGGCCGTCCTACAAGATGCAAGTGCGTAACATTATTTGAATTGTCCTCATATTGTTTTTATACGACTTTTAAAATATAACTGCCTCGCATTATGTTGCTTAATTTTTCCTAAAATTCATTCAACTTCACTTTCAGTTTTTTTTTCGGAATAATGCGATTCAAGAGTCAATTTTTATTTTTACATCATCGTTTTCTTCAACTTACATTTACTTAAAAGGATACCATACCCTGTTTTGGCCTATTGCTTCTTGGACGGAACACACGTTAATAAGTAAAACTGTCTGCTTTTAAGGACATAAATCTGCAATAAGTTTGAGTCTTTGACACGTCTTGTTATACCAAAAATAGTGCGTCCACTAAGTAAATAATGAAGAACAGTTCATGTTATTTCGGAGCTTGAATTATTCTCACTTACGCTAAAAAATCAGGACACGCTATTGTAATGCATGGGTGTGAAAACAAAATTAGGTTATTTACCCACACCTTTCAAAAACCCAAATTTTGAGTCAATCCCTTTACTCTTATAAAATCAGTCTCGTTCTGTTCTGTACTCTGATTGGAAATGATTTGTAGTCTGTAATTGAGAAGAGTGGGCAGCTCATTGCCACAGACCAGGCCCGTTTACACTGCACATCATGACAGCTTCAGTTCCGGACACCGAGGGCAACATGGTCATCCGTCAATCCCGGCAACCAAGTTCAATTCTAACAAAGGATAAGTGTGTATTGATGTCGCTTTAGAAGAGCAAACATATGAAGAAGGCTGCTCACCAGCACATGGTTTGGCCTTCAAAGTGGCTGTAATTCCACCTTCCATAGCAAAACATCTTTCAATTTCGACCACCTGCCTGTATGAAATTGACCACTAATTGTTCGTTAATCGAAATAAATGCCAGTTTCTGGTCTTGGAAATACTGAAAGTTCTTCGTTGCTTGAATCGAGGCTCTACATGTTGATTTGTCATCATGGCATGTCATTTTATTATTTTAGTTTTTTGCTAGACCAAAAATCAGACTTCTTCAGAGTCGAACAAGTTGAGACCAATTTTGTATCAGTGATCTAGTAAATCAGTAGTGTATTTGATGGAACATGGTTTATTGATGTTTTAAATGACACATTCATTAACTGTGAGGTAAAAACAAGACATTGTATTTTCGAACTTCGTAATCTTTATTACACTGAAGTAGAGACAATTGTGATACAAAAACAGCTTGTGCCCAGGCCGTGACCCTTGAACCTTATATCAAAGGTTACCACATTCAACGTCATGTTCACTGTAAAGAAAACTATTACCACGATGACTATTCATATTTATAAATAATACAATCTAAACAAGCACAAAAATATACTTTTTACAGGTTGACTATCTTTTCTCTATGACCAGACAAATTCCTAAGGCACCATAGAATGTGTATAAATTACAACTCACAATCTTCATTTCAGGCGAGACGAACATTCAATCAATCGAATATGAACTATTCTCCATGAAAGATGACCAAAATGATACAGACTGCTAATCAAACAACAAATATGTCTCCATAAGAACTGAATGAATTGACAGTTTATTAACTCAAAAAGCAATTTATGTAATTTAAACTTATGGTCAAATGTGGATTTGAAAAACAACACAGAATTAAATCCCCATGAATCAGGATGTCTCCCAATCACATTGTGGAAGTTTGTCCACAAGACAGGTATACCGTAAATACTCGTGAGGGAGACGACCTCATTAACAAGCGCTGGACTTGTATGCCTGCATTCAAAGACATTTGCTGGTCTCCTACCTAAGTATTTAGGACGATTGTTTCAACTAAAACTTTCACGGGTTTTCCTCGATGAGGATAATGACCGCCAAGTTCAATTGTCACAATAGCAAAATGACCACTTGACACAAAAGAGTTGACCAAAATTTCAATAGCTTTTACTAGAAGGTAATCAAAAGATCTTTTAGAATTTCAAATACACATAAGCAACAAGTTATCCTTGAACTAAAAAGGTAATCAACAATAATAAAACAATACTGACATACCAGTGAAAACAAACACCCCTTTAAATTTTATCCAGCTTGTTTTGGCTTTTTTCCTGACATCCCTCGTAACCAGTATTTAAAGCAATTACATACAGCGTTAAACTTACACACTAGAGATGCATTCTATGACTAGCATGTCAGTATGATGGTATCAGGTGAAACAATCTCTAGGTTGTTTCCATAAACCATGACTTGTATTTAATACAAGATGAGTGATACCTAACAGAAATCAATCGAGAGCAAACCATATCAATTACAGAGCCATACACATACACACGATGGGGTCTCAACAAAGTACAACAAAGACGGACTAGGGTAATTGTGATGCCATTTTCGCATTGCCCGGCGACTCGATATTCATTGGTGGTCCTCAAGATAACAAATTTTTCTCTTTAACATAGAAATTGACAACAAAAACCTGTTCACCAGTACACGGTATTTGCGGGATAAATATCCCTGTGATGCATAAATGCACAACTTTTAGCAAGGACCCTTGATTTAAACAGCACCACCTAGTGATTTTTTGAGCTTCTCATCGGAAGCAGTTAACCAGTACAAACCTAGCAAGATACAGCACAATACAATCATACCCCTCCAAATAAAAGTTCAACCAGTGCTCCAGAGGCAACCCCTACTCTACGCAACTAAAAGGTGTATTCTGTAGACGAAATACATAAGCTCGCACACTTAGTGGTGAAAAATCTTCACTTCTCAAACGGTAACAGACAATTCTATCCCATAATTCAACATTCCAACCTCACTGACCAACCACTTCAATGGCTTCCCCATTTTTTGCAAGTTTACATTACTGAGCATACTCACGAAGCACAAGCTTACTTGACTGCGTGATGTTGCAGAAAGAAACTTGGTCTACGGAACACAACCCAGTGTGTTTTACCTATGAACTCACTGATTCGTTCCTATTCCTTCAACTTCCCCATTGCCCTTTACCAACCACCCACACGTAAGGCCAATTCTCTCAGCATACCAATCGTTCTATTCTAACTGAACAGCACCACACATTAATGAGATGACTAATTCAGTCCCTGCTACAACTTTGTTTCCTGCACCAGTCCCCAGCCCTCCTAGTGGTGACCAGACAAATTAGCAGAGCACCAATTACTCCACTGTTTGAGAAAACAGGTTTACATGATATGTTAAGCCTCCAACATGTGCAGAATATTCTAGTTGCTTCAGAGACCATCTTCTTGATCAAACAATGACTGCGCTTCATACAGGCATTTTTGTCTGATTCAGACAGTTAACTTTTTAACCTGTAGGAAATCTTCAAGTTGCTCGTAAAACTGTTCATCTTTTTGCGCTTTGCTAAGATTCGCTAAAAATTCTCTTTATGAATCATAAGAATGTTTGTTAGCACAACTCTGTCAACAATCGGGACATTACATTTTTCAAACCCATGCCATAGCTATCACATCCACTATGTTTTACTTTAAGACCCATCGATGGCATATCTTGTTGTGAAAGCATATTTTGCATACACAGCATGCGTATCCGTTCGCTAGTCAAACACAAGCAAGAGCTGGACACTGAGAATGTGTTTGAGGTGAATACACAAATATCGCTACGACGTCGTCATGTTGTTGCACGATATCGGCAATGATTGGACTGACAATGACTTCTCTCCTCTTCATGGCGACAATTTCTGTTTGATACTCTAATGGCATTACCAAGGCGGTGAACTCCCCCTAGTGCCAGATCAGCAACAGCCAATCACAAGAGTTCTCCTAAATGAGTCTATACAACGAATTGTGTTGTGTTCTCCTGTGCATGGGCTGGATCAGAGATAGCCAAGTTCAAGGGCATGGTGAAGGGCCGCCAGGTCGGAATGATTGGTCACGCGCCAGAATGGATAATTCATCTGAAATGGCAACGATGGCGGTGGTTATTAAATATACAGCTAATGTCAGGACATTAAGTTATTTTGAGGGAGTGCTGAAGTATTCAATATCAAAAAATCAATTTTCAAAACATCCAGGTGCATTTGGCTTACAAATCACAACCCCCTCAACCCCCAGTGCAGTTTGCTTCTTAATGTTACATATTACAAGGAAGCATATGTTCTTCAGAGGCTCCGTACTTCCCAAGACCCCAAATACTACCTTGTGACTGCCGCTAATCTCCACATGTACACCAGACATGTCCAATGAGATTCATATTCATCGAATTTCAAGACAAATCAACAAAAAAACGACACAAGAACCAGTCTGTTGAGTAGTTAAAATACATAACACAGTTCAAACAACATCTTTGGGGGTCTAACTCTCAACTGAACAACCCAGTGAATTCGAGGCATATCATCTACGGCGCTCCAGTTGCATTGTGGGATTGTTGTCAGCTCATAAACACCTTGTGACATCGCAGATAACTTTATAATTTGTGTTTCAGATAGTGAGACTTTACTGCAGCAATATTGGATGGCACGTGCCTTCAGAAAGTTTGTGATCTTTGTGTCGATTATGATGCATTCTGAGGCTCACTTTCAATGTTATATTTTCATGATGATTGTTTAGTCGTACTCACAATAAAAACCATGTTACTTTCAAGTCTGGTGCATTTAAGTGACAACTGTTGTTTTTCAACATGTTTACACGTCACCAAAACATCCGAGATGTCATAAGATAATTACGAGCAGACAACCGTCCAACAATCCATTTGAAAAACGACCGTAGCTCCAGAGATGAAAACCTCCAAATGGACTATGTGCCAAACGACACAATATTAAAGTGACGTCTACATGAAACATTGAATGAAACAAACAGAACAGTTAGTTCTTACATAACAGTTACATAACAGTTACATAACAGTTACATAACAGTTACATAACAGTTAAATACCTGTTTTGCCGCTTGTTCCTCATCTCTCCCGTCGCCAACGACAACATAAGTACACTTGCGACCAAACCGAGATACTATTCGCTCAAAGCAGCTTTCTTTGCCTGTAAATAATAAGTTGACATCTGGGTAATCAAACAGTGCCGATTCACAAGATGTGAAAAAATGGATTCATGACGCAACTCATTACTCAAATAGGAGTTAAAAGAAACTATGACTTCTCACCGTAACAACATCTGATAGTTAGTACCAATGCAGAACAGGTAATATTCGCTGGTAATCCATTGGAACACAGTTTTGTGACTGTCTTGTCACTAAATATGGTGGCTGGACAAGGAAAATCTTCACCAGAATTTGTGTGAGGAAACAATGTTATTAAGAACACCCATTCGTAAGAAAAACAAAGCATTACACTCCATTCCATAACAATATAAACAATTTCTTTATAATTTTAGAATAAGAATTCAACATTTAAAAATATGCTTTGCTAACCTACCAAAGAAATTAATGTAGAATTCAATGCTAGTCTATGGAAACCGTGGTTACAAAAACCTCCTTGTAATTGTTCAATTTTGAAGACCTAATACTCACCTATTTTTGTAGCACTATAAGTGTTGTCTATATTGAACACTCCTCCAAGACCGTAGAGCAACACTTTAGCCAGGGCTGGTACAAGTTGAGTGGTTGTCACCAACACGTTGACACAGTTGGGCCTGTCAAGGAACAAACACTTCCTGTGAGACAGTTCCGGTGAATAAAAGAGTTACTTTCCCAAGGTTTCTTTTAATGCTACTTGGGATCCAAATATTGATTACCTCTCATAATTACATCAAATTTATCCAATATTCCAAGCATTGCGAAAAAAGTTGGAGATCTCCGCAATATGTTCCTCCGCCAGCTCTAACAACTCCCTGTGAATGTGCAAAACAGCATTCTTTGCTAGTTCGACTTAACTGAAAAGAGTTCGACTTTCCGAAACTAGGATTATCATACAATGCGTTTTCTTATGTCCGTCAAAGAGCTCATATTCAGGATGGCGTCACTGACAACATGACAAAATACTATTAGATAATGCATTACGTCGTCATCTTTAATTTTTTGTACTGTAGTGACAGTCCTTCCCTTAAAAATATTCTACTGAAAATCAGACAAGAAATATAACCGAACATACACACAATTCGAAGCTTTAGTCTGTCAGCTGGAGCGTAAGGAACTCGAGATAGTGTGTAATACTTTTTGTCAGATATCTTTATTGCCATAAGTTTACAGTTTCTATTCTCAGCGATGTAAGGTGACAGTTTCGGATGAACCATTTGGATGAAATGGGTTATCCCCCAACATTCAGTACGGTAGACCATAAACTTTGCATGTACCATAAAAACACAAAGTAACACAAGTAAAACATTTGTTAAATCCAAGTACAGATAAACGTACAGTTTCATTCAAAATCTCGCATACATCAGTTGTCTACCTTAGTCCGACTGAACCTCACCACGTCTTTAGCCTTACCTTGAGTTGATTATGCTAAGAGACTTGTGTGCTAGTGTCAACCACGAGTCCGTAATGGCTTCAATCTCAGAGCGCAGCTGAAGCCAAAGGTCCCTCTTCTGTGGTCCCAGTAGGCCGCCCACATTGTTCCTGTAACTTGTATAGATCTCCTTTATCCTGCGGTATCTAAACGCCAGCTTCCTCATCCAGTCGACACCACCGCGGACCCCTGTGGCTAGACAAAGACCTGGGCCTTGCGATGCTTGATGGAAGCCATCTGCGGCGAAGTTGTAGTTACTGAAACAGTCAATGAAGGCGCTCTAGATTGAACATTGAACAAAAGTGAATGAAGAAAAAAATGAAGGGACGAAAGTTGGAAAAAAGAGATTAAGCTTTCAGACAAACAGTAATAGTAGAAATGAAATCTTGGAAGAAGACCTAATCAGTTTTGGGGGCCCACATAGGAATCTGCTGAATTATGACTGTAGAATAGGGCATGATTTTGCAACCAGGGATGCTGTTATCTTGGATTATTGGATTGTGAGAAGGGCTGGCTTGGGAGCGGCAATAAAGAGCATTACATGAACAAAGAGAAACCATCTCTGAAAAAGCAGGATGGTCTCTGAGATTTCAACTTTCTCACACATGGGACAGGACCACCATCGATCTGCCACGCCACTTGACACAAGCTCCATCTATTGGTCAAAACAGCAATAGCCAAATTTAAGTCCAGAAGATGTGGAAACAATATTGCTTAATCGGAGTCCACAATTCTAGTATTCCATTTATTTCTTAATTTATCAAAAGTGAAGGTTTGTTCAATAAAAATGACAGAAGATCACCGCAATACATACAGTATTTCACTGGTTCTCACCTCAAGTCTTGTCCATTATCATCTGACGACACGTCATCTATATGTACCTGATCACAGTCCTGAAATAATGACAGCGCAGATTTGGATTAATATAATGGCAACCGTTTAACTGAGGATTTGTTTCACAAAAGTGAAATTTAATTCGTACAGTTCTCCTAGAAGAAAATTATTCCTGCTGCTGGTACGTATATAATATCTGGGAGCATACATCCATAACTGCAAGTTAACCAGATAATTTACATAATGGCAAAAACGTAATAAAACATGTTTTTAGTAATCACACAATGGGGACACTGGATAAAATTTTTGGCTTAAGCCACGAGAAACTTCCAGAGAAATAGGCCCTAGGTCACATCACTCACATAAAATAAGAAAATTTCACGTCATGCAATTTCCTTTTTCTCTAAAAACATTTTTAACATGATTCACCACCACTGGTTACTCCTGCCAGGCGATTAAAATGCCAGGGACAATTAATTCCGACCTATAAAACAAGACAAAAAAATCTTGTCCGTCTCCTAGCCTGTTCTCAATTAAGTAGCTCAAACACAATAACTCAGCAGTGAACTAGAATTAATTGACTATGACAGCGGGAGTCTTTTGATGTGAACAGAGATACCAAGGGTAAAAACTTTTAAAAGCTTTTAGAGGCAACAGACTACTGTGTAGGAACCTGGTGTGAGGCTATTTAAAGGCTTAATTCTTAAGATTGCAGTAATAGTCAGACAGTTAGAAGCTTGGTGATACCCACATATTGTTATGGTAACAGAAGAACACCTTGTAATCACAAAATCATACAGGAATTTCAACTAGTAGGTGAAATAACAAATGCATCTTTCAATTCCATAATCGGGAGTAGAGGATTTAAGTTTGACCTAAATGACTTTGGGTGTCTGGAGGCCGCACGAACAAAATTAACCCTGACATTTTCACATGAGCACTATTTCAAACCACGTCAGGATTGCAAAAAAACAAGTGTCAGCCAACTGCCAAATAATTTTGTTTATACACAGGCACACACTTTATCAAACTGGACAGGTCTTAAAATGAGTAGCATCTAGTCATGTCAGCTTTTTTAGACAGGCGTGACTGTCACTTTTATAAATCCGCCAGAATTAATGGCCCACACACAGACATTAATTTGCTCAGGCAGACCAGAGCACAGCAAGACTGGATTTTCAAGTAATGCACATCACAGGTCATGACCCGGACTGAACTAGATTACGAAAGTTCATAGGTCGCAATTTATAAGCATTAGATAACCAAATACTTCTTCATGAATGGCCCAGTTTGAATAAAAATTACTTTATTAATTGCACAGTACCTGCAGCCTCTCAATATATGTACATGACTAAATGGCAGGAATGTTTTGACTGGTTTTCACTGCCTAAATGTGTCGTGATTAATGTTTAAACTGCCGATGACTAATTTGTTTAAACACCAGTCAATATTCCTTCTCACAACAAATCAAAAAATTGGAGATGCAAAACAATTACACTGAAAGTTTCTAACAGGCAAAACGAATTTAAAATTCAAAATATCGCCAAAACCAGTCCTTATATTATCGGAGACATACAATTTCATATGGTTAAATTTTCTTAACAAACCTGACAAACAAAATGAAAGTATTTCCGACACAACAAATTATTTTGACAGTCAATTTTACAACCATATTGTCCACAGCATATAAAGTGTGCTACATAAGTGTTGACTGTAAAAATCATGTATTTCTCCAGCCTCAGACTGGTGGATGCACCACTGAATGGATGGACGGATGCACAGCTGGATGGATGGATGGATGAACGGATTGACAGACGGACGGACGGAGGGATGGGTGTGGGCATAATTTTAGGAAGTAGGCTTAACACTGGCAAGTACTTACCTCCAGATCATTAAAGAATAGATGGGTGTCAGCCAAGTTAAATATCATCTCCTCCATTCGTAGTCCTAGCGAGACAGAGGAGGGTGGGTCCTGAAAACACAAAAAGACCCAGAGTTAGACCAGGTAGTGCTGGTGATCAGGTGTGGCAATACATACTTTATGCTTGGTAACACTATCAAAGCAATGCATTGCATAAAATGTAACATAATCTCCTCAGTTTGGGGCAAGTGGCCTTGAAAGAGATTTCCCCATTATGAAAGCAGGCCAAGAATTTCAAAATCACTTAACTTACTCTTTGGAATTCTGTCCTAATTTCCTCGCTTGTTTCAAAACCTTAATTAGGTTCCAAAAAGTTAGTAAAATAAGGATAAAAATTCTTAAGTATCAAAGGTTAAGAAATAAATGGCGATCTTGCAGGACCATTGAACATTGGTTTTACTGAGAATGTTTTTTTTTCTACAAGGAGTACAGGAAAAATCCAAACATATTTTAAGTATACTGCCTCTTATGGAAGTTTTTGCTTAGGAAAATGTTGTGTTTCCCTCTTGTCATAGGCCAAAAAAATAGTAGGGGTGGAATGATACACATTTTCAGAGAATTCAGTTAGATTTGATTCAACTCTTTTTAGGAGGACTTTGTTTATTTTTTAATTCGATCTTGTTTGTCACATTAAATCAAAAATAAGTAGAAACTTACCACTCTATACCAATTTTAACAACAAAAATGTTGAATATGATAAGATTCCACTTAAGAATGATCCTAAATGAAAAACTGCTTTACGCGCGTCCAACTTATGTGAATTTTACTGTCTTTCGCTACAAATAATAACTTTATAAAGTATTGTGTTTGATGGCAACAGTAATACACGTAGTAAAATTCTGAAGTAGTCCAAATGAGGGCTCTTTTTGGATGCAAAATCACTTTAGAAAAACATCGTCCCTATTGTAGATGGTATGTCCACAGTTTCCATAAGTGCCAGACACGTAAAATGTACCAGAAAGAGCCTACACAAGGGCCTTTTTCCAACCTTGTTGCCAAAAGATCAAAAAGATAGCTTTGTCATGGCGGGCGCTCTTTCGGAAAGCCCCAGTGCTGCGCTAATGATGAAATTAATTTTATTTATATCACAAATTTGATAAAATAAACTTCCCACATCTCGCTGTGAAACATTACTATTGAAGTTGAGAAGCACTGTTTTGCCCACAGGGCAAACTGTTTCTTAATTGCTAAAGTTATTACAGTCACAAAGTAAACAGTCTCCAAGACATATTAAACTACCCTGGGGATACATTTTTCACACCCTGACCTTTAAATCAGTTACAATGCGTTGTCTAAGTAGTTAATATCCCAACCTAATAAAAACCATCGATAATTTTTGGCGAATTGCAGAATCAAGGTTTGTGATGCTTTTCTAGTGGACACTTTCTTCATATTTTGCAGAGCACGGTCAACTCAACAGACCATGACAGTGTTGCGTAGAACTATTTTCATGCAAGAATATCTAGCTCACACATAACTACATGAGTGAAAAGCGGAGTGTTTTGCATATATGCATGGGAGCCTACTAGCCAATCCTAGCAAAATGGGTGCCACTCAAATGATTGATCGGTGAGGTCAGAGTTATTTGTTTCCAGTCCATGAGCGAAGATTGTTCCGTGCAAGTGAAAGCGAAGGTTTTGCGAAGCACATTATTCAGTCCAACTCTTCCACGTAACTGATAACAAATCTATCACACTAGGAGTTAAAAAAATACTAATGGAAATTTACCATCATCTGTGACTTTTAACATACTAGCTACGATACAACTATCAAATTAGTTTGCCATGAATGTAGCAAGCAGCGAGTGCATTTCCCACATCAGTTTTTATCAGAAACCAACCACTAATTACATGTATTAGGGTCATTGCAAATTACACTCTTTAAAGCCACAAGAGCCTGGTTCTTAGCTGACAATCACACCCACTGAAAGCACAGGTGAATGACTCATCAAGCAGGAATTTCATAGCTGCACCACAAGCATTCCAAACACAGGGCTGTAGCTCAGTGTCACTGAACTCTGCAGTCAGCAGACGACTTTATACAACCAAATGTCAAAATGGTACATTTTTCTCTCAAATGCAATAGGGAGATTTAAGTTTATGTGTTAAAATCTGCAATAC
Organism: Phoronis australis; assembly: GCA_002633005.1. NCBI lineage: Eukaryota > Metazoa > Phoronida > Phoronidae > Phoronis > Phoronis australis. Next base: position 154,768 of record NMRA01000484.1, read on the forward strand.
CTTTGATCTTGATACAGTAATGCTAATATGACTTGAAGCGCTTCCTTATCTCCGGACTGGACAAGGACTCTTCATTATTAACAAAATGTTTCCTGCTTTGACTACTTAATCTTTTACACACAAGTTGTCCTCATCTCCACTCTGTGGTGATTTTTAACAAGAGATATTGCCAAAAACTTGATATTCAGTTACGCTAAAGCATTAACTCACCAGTTGGTACCAGTGAGTACACTATTCAGATAGTGTCAAACGTGACTGACAAACATACATTCCAAAAGTGACTAGTTATGACTTGCACTACCACTGCATAGTAAACACTGTCCTGGTTGTGATTAGAAGAAAACCACTGGAAATACTCCAGATTGCACATCCTTGTGAAACCACCTGGACTCTGTGTTTATTTACCAGCCATCAACCCAGGGGGTGAATTAGGTGCAACCAGGGTGGGCAGTGCCCACCCTATGTTAGTGTTTTGACCAACAGAGTCCCACTAATACACTCCACACAGGAGCTGTGGACAGTGGCACTTAAACACCAAGAGATAAAAGGTGGACAAAATTCAATAAACAGTAGTCATCTTTCACTCATTACACATGTCTCATCTGTTAAAAGAGTTGGTCAAGACCCATTCACAGTACTTTGCGGTCACACATACAGCCCTTAATAGCCAGTCTGAGAGGTTTTGCAGGAAGCCCAGTCCACACACAAACTGACCACGGGGTTATTTTTTACAAGCCACAGAAGTGGCACAGTGTGACACCAAGCTTGGGGAACCGCAGAAAATTGGAAAAATAAACACGCCACCCGCCAGCCCAATTGAAGATTGACTAATTAATGAACAAGGGAGTTGTACTTTTGCTGGACTAAGCGTCATATATAACAACCATTGAATTCCCTAACAAAAAATGAAGGATATCATAACCATTCATGCCACAAGTTCAGTACCACTAAAATATCATCAAATTATTATACAATATGGCACAACTGTTGTAAAATGCAGTTGTGACAAAATTTTCAACTAGAGTAAAAAAGAAGACAATTTTACTTCATTATCTAAAAATGTTATATACTATAGCTGGCATTAAACACAATACATTTTAAACATTTTTGGCAATACAGTGAGCACTAGAATGTGAAAAAAAATGAATATTATGGCCATTAAACTTGATCGATTTATTTGAAATTTAACGTGAATGAGGTCTAACTCAGAGCGATTCCTGCGTAAATTTGAAGATCAAAAATGAATTTTCAACGAAATCTCAGGTGGGACAAACAGAACACACTGGAGGATATTCCAGCTCATCCACTAAATAACAGTAGTCAATTCAAAAACAAAACTACCCATAGAAGTTGATAAGCTGCAAGCAGTTACTGAAAGCCTATCACAGTACATTCTTCAACACAACTGACCCATTGACCTCAATTTCAGTCTGTCTGCCTATACTGAAAGGACTCTTTGTTTTCAATGGAATTTCACAATTACCAACAACAGGCCAGTATTTATTTGGACACCCAACCTTTGCAGAAGGCATTACAAAAGGGATGGCTGAGAGGAATGACACAGCAGGCGATGTGATTTCAAAACAATAGCTGCAAGAGGTGTTCTCACTAGCAGTCATGGAGGATTTCACACTGCATCTAAATACCTGGCACAGTGTGCTGCCAAACAACTAGTTCAGCTGACAATAATATCTTCAGAAAACATGTATACAACCTAATTCTCATAGACATTTCAGTAATGATAGCCACCTAGAGGGGACCCTGGATTTTGAGAACCAGTTTCCTCCATTGAAAAATGAGCATTAGTTCTCACAGTGCAGTACCCCTGCAAACGACCAGTACCCATTATTTCCTTCATTCAGTTGACTAAACCGTTCAACAAAGACCTAGAGGAACTATGGAAAAAAGTTTATGTCCCAAAATGTGATTTCTCCTAGTTAGTTTATGTTCAAGCCCGTGCCTTCTTATAGGGAGAAACCCATCCCCCATTCGCTATCAATTCCATTCGTTCCACCCCCAACCCCTCACTGAATCATCAGGGAGGGCATTGTTGTATTTCACAATGGGACTACTAACATCATTTCCAGGTTAACTCCAATAGACCCTGATAAGCAAATGGTCATGATCACTGTTGACAGGCTATGGGATGGAAAACATCAAAATCCAGTGGCAGACATACTTTATACAAAACATTTATAGGTTAGATTTTAGTGATGACAGAAGCTTACAGCATTGCTGCACATAAGAAATGTTCACAGCTCCTTGTATGTCTACAATACAATTATGACAAGAACCACTAGCATTTTATCAATTCTCCTTATCATGAACACTGATCTAAGTTTGTGTTGTGGTGTGGAGCAGGGCAATTATGGCGTTACCAATGACTATGCAGCAACAGAAACAAATTGCAGTATACTCCGTAGAAAATTGACAATTTTTTAACTGTTTTGACCTCGGAATTGGATTCCTAACAAAACAAATCTGAGAAAAAACACAATACAATATAAATTAGACAAAAACGATGCACTTTGCTGATCAGTATTCCACTAGGAACAGACGTGTTCACCTGAGTGTACGACATATTACTGCCGTGCGAATCGTGATGCACAGAACATAAGACCGCAGGAACACTCAACAATAGATTAGATTGATATCTGGATTTCGGAACCACTGTTGTTAAGAGTTGTGACTTAATGAGTGATATTTGTATGGGATAGGCATGACCTTGGTGACGGCTGTAAAACACAAACCATGCAAACAACAAATTTAATTTCTTGGAGGTTACTTTTGATGGGAAATTATGACAAATGAAATTCCATGTTTCTGCCATAAGCATCACAAACCGAAGAACCTTTGTCACACCCAACATAAGACTTACCTTTCCATATCTCTGTGCGTAAGAACCCGTAAGGAGAGAGTGGAATATTATGATTGTTTCGTCCAAGTCCCAGATAAATACTCGTTCAAGATCACTCTCGGGACCTGGTGATGGATTGTTTTGGCGGCGACCACTTCGTGAACGCCCTCTAGCTGCAATTGGAAAAATGTACATAGAAAACAACAAAAGCCAGCGAAAGTTAATGGGTTCACTCGAACCCAAGCAAATGAAGTGAACTGACTACACAGAACAGCTATCATCAAACGTACATGATAAACAAAGATCTTAACTTGCTGCATCTGAGTTTTGCAAAGAAAATGGCTAAAAATGAGATTAAACAAAACATTTCTGTCATACTTTATACGTCAAAACACGACTTGATTCAAGTGCAATAAATGCCACATGTCCTTGCATTCTTTAACAATCGGAAAATTTAACCAGAATCGCCGGTAAAATCTGATCTGCAATTACTTATAGACCATGCAAAGATAGAGGTTTGGGAGATTTTTATGTACCCCGATTGGTTTCGATGTATAACATATAAAAATTTGGTTTAATTTAATCTTAACTCATGTCGCACAACTTTAAAGAAATAAAAAAGTTAATTTCAGAGCTTGAAAGGTCTGCACTTTGAGAAGGATAATACCGAATTAATCCCATCAAATCTAAACAATTCAGAAATTTTAGCGGCAAATTAACATAAATTAACATATAACTTTAAATGGAAGAAAAACAATACACCCTACTACTAAAATTCTTTCTCACAAAAATTACAAAAATTGTTTTTATTTTTCAAATGCTGATCATTTTGTATCAAATAACAAATACATCATCAAGTGTTGTCCCATGCCATACACACAGAACAGACAAAGATAGCCCTCAATTTTCTTAAAATTAAAAATTTTTGTTGAGAAATTTCACCGATCCACACGTCTGAATAAGAGAATAATTACTATAAAAAAATGATTGAATTTGTTAAAGGAACAACATAGTTGCCCCGGACAACACTCCCAAGTCTCAACCAATGGGACTAAGTAGAGCATCAGTTGCCAGGCAGGTTTCGATGACATCACCGGGTAGACAGACACTGCTTACAACAGGTCCCTCAGGCTCAACAACAGAAATAACCCATCAATGCCTCCCTAGCACAGGGTTAGAATGTATCTGAGAAAATGGGTATGATGAAACCTTAACAGTTTTGGACACAAACTGGCTGACAGGTGAAATTTTATTTCTTAATGATTTTTTCCACGGCAGACATGCACTTAGCACCAAATTATCGTGTTCTTGTGTTCAAGTTCTGGACCATAGCTAACATCAAACAATGTTTTGAAAAAACTGTGGGCAATCACAACAATGTTCAAAGTAACCTACTTGCAAAATCATATAATTGCAATTTCAGCTATCAGTTTTAACATACAAAAGACAATCCGCTTCACATTTCATACTACGCAGCTTCTCAAGAATGAAACACTTCAGATTCTATTTAAACTGAACGACAAGAATCTTCGGTTTCCCAAATCTAAAGGTTAATTCCATTACTAAGTCCAAAGACGACAAAAATCTAGTAAATCATTGATTACAAAAAATTAACAAGGTTCAGCATACTACACAGTCAGCCCGACACGCTTCGTTAACTCTATGGTGATGTCACCATGGAAACAGTCAGGCCAAGGCCAATTTAAAGGTCTGGACTAAGTAGCAGACATTAGTGGGAAATTAAAGTTGGCCGTGCACATTAACAGCAGCAAATTAAGCGTGAACTAAAAATACTTCGGAGGCCAGTTGGTCGCATGTGAAGTCCACAACACTGTAAGGAGGTCTCCGAACTTCACACGGATAGAATTGGAAAGACACACAACTGACAAGACCACCAGGATGTTGCGTGTGAGAGAATCGTTCCCGTTCCATCACGTGTTAACAATGCTGTAGCCTCAAAATTTCAATCCCATCTTTGAACAGCCAGGGGTCACAAGGTGCCACCGCGCTATTTATTTAACCGCAAAAATAACTATACAGTTGAATAGAAATATTTAGACAACGCCTTACGCATTCAAAACACTGAGGAATCCAAAAACTGAGTTTTTCAAGACAAGCGCTGACGGCACAATCTAAAGGAGATGTTGTACGGCCGATAATATTTAGTCAGGACACAGTTTGCCATAACAACAAAATGTCACGCGACACCATCATGAGTTTCAAGATCTGGTTAGCATTCAGACAAAAATTAATGTCAAATGATGTATACATCATGTGAGAAGACAAACTTATCAGAAGTGCCTGAGCGCCAAGAAGCACGCGAGAAGCATGTGGTGCCTAATATTCACTTTGTGCAATATAATGCCTGATTAACAACTTAGCCTTTCTCCATTTTCAACGGATTACAGGACAGTTGTTAGGCCAAATATAAACCAATTAAGACATTATCATAATGGTCAATTACACGGGGTACAACATTTCGAGAACCAGTTTTCTCTTTTGAATAAAAGACATCTCAGTGGTTCTCAAAACACGAAACCTCTGAATGTGACAACTGCCAACATGGCAACTGGTCGCTATTGTTCAAACAAGTCACGAGCCACGTGTTGCAAGGGCAGAATCACTTAATCCCCAGTAAAGACCAGGAGCCCAGGGTCCAGGGGATAATATCTGAATTCACTCAGACTCCAGGCTTAACCAATCATGCTAAACGATTGGTGTACAAATTTGTAAATTTACTAGACTGATCAATTTTCAAATACTTTCTATAACAGAAAGTAGACCTTGGGCAGAGGAGACAATGGCTCAGCTGGCATAGACTGGTAAAAAATTGACAGTGGCGAGATTATCCCACGAGTGTCCCCCAGGAGACAGCACTGCTGTTGTCATTCCTTCCAACGACTGTGCCACAGTAGACAGCAAAACTCTCACCTTTGCCATTGGTTTCCGTTTTGACTGGTGATGAGGGACTGGTTGATATGCTACTTGTAAACTGACTGTTTTCACCTGAAATGGAACACACCTGGAGTAAGATGATGCACATTAATGCAACGCTTTGCTTAAGAGACACAGTGAACTACATGCTTTGCAGAAGATGCAGCTTGACACGGTAGTGAAACACAGTCACGTGGTGGGGTGCCACAGTTGGTAATCTGCCATTGGTAAGACCTTTAACGCAATGTGTTTGAATGAGGGACTAATGCAGTTGAATGACATTTTTGCTCAATATTATGTTTTGCTTAGAAAGCAAGTCACTGTTTTATAGCTAAAAGCCGCTTTCTGGGCTAAATATTTGGATTTAATGTATCGGCATTTATTTGTGTGGTAATAAGAAAGAAATAAAAAATTGAAAAATATGTTCAATGATTAAATTATGGATGATGGTCGGACTGAAATAAACCTAAGTCATTTCTTAAGCCATGCTAAATCATGTTCTGGAGTATCAAAATTTTCAGACATATTTTGTTCTTCCAAAGAAACATCTTTGAAATTGTTTGAATAAAAACTGTCTACAATAAATCGCCAGGAATCGCCACACTGCCCTGAAAGTAACACGCTTAGACAAGCAACTGATCCGGTTCTTTTCAAGTTTAGAAATAATTTCTAATTTGAGTGAATAACAAAATGACATGGATTTTATAACTGTCAACGACTTAAATCAAAAGTTTTTTTGACGGGTGAAGGTTTATCGCACTGTTACCCGAATAGCGAGTATTTTTCATCATGTCGAACATACCGACATACCACGCATCTGAGTTTCATTGTTTTGAAAACAATTTGAAACAAAAAGCCCGTAATGCTTAAGTCTAGTTGAGTTTACAAACATAATTAAAACTAGCTACACTTAGTTTACAACTGACCCCATATCACTTACATCATTCACTGAAGAGGACTTTGAAAAGTGTGCTTCGCATTACGAGATAGTAATCCTTCAGAAGTTCTTAAACTTTAGAGAAAAATAGCGAAACATTTGAAATTTCATATTTCCATTTATCATAAAAAATTTAAAAGAAATGAAATTTTACTCCATTTTTAGCAAAGTGTAATATTGTACAGTCAACACAAAGCAAAATTTTGAGCATGCAGAAGGCAGAATTTGAAGAAATTTCAGTGATGCTTGACCCACAATATGTATTATTGTAACACAATGACATAACTAAAGGAAACCGTTCAGTTTCGGCAAAAAGCAAATAACAAAGCAGAAACCCTAACGAAGCAATCTACCTGTGCAGGTGTCGCTACTGGCGGGTGCGCTGACGACAGGACTGGGTGAGCTACGAGACCCGCTAGACGACGGGCATACCGAGCTGGCAGCTACAGGAAGAGAGAGAGAGAGAGACGAGGCGTGTAAGACTGCAAGCCACTAACAACACTGACAGTCACGTGACCGAAGCACAGAGGTTAATATACAACTAGACTATAGGCAAGAATTAAACACGTGGTTCGTGCCCTCAGTGTGATTACCGATCATTTTCCCTGATATTTCAGGGATATAGTACTCATTTCCACGTTTTCCACGTAACTCGAAAATTATTTTGTTTTTTGCTCATCACTACACTCATGTATGATATGACTCACAAACAAGCGAGTATTTCAATTTCATTACCTAATGAAATTTCCATAGATTTTCTATGAACGTTTACCCAGTTTCAATTACCCAGGCACGAGTTTTCTAAACGTGGAACCAAATTTTGACATTTTCTCTGGTTTTAAAAATGAGCAAGAATGAGGCGACGGTGACGTGTAAAAGCAAGTGTGCACTAAAAAATACACTCATCATATCTCTACTAATGACTAACTGTCCAACACTAACCGACAAAGTTATAGGAGAAATTTATGACAAGAATTTGCATTTGGCTAGAACCAAGCCAACACAACACCAATAAAATCCGACTGTTAAGGGTTTCCACTTGGGAAAGCAGATTCAACATTTTTCAGATCGAATACAGCAAAGGTAAAATCTCACCAGACTTGGACAAGAGCAACATCTAAGTTGGACAAGAGCAACATCAAAGTTGGACAAGAGCAACATCTAAGTTGGACAAGAGCAACGTCAAAGTTGCCCCTTTTCATTTTCCAAGGTCTCTTCCTATTGTTTTCAAAACACCCCCTGGTGGCAACCATGGAAAAATCTTGAACATGGCAAAGCACTGATTTGGTGCTACATATCTTGTTTGCCCGCCATCTCGTGCTCCAAATTGGTTTGATTTTACCGTTTAAACACACGAGACAAGTTCATGAAAGATAACATTTGCCCTTAAAACACACAGAGCACAATTTGGCCTGCGAAACGCTTCATGCATTGAAGTCGTGTAAGACCTGTTAAATCTCCAAACATGCAGTAACCGACAACAGTGACCCAGGCAAGCTCCATCTTGTGACGAATTGCATTAAATCAATTATAAATTTGGAACAAAAACGTAAACTTGGACAACAGTAGTTCAGTACAACGTGACAGATTTTGTCAAACTCCATCTGGCTTTGCCAAAATTTTGGAAAAAAGCTCAGAAAGACTTATATTGAAACAAATAAAAACCGCATTAAATAACCTTGAGAAAAATAGCCGACTGAAAAGTGTCGCTATAAATTTCCGCTGTTTTAAGTCCACGAGAATAGACTTGTTCATAAATTTTAATACTGTATTGGTTGAATTTAGAATGCAAGCCATTCTTAATGCATGCAGCAGGGCAAATATAGCGCGAAACGACAACAGGACGAAATTGTCTTGGTAATCTCGGAGTGCAAATCGCCTTGACCCTTCTTTAAAGCGACTTTTATCCTGCCTTCCATCCAAAAAGCAACTTTTGGTTTAAACCACTAAGGAAATTGGTCTCAAATTGTAGCAAAGTTAAATTATATGTGATTCCACGGTTTTGAAACAACTGGCAGTACGTTATTGCTTGAGACAAGCCTACCTACACAAGTCGGCTTGTCATATAGAATCATTATATCTACAGACCATGGTCTCAAAGAATAGCGAATTGCGAGTTTTTTACAAATCCGGAAATCACATTCCACGCGAGTAAGAAACAAATTGTGACCAATGTTTGCGTTTTGGATGGAAAGAGAGTTTACGACTGCTTTAAATTGCTCCAGTGTTTAACGCCACGTCACATGATAAATGCCCCCATTGGTCCATGCAGACCGCTGTTCATGCGTCTCACACACCTGGTCCGCAATCAACAGTTTTATCATGCTCCACGCGACCGTTAGCGTATTCGCAAGAGCTACCTGTGTGACAAGAAAAGTTGAGTGTTAGTTAAGCACCGTGTGAATGAAAAACTAAGTTGTGGCGCCACCTTCTGTCAAAAATAACTTGATTTAGGCCATTGAACATTAACAGTGTAGTCTCAATTCCTTCCTTGCTGAGACTAAAAGGATTCAGAGTAAGTTACAGTCCCAGACCAAGTTCAATGAAGTGTTCTGGCCTAACGTACTAATGAAATAAACTAACAAACTAACAGTTTTCTCCAAGTCTTGAAATCACTTCAAATCTGAGAAAGACACTCCAAGAATGCATTTATAAAACTAAGCAGTACCAGTTAGAAGTGGTTTTGACAGAAGGTGCGTGCATTCACTGCAGTTTTAATGAGCATCACACCATAAATGCAAGTAAACAAGTGTTGTGTGTGCAGTCAGATGAATAGTGGCGCATTTGACAGCTTTGATTTTTAAAAATGAACTAAAAGCAATCGTGACAGTAGCATCACTTGACTGTTAGTGCAAAGCTGAACAGCTCCTAATGTTAGTTGCCATTGTTGCAGAATATGGAAATGACAAACTCTATGAGTGGAAGCAGAGAGATTTGCATTGGTTTGAAGCAAATAAAAAATATAAATAGATATTGCTTAATTTAGGACACCAAAAATTGCATAATTTTACCACAAATCATAGATCTTATCACCAAGCATATTTTAGCAATTACGAAACATTTTATCAGGCCATTAAGTTAATTAAAAATTGTGACAATTCTAACTTTTTAACAGTTAAGTTTCAGTGTCCCAAATCTGCAAAATTCCCTAAATTATGTTTTGTTTTACCACAGATGAACTAGACTTGAACATTCCAACTCATGTAACTATACAAAATGGCAGATGACTGGCTGACTCGTTACCCAGCTCCACCCACTTACTTGTTGTGATTGGCGGTAATTCCTGAAGATGGTAGGTTTGTGTGGAAGGTACAGATGTCGCCACTGAACTATTGGATGTGGTGGTACTTGCCATGTATGGGTAACCACCGTAATAGGCAGCGTATGCACCAGTTTGACCAGCGTATGCACCAGCATATGTACTGTAGTCAAGACCCTGGATGAAAATATAACAAACATCATTGTTTAACGTTTTTACCAAATGTTAATGAAAATAATTAGCAGGTCATTACCGACAGTGTACGGGAAATCTTTAATCCACACCGTGAATTTCTAGTTTGCTGAAAAGATAATTTGCTGAGGAACGTTTTCTTGATCTTGCTCACTTCAGCAACAAGCAATGCACAGCCAAAAACCATAACGTGCAGAGAGATGTTAAACCGATTAACGCAAGCAAAGCTGCAATACACCCGGTGGATGAGCAAAACATGTACATGTCTTCATCAACTCACAATGCCTCACACAATTTGTGATTGGATCAAACAAAAGTCAAGTTTGAGCTCTCATTACACTTAAGAGGTGAGCGTCGAGTATTTGCTGTCGCACACTAATACCAGATGGCTCTGATTGCCCATGCTCACCTGTTGTGTAGTGAACCCACTAATTGTTGTAACTGGGTTGGCCGTGAAGCCCGTGTTCAACCCAGCAGCACCATAGGAATACGGACTCTGACTCTGTACGGCCGGGTTGAAGCCCGCACCGTATGATAAGTAGCCCGCTCCGGCTACAGGCGACTGACTGTTCACTTGCTGTTTCAATTTACCTGTGCACGAAAATTGCAACTCTTTCAAGCAAATTGACATCAAAGGTTCAACACAAAATAATTAAGAGCAATAATAATAATTAAGAACAATAAGAATGGCAACCATAGCCCTTGATCGTGGAAATTCCAGCCCCTCTGGAGTTGAAACAACATGTAGACGGACAAAAAAAGCAAAAGTAAGGGGCCCAAATTTGCACTTCAAATGTTCGTATGTTAATGTACACAATATTGTGATCCACGAAGCTTGTGATTTCTGGTTCCATTCTTCTGCAGACTCATCTGTCATACACATAGGCTTTTGTAAAATTAATACGACTACCCAGCTGAACTTTTGCAATGGAGACAACTCACTGTCAGTCATGCCGTACTGCTGAAGAATGTAGGGACTCTGTGCCTGGGCGTTGTAAAACGCAGCATTCTGCATGGCAAACGTGCCGGGTGCCTGGCCCCCTATTGCCGAGTATGCCTGCATGGTGGCGCTGTCAGTCTTGGCAACTGACTGCTCGCCAGAGACGCTGCAACAAACAATGCCGTAGTCTTTGTAACTGAAAAGTGTCACTCATTTACGATAGCGAGACAGAATAAATTTGGTTTAAAATGTCGACACAATGCCAGGACAATTCATGTTCACTGAGAACGACGCACATTGTGCGCACAATCGTGTAATGCGTGGCCACGTTAATTTCTTTACCAATCTTCAGAAAAGTTCTGTTGAAAACTCTTCTTAACATACACACGAGTAGCACAAGTAACTGGCTTTCAAAACTAACCCAGTCTCATACGCGCAATAAAACGCAATAAGAAGCCTCGACAAAACGGTTTTTACCACATACCGATGTGCACCGCTTCAACAAACCCCCACAGAACATGGCAACTCACATATTAAAGTATTCTGTGGTTAGACTAGTATTTTCTTCTGCTGGCCTATCGGTGTCGCCACTGTCGTTAGCAGGAAGTGTACCCAAGGAATCAGTGGTGATGAACTTAGTGGAGCTTGACGAACACGACCCGGTCTCGCCTTCAGACTTTACTACAACATTAAAGCACGACAGTCACAATAAAAATTCCACAACACGAGACTATGCCCCAGTTGAAAGCACGACATAATTTCTCAAGTGACACTGTTAAGGCTTGAGGCAAGTGGATACTGAGCGTGTAAAATACCCAGCATGCCTTTGACTATAACAAAACTAGAAAAATTGAACATATGTTTTGCTTATAACACACAGAGTGCTTGTAATTTAGCAATACTAAATTACTCCACAGCCATAAGATCAAGAGCAATTACAAAAGTCGGCAGAAATAAATAAATTGTAAAGCATTAAGAAACATAGTTTTACAACTTGACTAATAAAACGCACACAAACACCAAATACACGGGTGTAAGAAAGCGCTACCTCCATATCTTCACAGACAGGCGGCAACAGAAAACTTCTTGGAGACATAAACATTTCTTCACTACTGCCAATTGAATAAAAGGACCAAAAAATGGTAAGAGTACAGCGACAACCTACCTGCAGATGACTGAAGGTTCCACGATGCTTGATTACTATATACACTGGTGTCTGTGGACAGACTGAGTACCCCTGTAAGTATGACCAAGTACAAACTGAAGGAAATTACCGTTCCAGGCCCATGTATACACTTTACAGCCAAATTATAAGTGATTCAACCTAACTAACCTTATTAAAACTTTGCATTGCAGGGAACCCAACTGTCTCCTTCTACGAAACACGATGGAATGGCTGTCTCGAGTCTTCCTGCTACACGAAAAAGGTAGGGAGACAGTCATTCTATCATCTTCTGCTGAGAGAGAGGTGCATACCCGCTAAGTTTCAATAAGATACGTCCATTTGACCCACTCGTAATTAGACTATACCACCCTGTAACCTTATATTGCTAACTAGGACAAGGAAAACATATAATTTAAACATTAACACAAATACAAACATGGACATTTCAAGTATGGTTAAAGCTTACCAATTTAGGATATACCATGACCAACAAGCCAAGTTGTGTTTTATATTTTTTCTGTGAAAAATATGCAGTATAAAAATAAACAATGTTCCCTCCTAAAGTTCTGTTTTACAACAAGCATTTAAGTTATGAAAAAATTGTGGGTGGTGTTTGAAGCACTTGAAAAATGAAAAAGCGCATTTTTAACAATTATTTTGTCCGAAATTTACCGTAATACAGAATTTCTTCGCCTATTCACCAATCAATTACAGGTAGACAAGAAAACTTTTGTAAAAAAGGTTGCTTTCTCACTGGCGTCACTGAGTTGTATTCGAAAGTAGCAGTCAGATAATTTTAGGCAAGGTTAATGATGGCCTTTAAAACGTAAAAAATGATGACAATTTAGCGATAATTATGCGTGATACAAAAGAAGAATCACCCCATAGGTGTCTCTGCTTGTCTTTCGGTCACTCTTTTCACTCTCAATCACAGAAAATACCAAACACTCCATGTTTACGCACGTTACAACTCTCTGAACAGCTCAAACACGTAAACTTACTAAACCAATCAATGCTTCATAAGTACGTTACTTAACTGATTTGTAGGAATGGCGTGAAAAAAATGGACTGCAAGTTGCTGCGAGCACGCATCTTCAAATTAGCGTCAAGTGAACCAGGAAGTGGCGATTATCTAATGCTGAACACCAACTGAGCTTTGCTCAGGCGTGAGTTAATGTTGAGACAACTTCATATCACCTGTGGCATAGTTTGTTTAATTTGTACCTTGCATGCCATAAACTTAAGAGCATATATAGCAATGTACTCACCCTAAGTAGTAAACACTACATACACAAAATAGTTACTACTATTATGGTACAGTCTTACCAATTTAGGACACAATATGGCCGACAGCTGTCATTTTATTTTCTCATTTCTTTCACGGAAGATATATAGCACCAAATTAATTCTTTTCCGTGACCAACTTTTGTAGCTTATCAATCACTAAACAAAATTTTGAAAACTTCTCGGCACACACATTTATATCTTGGAAACTAAGAAAAGGGCACTTTAGGCGATTATTTTTGTCCAAAATTGGTAAAATTTTACAGCAATACTACAAATTTCATTGTTATCAATATTACAGCAGTTGGATTTTGAGGTAAGCAAAATGACATCATACAATTATTGGCATGTTACGTCACTATGCTGCCAAAGTGCACAACCTGGTCACCTCGCCTGTTAGCGCTTGTTATCAACTATTACGAATACCATACATCATACATTTACACCCAGCCCTTCATCAATAGCCCCCAATGTTGACTTGAACCTGATGGACATTCTTACAGTCCACACAAGTCATCAACACAAACAAAGAATCCTGACATTTCATAAAATATCTTGCCCACAATTACGATTTCTATCTATTTGAAAAAAGATCAAAACCTTCACCTGTGCTCTCATGCATAGGTAAATAAAGAACCATGGTTATCATAGAGCTGTGAACCAGGAGGTTCATTAGAACAGCTTTAACATAGTTATTCTTTCATTACCATGTACACAATAGCAATTGACAAAGTTTTCAGTTTTTTATATTTAAAGCCGAAAACTAAACTATAAATTATGAACAAATTTCAAAGCTTTGTTACACAGTACTTAATTTCAGACAACTGGAGGAATAGAATTTCACACTAAATTTTGAATTGAGAAATTCCACCAAAAATGTTTTTCACATGTGAGCCATACCACATGCTACTAATATATGGGTCAAGAATTACCCAACTCCGATTGGCACTAAAAACTTCAAAACTCTTCCCAACCCCAAACTGGACCCAAGACCAACCTGCTAGTTGCATGTTTCCTTGCAGAATACCTAAGTCTGTGACATATCACCAGAACTAGGCTGCACAAATTAAGTTTTTATCAAAACTTTCAAACATGACTCATAAGGAAAACAAGAGTCTCCTTTAACGCTGAGGTTAGCCTGAAAATTGCTGCAAATTACAGCAATCCCTGCAGCACTAATGGCCAGCACCTAATTGCAAAATCTCGCATTTCACAATTTGGACCACTGTTTTTTGCTCCCAAATCACAATAAAAGCAATTTTCTGACACAATTATGTCCCATCGCCACAATGGAGACACAGAGTGCCATCAGCTTATTAAAGATGAAAATGTCCTCATGTACTTATAGTACATAGAGGTAAGAAACCTCAATTCCACAAAAACGATAAAAAATAAAGAAGGAATTTAAAAACCTTAAAAAAGTTACCATATCATATTCTACGGACACTGAATTTAAACACCTTATTTGTCAAGAAACTAAACATAATGTAACAGCAGACATTGTAACTGTTTAACCTTCCTGAATTCCTTCTGCCTGAAGCTCGAAAATTAATTTTCAACAATAAAACCACCAAAAAGCATAATATTGCCAAGAATACGAAGAATACAAGGCGATGACAATGACCTCTGCAGCTGATGGCGTTTTAATAAAAAATTATTAAGGAAATTCTTCAGCGACAGTAATTAAAAACATCCCCCTTGTATTTACAGATATTTACTAAACCTAGCCATGAACAAATTTTATCACAATCACATTTACATCTCATGCTATTTTACAGCAACTTTAAAGTACAGGCTGCTCCTAATAAACCACGAATATTTATTATTTATTGAAAACTTTGGCAAAACAAAATACCCTTCGTTTGCCAAATTGTACAATTTATGAATTACCAAAACACGAGAATAATACCCATTAGATGGAAGATACCATAAACCTGTCTTTCAATATGAATGCATATCCCGATTGCAACCTGTAAGCTGCCACACGGACATGGCCTACCTGAACTCTAATAACACTCCACCATTGCCTATCAGTAATACAGTACACAAGCCTATAAACAGCCAGTGAATGGCCAAGTGTCAACCCTTCCATTATAGCAGACGTCGATCAATACGAATCCGCAGAACTGTTGTCCTTGCCGAAGTCGCCTGTTTACTCACGGTTATTTTCGCGCAAAGCAAACATTTACCCCAACAAAATCCACTTGATTTTTGATTTCCCTCATCACGCTATGTGTATTCTTCACCACCATTGTTTAAGAGTGACTCTTGCTACAGAGCCTTTGGAAACGTTTCTGCTGAAAACTTAATCGTGACCAGAAACTTTTGCTCTAACCGCATCGGCTGTTAATTAACACAATAGATTGATGGCTGATTACATTTAGGAAATAAATGTCATTACAACTTACCTAAAAACACCATTTACAGCAAAACCAGATTTTAATAAAAATTTGTTACAGTACCAGCGACTATGCATCAATTACGTTACACAATGCAGTAAAAACTCCCGAGAATATACCCGTAACCAATATCCATGAAATATAATAAAAGAAGCCCAAAATTTTCGTTATGCCACCTTCCAACATGTTTTTGTGCATTTGCGACCTCAATTACTGAAATAAATTTCCCAAGGGGAATCCATTACAATGATATTATGGTGAATGGAGCCTTTGTTGAGAGGACAGTCTCTAGTAGAGGGGAGTACTGTTGGGGTAAACTTTATTCAATACAATTTGTCCTCGACTGTTTATTTAAAACCGCAAATATTTGTCAAGTAACCTCCATTTTTATGTCTATTCATGGAATAATTCCGTCAGGTCAGTTCATTCTCTGTATCCTGACAATGAACAACGAACGAACGTTTACTGCCTTTTCTGTTGATGACAAATGTATGTTACAGTTGCATGATCTCTCAAATGTTTTCAGGGGAGACAATAAACTGGTCATAAATTGTAAATCAAAGAACTACATTCCAAGTGCACGGTTTCCACAAAAAACACGGATAGATCAAAGTCGTCAAGTAATAACCGACCTCATGAGCAAGAATGACACTAGTTGACTTTCGGAAAATGAAGAAGATAGTCTAAAACTTTATGAAGACAATTTCAAGCAAAAATGCTTGTCGACTTCTTCAGTTCTTATTCAAGGTCATATAGGTAACATATGACAACAAAATACTTTCCATTTTGAAAACAGTCACCTAAGTCATGAAAACAACACACGGGTCGACACCAACCTCGAGCACAACCACAGACTAACAATGACACAACACAAACACAGAGACGTCTGAAGGGCTTCGGTTTGAGCACTAATCTCTTAAGTACACGAGCCTTAGTGAAAGAAATTGTTAGCAAAAAACGTCCAACTGCAAACACCAGTAGACTACCGAGTAGGTGAAAGAATCAATATACTTAATACTTAAGCTGGACAAGATTTACATAAGGTACACCCGGGCACAGCTACTGAGGTGAAGCCAGAAACACTAATCAATTCCTCAACAGTGACTTGCACGGTATTCAGCAGAACTTCGAAGCACACCTTCCTATTGCGCGTCCCAATTACTACTGAAATAAAGTGCACTTGTTATTGTTCCCGTTCTTACTAGAATTGTTTTGTTTTTATTGTTATTTACCAGTTTTATAGAGCATGTGTTATACAAATTGCCGTACAATGAGTAGATGACTGACAACAAGGGACACGGGAACAAATTCTGTCGCCAGTCCTTTTTTGATTCAGTGCAGCCATAATGAAATACGCCGTAACGCAAGATGGTGGTGGGGTAAATTGATGGATAGCATTCTGTGCTCCAGTTGGAACATTCAATGCCGTCAAATTGCTCAGGCTTTTTAAATTGCCACGCGGATGTGCGGTGGGATAAATAAATAATTTGTATAAGATGTCTCAAAAATGTCCCTGAGTAAAAAAAAATACATAGCATCCCTGTCAACTCGGCCTGTGTTGCACACCTGAATTAAAAATTGGAACAAACTCAGGACACTTTCAGGCTCCTTCAACACTAAAGAGTCATATGTCGAGTGTTACCCATTTGCATGTGGTATAAGATATTCTAATCAGATTTTTTTGAGTTATGTAAACCATTGTCTTTGAACTTGTCAGTAATCCTGATATCGCAATAAATGAAAATTTGTTAACTGAATGAAATTACTATCCACAGAAGATGTGTAACAAATATTAATGGCACAATTACTTAATAATGAACGCACCACAATTTAATATTGTCCGCATTAAATCAGTGTTAGAGTCACTTAGCCTTCATTAGCCACATAATACCTCAATGTAGTGCAAACAATAGCCACATTCAGTGGACTATTGAGAATGGTTAAGAAAGAACCAATTCAGAAAACAAAGAAAATTTGATACAAATTATCACCAGTATTAATTGTTTTCCAGATAAATTACGCCTGTCGCGCTGGTCAAATCTTGTTACTAAGTAAAATTATGAAGTTTATCTCCTCGATGCTTCAGCACCACTATTATGTTCCTGCTATTCTTAACAAACCAATTGTGATCAGTGAGACTGGAACTTTCGGGCTAACAGCTTACTATATATAATGAGCTCGTTTTAATGAGCTGTTAAGCCCGATTGCACCAGAAACTAGAGAATTTTCTACAAAAACCCTTGGATTAACTGCTGAATATCTACTAATTTGCTAGAAACTTAAGTGCCGTATTCACGCAATGTTATCAACAAATTGCCAAAAGGAACGAAGACACCTGAATATTACACTGACAGTAAACATTTCAAAAACTCGAAAATAAACAAGAATGGGTCAGTGAATATTCATGTGAGGTGGGCATACAAGCCTTGAAATGACTCTGATGCAAAATCCTCGAGCGCGGTGTTGGACATTCATACTCCACACTACGGCAATTCCAAGGGCAAGGCCAAACTCACATACACCAGAAATGTGACAACTAGTGACATTATTGACTAGCAAGACTGGAATGTTGAATGACCACAATAAACTATAAGCAACAACACAACTTCCGTGCAACATGCCAAACTTTCACACTAAATCAGTTTTACATTCACTAAATGTAATCAGGGCAAATGGCTACCTACGACAACAACTGATGGAAGACCTTCTCCAGATAATATCCCCCGCCACTACAAAAATGTTTGTAAAAACAAACCCTTCTGAGAGGCAATACCTAAGACAGCAAACTTCCCACCCAAGTGGCACCTCCTCTAGTCAAACTACAAAACACCACAGTCTGCATCATTGATTTTCATACATAAGTCAACCACCAGACTCCACCCCCTCATCTGAATATTCAGAGCAATAGTCACACCCCCTGTCAGTTACCATCAGTGTCGGGCGTGTCCTCAGACTCCTCGGCTGGACTGTTGGCACGGTCTTGATGGCTGAAGGGAACCAAGGGCTTCAACTCAGTGGTGGTTCTGAAAATACAGTAGAACGTTCTTTCAAAAACCTTCCCATAATGCTCACATTACCCATTTATAGGTTATAACATATGCACCAGGTTTTTGGAACTCAGGTGTTAACTGAAGCTCAGGTCGTGCAAAGGAACACTTTCCCCAGCAGCCATCAAGTGATATTCTGCATGGGCATTGACAACACAGATCACCACACAATATATAGCAGAATCAACTGTTACCATTTTGTTGTTTAACTTTCATTTTCCCCTAATTTTTTAATTTTAAAATTAAAATGTATAACCAACTCAACACTTACTGAGACAGTGAGTTAGGACTAGACGGCGGTGGTGGAGCTTCAGCGGAATTTCTGGAACAGAAAAGGTTCAGATGAACTGACGAAACATGCATGTACATTGCATCACAAAGCACGTCTCTGGTCTCAGCTCCCCCACTCTCCCCTGGAGGTTGCAGGTGGCGGGTGCGAGGGTAATTGTGTGTAATCACCACATTACATCGACAGACGGCTGAGGCAGGTATGTTCCACAGTGTCATGATCAATAGGTACAAATAGGAAGCATATTATACACCTGGTGTACCCATAATTAATGACCAGTAATGGCTGGGTAATTAGCTAAGGGTATTGCGCTGATTGTCCGCATGAAGAAAGGTCTGGTCACTGTGATCTAATATAATAGACAGCTTTGCTGGAGTTCCAATGGATTAACAAGGCAGTTCACTACAACTAATTATGATAGGACAGAGCAAGAAATCAGGAAGAATAAGTCACAGTTATTAGTATGGGTGACTTCAATTTGGAAGCGATAAGGGAACTACGACTTCAATAATGAACGATTAGTGACTCATGCAAATACAAAGACAGGAAGTTCGCACATCCCGTCCTTACATTGACAATCGTCACATCAAATCACCTTCACTTGGGACAACAATCACCAAACGTGAAATAAAACAACTTACAGGATGTTCAAAGTGTTTGGAAATTAAGGTCCTGCAGAAATATGCTGAACAGCATTTGTAAAAAGAGATCAGCTTTCAAAAAACTGAAAATAATTTCGACAACAGCTTTAATGCAAAATTGAATAACCTTCATAATTGAACAAAATTGGGTGAAAAATATATTATTCTAATCCAAACCCCATGAATTAGATAGAAGTTTTCTGCCACAAAACATGAAGCCCGGTTTAAATCATTTTCGTCCAACTGCACCTCTCTAACATTCAAATAATGAGAAGGGTGAATTCAGTGACATAGCCCAGTCACCTGGTCGGAGCATGCTTAATGTTGACAAATATTACAAGCACGCTCAGTGACATTTTCTGGTGACCTTTCTGCTCCAACAAAACATTCCTCAGATTATGGAATACGCAGGATATTCGAAGTCAAACCGAGAGCGATCAAACAAAATAAAACAAAATCACTTTCTTCAAACTTACCATTTGACTGATAGAAACAAAGTGATAAGGTAGTTTCCAATGCTTTACCATTGAATGCACGACAAATCGTAGGGTATTACTGGTAACTAACAGGACAAAATTCAGGGGCGTGATTTTGTTAGCAATATCACGATCTGTAAATGTTACAACATTAAAGCTGGTAGGAGCCTTGAGCATTATGGTAAGCATGCAAAAAATCCAAGGGACAGCTACAAGCTGCCGTTTCTAGCTCTAGATGCCAAACGAACTAACCTAGGCCAAAATCACAACATTATTCTAGTAAATCTGGAAATACCATCAGCAGCTATGCAGCCATTAACTAAATGGCGCCAGCTCTGTTGAAGGTCACACTGGCTCATGTCTTCACAGAAGCTCTGAGAGACTCATGAAACATCTCTGAACATATACGGAATTTCTGGGGTCCGCGATAGTTCCATTGAAAAATGCGTGGAACTGTTGAAAAAGCGAACAATCTTGTTAACGTTGAAACAAACCGGCGTTTGCCAAAAAGATTCAGACCATTTGTAGTCATTTAATACTGGACTCAACTTAATATTCAGATTAGTAGCTATTTGTAAGACAACTAGCTGTTCATTACAGCTTGAGGCAACATACTATATTGAGAGTGGTTTCAAGCAATAACAAATTAACAAACTGGCAGGGAACCCAAAGCCCAGAAATCAATTCTTAACTCAGTAAAGACTTATTAGACATTAAAATTCTGTAACAATGAAATCAAGATATATTCGACAGAAGGCAGGTTCCATTGCACCTTTGACATTTTCAAGTTTTATGGAGAAAACCATACAGCAAACCTGAGAAAAGTTTTTGTATTTCCTTCCTGCTCAAGGCGTTAACGTGATCATTTCTGACATAAAAAATCGTTGTTACAAATGCAAGTTGTTCTTAACATAATAAAGAACTTAAAATCCCTTGTGGCCTCTGTGAAGCCCCAGAAGTATAAAAGAGTTGACTAAATCTGTCAAAAGTGAAGGCTTTTCAACCTATTTTTAAATCGCCATACTCATGAAAGTTGTAAACAGGATAGAATAATTTTGTCAACGAAGGGAAACATTTGAAATAGTTTTATTAGGTAAAGTAACCTGGTTTGCAATATGGATTCTCTAATGTATTAAGTAAGGAAGAGATGAACCATTAGTCAGCAGAGAATAAGCCGTTTCATATGGAATTTCACCCACTTTTTCCAGTGTCGTATTATTTCTCACATCTTCTCAACTATTGCAGAACACCCTGATTCCGTCTGAACTGAAAGCAATGTCAGCAATGGTTGCCGGTTCATACAATTTTAGGAATCAAGCTTCCATTGAGCTAAGGACAATTATCGGGCAGCAGTTGATTATGCTTTTAAATTTCTAAAGCATTTATGTGGTTTAGGTCCAGAGGCCAGCCTAAATATTCACTGTGGCTCACTTAACTTCCATGACACACAGAGAAAGTGCACCAATTCTGCAACCACAATAAACACCTTCAAGGACTTAACAAATTGTGAGCTAATTAAGCACTGCATCTCATGTTGAGTCTGTTAGCACAGGGTACAAGTGCGCTGTATGTGCCTTGGTGGGCTCCAAGAAATTTGAAGAAAGGAAAATGTGCATGTGCCACAGTGCCTTTTCACACATGGAGGATTCCCTGAATTTCCCACCAACTTCAAAACAGCAGACGTCGCAACAAATTAGACATGATAATCAAGCTGGGAAAAAGTCGAGGTGTTGAAGGCATCTTGAAGTCTACAGTCTTTTGGCTGCGCCACTTAACAACAAAACTTATGCAAACAGACATACACAAGATGAAATTTTCTACAAGGACATCACACAGGTATCACCAAGAGAAATTATACTGAGATTACAAGGAATTTGTGGACTTTGGAAGAAGTGGAATAATATGATTCCTAATGACACCTGGTGGCCTATTTCATGAAAAGTGACTCAAGACTCAAGTCAGAAACTTAGTCTTACTCTTCAGACAATTGGTTCTGAAAAATAATCAAATCTTACTCGAGCCAAAGTGCAAAGCCACTGAGAATATACACAAAAGTGTTCCTAACTGCGATAACTTCTATGAATTATTTAAGACTGTGATGTGTTCATAATTACTTGGCTGAACAGTTTTTCAGCAAATTAGAAGCAGGAGCGAAAAGACATAAGTTCTGCCTTCAGTCTTTTTTCAAAGTTACTCTCATGAAACACAAGAAGTTGGCTAGTCAAAGCATGTTATTTTATCTCAGTAGCATGGTCTTTAATCAGTAACTAAGTGTCGCTCTTTCCAAACCCAGACATCACTTCTTGTCTGAATAAAAACAAATCAAGGCCAATTTTGCAGTAATAAGTGGACTAAATCAAAACTTGCTTTCTTTGACAAAAGCCGGGTTTAAGAGCAACAGGCAGATGACTGCTCAAGGGGTCGTTCAGTATATAGAGGCAGATGACTGCTCAAGGGGTCGTTCAGTATATAGAGAGCTTACGAGATTAGCAACTCACACTAGTTTACCAGAGATATTCCTCGGTATTACTAGCTTTCACCACCCCCTCCCCCTTCCCCCTGTAACAGCAAAGCCCCAGTTCCAGCAGAATGAAAGCACTCGAGTTCTTACACTGACACAGTCATCCAGTTTTAATTTATTAAAATCTCTGAGCACAATGTCTTGGGAGTTTACAGCTGACCCAGTAGTGCTTGCAGCGTAAGTATGTTTCATTAGAAGGAGGCACAAAAAGACATATGCAAGTTAAAGTCTTTTTAATTCTGACCAACAGAATACAATGGACAGTGTGAGACCAACACTGTGGTTGACAGTCTTGTGATGAGTGTAACAGCTGACTCTGGGACTTGAAAAATGGCAAATGGGGCAAGTGCTTTATCCATAGGAATTTAAATGGGTCAACTACATAGAGCTGTACTTTTATAGCTGGTGGGAAAGACGGTGAGATGTATTTTCAAAGTTTGCGAGTCATGGCCGAAACATTGGAACTCAGTTGACGAAAACGTCCAAGGAGCACAAGTGCTGAATTCAAACTATACAGAACCTACTCATGGAGAATGGCAGTCCTAGGAGTCTTGCGTTTCACATTTCAGAAGTAACGTATACAAGCAATGTTCAAGATATAGGAAATGCTCAAGGCGGTGCTGTTTGCATCAGTAACCTAGCACTCAAATAACTAGGCTCACAGTGGTTTATGCGGCAGACAAAAGCGCAATAAAATGAAGACCTAAAAGAGTCGAACACTGCAACATATACGACTGATTTACTCAATCATAACACGCTATGGATTCGCCGTAAATTATTCACAAAAAACGTTCCATAGACAATAACCTAAACTAAGACAGGCAAAATTCTGGTACATTTAGTTGTTTTGAAGCTAGATCTAAAACATTTATTTCACTGCTTTTCAGCATTTAACTACAAAACAAGTCACTGTCAACTACAGTTAAGACCCAAGTTTCCTTGCCATAGAGCGTTATGAACTAATGGGTCCTATTTAATGACGGATTACCTGAGAGGCCGGTGGTACTTCATTCTCTGACATCAGTAGAACCCACACCATTTTATAGCTAGTGCCAATCCACCTAATAATGAGAGTTTAGCTGCAGCCTATCCAATATTGTCACCATGGGGTATGTTATTTTAAATGGACTACATTTGGACTGTTCCAGGCACAGGGGTGAAATGTCTAGCACCACACCAACAGAAGGATAGCCAATGGTCGGGGATTTTTTACATCAACAGATCATTACCCACAAGTTTAAATTTCTCATTAAAAATGAACAAAAGATATGTCATAACCAGTTTTCAACATAACCCCATGTATTTTTGAAAAAATTGACACAGCAGAACTTAATATCAAAATAAGTAAGACTTTTTCAGTTGATTCAGCATAGTTGGGAATGGTTTGAGAACAGCATAGTGAGGTGACCGAAACTGTAACACAGTTATGTGGATTATCTCTAGTCTACACATTGATATGCTTCATCCTTCATCCTTCATGTAACCATTTCCCTTTCTCACAAAATAGCGAAGGAATATTTTAAAATGCGTAATATTCAATAAAAGTTGAAACTGAAACAAGAGCAATACAGAGCGTTGATATGTACCCAATCAGTGCATCGCATGCAGTGCACGGGAAGGTCATTTAAATATTTTCAGTAAAGGAAGCAATATAGCTAAATAAATTCAAAATTGCCTTTAGGGGGTGAAAAGTAAGTTAGCAAATAAATGCCCTCCTCAATAGGAGCGCATTTGACACCTTCCATCAAGATTCTTCAAGCAGATAGCGAGGCGGCGACAAGGAATTTATCCAAAAACAATAAAAATGCTACATGAAAATCCATCAGGATTACTCCAAAGATACAAAGACAAGGCATTAGCATAAATTGCCAATAGGGGGCACAACAGTTATCCGATACACCTGAAAGTAGACTTTATCTGCCGCCACGTTCACGCAAATACACCAGCAAATTACACAAAGATCCTGAGGGATTCAGGAGAAACACATGCAGATGCCAACAAACTACCACTAGGGGATGCCACAGTTGTCGAGAGCATCAAAAAATCATCATCAGTCATGCTCTTCAAAGCAGGAACACATATACCAACTTTCATAACGATCCTTAGAGTGGTTTTGACAACAGAGAAAAAGAGGCCAAAAACGACTCAAAGAATAATAAATTAATAAATACAGCTACTAAGCAGTATACAATATTCAACACATTTGCAAATTCTAAGGTGTCAAAGAATCTTTAGCACAAACTTATTCGCCAAATTTCATGAAAATTCGTCAAGCAACTCCAAACGTACAGAAGAAAACAGCGGTAAGCGAATCTGTCCCTAAGTCGTCGTCATCCATCGCCATCTTTACAGAAATATACCCATCAAATTGAACAAAGAACCTACTGAGAGTTAATAAGTGAAAAGTCACGGATGCAAAAAAATCCACTCAGGGGCAGCCCTACTTAGTCAGAGCAATCCGCAAGAAAACATCAACCATGCTCGTCACAGAAGGAACGCTTAAGCCAATTTTTATAATGATCCTCAAAGTCGTTTGGCCAAAAGAGAGGCTGACGTAAAAAATGAAAAACAATAAAAAATGGTGGCGCATAATATGTCAAATCCACCTGAAAATAGGAAAGTGGCATCAGCTCCCAAGTAGAAAGCTTATACTGGTCAAATTTCATGAAAACCTATTGACAGAAAACAAAAAAAAAACATTTCAGTAGTAACAACTATTTCAACAAAACTAATTCAAGAAATTTGCAACATACATTATCAGCCTCTGAATTTCTATAATAGGATTTGCAAAAGTAACAAGATTATTGCAATTTGGTGTCGCGATTAATTCGACTACATGAAAAGAACCACTAGCATAAACATAAGCATTTTACACGTGTTCTTCTAAAATAACAAGTACTAGATCATTGTATTCACACTTATCTCTAACTGTACACCAAATCTATAGTAGAAATAAGATACAAATGTCAACACCTATAGTCTCTGTCTCCAGATCAAGTGAGACACACAGGGTGGTTTAAGTAGCCACTCCACACCAAATATCACAGTGCAAAAGGTCGCAACTGAATATTGAAACTTTAGTGCCTGGTGCCTCAATCTATACCTAGAAACCAGACAGTGTGCAAAGGTTGATGTCATATTTATATCGCATTTGTGTCCTTTTCGTTTCTCAATTCGGTCACAAACAAACTCTGCTGCTCCCGACGACTAACTGCTAATCATGCGATGATAGCCTCATTATGAAGGACCGTTAACTTGTAGAAAGCAGACATAATTTCAAAGACAAAAGAATTAAGCCATAAGAAGATATTAGATGATGCTAGCAGTTTTCGTTTCATATTCATGCTACCGAGATTTGTGGATAATAATTACATGCCAACCAGTGACGCTTAATAACTAACCAAACTGTCACTCAGAAACAAGATGGGGTAGTTAGTACACACGAAATGTCGTCAACTCAGCTCGCTGGAAAATATCTACATGATTGAAAGTCAGGCTGTTTTACCTGCATTAAAGAAAAAATTGTGTGGCACAAATTTTAGCATTGCTTAGTTTCAAAACCAAACAACATCTACATCTTGCAAAATTCAGACGGACATGATTGCCAGCGTTGCTGTTCTTTGGATTTTTCTATTGATTTAAAACTTAGAAATGACGCGCACAAAGAAATCATAGCTAAAAACAATTAATGAAAACACCAAACTTGTCTCATTAGTATTCAATATTGATAGCGAAAGTGTATCTGCAATGATCTGGCAATAAAAGTATCAACATGACACAGAGTTTCAAATACTGGTGCTCAACCCTTATCCTGTCAAGGATCCTCCAATGTCTCTGTGTGAATGGACCAGTCGACTCACAACATTTTCAGAAGGTAATTAAAACAATATTATTCCCGTTGAAGTTGACAGTGGGAAGAGTGGAACCAAGTCTCTGCTTCAACAGTTCAGGGTAATGCGCAAGCCAACAGTTAAGCTGCTGGTCAATCTTGCGTTGGCAAATCACTTCCTGTTGCACTTCTATAAAATTATTCAAATTATCTAATTAACTTTTAAATTTCCTTTTCCTGCCAAACTGACTCGGTTGGTTTTTCTGTTAACCTTTTCTGACTTCACATCAAATTAGACGAATTTTGTCCTTTAGAACATTCTATACCCACCACTTGACTCTATCCATGTTTCATAATTATGTCTTGCAAATTGATAAAGGAAACGTTTCCTTCTATTCCATAGTCAACATTGCAGATTATTACCTAGAAAACATCAAGTGATGTAGGACTTTATCAACAAGTCTGTTCATTCTGTCAAATATCTATGAAAATACGTTTAATTCAGTAAACCTAGTATATATTTTCTGAAAGGAGCAAGCTTGCAGAATTTGACTTTGACTCCTCGCTGATTAATTCTCACAACCATGTCTTTTTAGTAAAATTTAACAAAAAAGCTCTATTCGTAGAAAACAATGACACTAATAGCAGGACTAAATTTCGATTAACATAAATGCTCAAACATTTAATCTCAAAAAGGGCTGTTACATTTTTTTTAAATTATCATTTCTTATTTGGATTTCTCATTTTTTAAATTATCATTTCTTATTTGGATTTCTCGTTTTTTTAAATTATCATTTTTTCTTCGGATTTCTCGTTCTACAGCCCTTGGCTGGTCAAAGCTAGTAACTCCCAAGATAACAGTCCAATCCAAGGAATCCCAAAAATGCGTTTTCAACTGTAAATTGATAATGTCCAGTTTCACCCCCAAACTGACATTTAGGGTATCGACATGTTAAAGTTAACCAAACCTTTTGTCTGGCTAAGTGTCAAACCCATGCTAAAAACTAGCTAACTTAGGAACATCATATATTAGAAAGGTGTGATCGATTCACGTGAACCTTTCAGATTTATCGTTTACGTAACATTCTTACAAAATGCCGCCAGGAATTGTTTTAAAAATATTCCACTTTTGCAAGAGTGACTATTAAAAATGTGAATTTATGGTTTTCATGAAAAAATCAAGTTCCATAAAACCACATGACATAATGATAACTGTGACAACGTTTTTGAGATACCATCTTTAACATTTGTATCAAATGAAGTTTGATGATACCGATGTTATGCCATTAATGTACCTTTCGTCTTTGTTAAGTTTTCAAAAGTCACTTGACCCAATTAATGACAAATTTATTTCTAGTAAAAATTAAAAATCAAATTCTTAAGGCTTTCCTCTTTCAGAAAATATATCTACAGTTTGGTAGGTATTTGGCTAAATACATAGACTTGTCGATAAGGTCCTACACAAATAAGGTCCTACACAAATAAGGTCCTACACAAATAAGGTCCTACACAAATAAGACCATGGTCAAAATTCAGATTTAAATTAAATTTTGTAGATTATTGGATGTCCCCCATTTTAGGCAACATGACTGTCCCTTAAACTGGGTGAGCACAGAAGCTTATATAGTCATTTTGATACATTTAGAGAGTACATAGGAAGAAGCGCAGTTTTGGCTCTCAAAAGAGAAACAAGCTGAACTCATCCGCCTGGTAATTCCTTTTCGAAACATCATAAATCCTGTTTCTGTGTCTTGGAGAGTTCATTTCCTTATTAATAACGCCCTAAGCGCAACGTACTTTCTGAATGTTGTGACCAGTCTAGCAAACTAAACTTCTACCAGTTAAGAATGTATTGTGGTGGAGAAATGAATTTTTATTTTCCAGTTTTCGCGAGAAAAGAAAATATCGCAACAAATTAACAATTTACCTATTTTTCTATGGCTACACCCCTCTGCCACCAATTTTCAAATTTATATGGATTCCTACAATTGTTACAGGTGCTAAAAAATTTCCAATGTTTTTTTGTTAACAGCTAACAGTGTAAGCGATGAAAACAATGATGCAAAATGTGTTCAAAGTCGTTTTTGTTGAGATACTTGACAAAATCTACATGTACGCCACATTGTGACCTTAACAGAATTCAATACCAACAGACAAAATATATGTCATTAATTGTTAGTCCACGAAATGGAGAGAGCAAAAAAATGTTAAATGTTGTTTTTTTCATAAGATGAGCAGAACTGTGGCCTATGGCACCTCCACTGCAACTCTTCTTACCTTTTCCCAATAACTCCTCTCCGCTAAAAACATCAGAGTTTCGGCAAGTTCTAGGAATTGCTTACGCTGAAACCTCACCAATTCAGCACACCACTTTGGTCGACACACGAAATTTCATTTTTTTCATTTTTTCATAAATGATCATTATCACAAAACAGTGATTCTGAGAAATTGTAGACATTCACAGCAATGTTATAAGCTTTTGGAAAATGAAAAGACCGATTTAGCAATTGTTTTGGTCGGAAATTGGGAGATTTTAACGTAAAAACTTGTAGTAGTTGATTTGCATTCTCAATTGAATACCTGTGTTCACACATTGCAGCCTCTAGCAATTACTTTAATCGAGATGGAGGTACAGCAACCTCCCCCATTACAGGGGAGTTGTGCAACTTGGCAGTTTAAACTGCCCAATTTTGGGGAGAAGTTGCAATAGCTGTGTAAACACAGCTGTTACACCTTCCCACAGACCAAATGTCGCAAAATAGGAGACTTCAACCGAAAGCGAAATAACGTATGAACTTCGACGAAGTACCGAATTACATCTTTAGGCTATGTTACACTGAAATGGGCCAGGGAAACAAAAATCAACGTGTAAAGTCTTTGATGTGTTTTGGCAAAATCTATGCCTTAGCTTATAGCAAAATTTCATGCAACATGAAACTATTTCAAAATATTAAAAATCAGTATCAACAGTCAAATCAAGAACAACACTTTACAATCAATATTGTTCAGAGTTTGATAAAACATAAATTCACATCAGAAATTCAAAACAATATTAATTTCCTCCATATGACAGACGATTCCAGAGAAGTTAGAGTATTTCAAAGCCATGATCTTTGTGAACTAAAAAGCCTGGTGCTACATATTTCAAGAACAACAGTGTTAAGAGCTGAGATTTTATCACTGTAAAGTTGTAATGTAAACTTTATTACAAGGCCAACGCCAATATACAATAAACAACCGATTCTGTGTCCTCAATTTCTAGATTAGATTGGGTAAATACTTTTCAAGTAATTATATCAAATGGAGATATAGATGATAATGTTTATATGTCCTAATTTTTTTTAAAGCATTGCTTAACACAACAGGTCACTGACTAAAGAACGGAAAAAATCTTTTCACAAACAAGAATGAAACAAGATTCCCCATAGAAACCTGGCACCTACCTTGCGAGACGATACCTTGGATGAGTTTTGTACTTGAAAATATGAATGCTAGACTGGCGAGAGAGCAAACAGATATGATTTCAACGAATCACCTATCAAGATATAAGACTGGATTGAATCGTCAGAGAACCCTCATTGCACGACAACATCAAGACAAAGTGACCAATCAGAACGTTATGCCATGTACATGCATGAGGAAATTGACCAATTAGCATTCTAATAAATGATTGTGATTTCTGAGGATGTTAACAGAAGAGATGACAGATAAGACCATAGAACAATGACAGAGATATGTTGATGAATTTGACTGACCAGTATTGTCATTGTGTGGTAGGTCTTTTCAATGAGATCACAGGAGGTAATGAGGTAAATGATAGGGGTTTCTCGTGCATGGCAACAGTGGAGAGTACAGCTTCACAGAGCAGATTGCGTCTGTGAAATGAATAGGCGTCAAAAGAAACGAGGTGTTGGGTTGATAACACCTCTATGATATCCACCTGAGTGGGAAGAGGAGTCAGGTTCAGTGTGGGGAATACATGCTGGTGGAGCCGAGAACCCAGTGGTGAATTGGAGATGAAAATGATGGCACACAAAGCTACGATGATAATCGTAATTTTCAGATCTCATTTCTGACGATATCACGTTGCCCAATCAATAAATGTTCTGGGACTGAACATCACAACGTTGAACATCATAGCCCATTTCTCAACTAAACTGATGAAAATTGATTTAAGGTTTGTTATAGAAGTCACCATTACCTGAAAATGCAGTTCCCAGAGAGACCAAAGAATTGATTCAATTTTAACCCCAACCCCCACATGACAACAAATACAAGCATTATGGAGTAAATCAAATTCATCAATTAAGACCTTTTACAGACAGAAATAACAACAGTTGTCCAGGGGCCTGTTTTAGCAAAGGTCAGTTTTACCCTAGCTAGGATGGTTGTAGGCAAGTTGTTGCGAACATGACCCTTCATTCTTCAAAAGAGCCAAAACATTGCAACTGGTGTAAAGTTTAACATTTTTTTATATTCAGACGAAACGATCACCTTCACGAGCACTGCTAATGAACTGTGTGCAAATTAAAATCAAAGTTGCAACTATCTAAGCCGAGACTGAACTAATAGATATCTGATAAACATGCTCCGGTAGAGTATGAAAAAGGTAGCACAACAAACATTTTTTCTGAAATTATCGCAGCGCAAATCTGCACAGTTACGAGGACTGAAGATGATGACAATGTTGGTTAACCAGCACATACTTTAGATACCAAAAGCAAGCTAAAATTAATGCTGAATGCAGAAGGTTCTTCTGGTCAAGGTGATTTTTTTAATTTCCCCTGTGACATTTAAACACAGTCTAGACTGATAATTCCGCAAGAAAAAACTCACTGTTCACAAGTAGTGGCTTCAGCTAAGCCAACCGTGGCACCGGCTTCTGGTGGAGTAGCAGTTTTTTCACAGCAGAGCTTTTTTACCTGAAAATGAACGGACAGGTAAATTCATAATTACGTGTGCAGTGAAGACATTTCAAAACAAAAGGGAGTGTCGCCCTTTAAGTACTAATGGTGGATATTCACAAATTTATAAAAATAATACAGACTCCAATTAAAATCACTACGACTATTTGGGAACAAAAATGTGGATGACCCTTTTTGTAAGCTAACTGTGACTGTTGGAAAAAAGGAATATTAACCTGAAACTGAATAATAGCAAATTCACTTTCTTTCCTTAGACATATAATCAAATAAAAAGTTTACATAGCGCTGAAACACATTGAGCCAATGGCAAGCACTTTTCCGTGAAAAAAATCCTCAATATAAACTTCCATACAAAAATATAAAGAGTATCG
This sequence comes from Phoronis australis, assembly GCA_002633005.1. NCBI lineage: Eukaryota > Metazoa > Phoronida > Phoronidae > Phoronis > Phoronis australis. The sequence continues at coordinate 186,834 of NMRA01000484.1, forward strand.
TGAAGACAAAATACTCTTAACCTATTCTAGCAATGTCTAGATCTATACAAACGTCAATCATCAATAGATACCCGTGGCTTTGAAAAACCGCAGGTCGGTTGTGAACAGCATTGACAAAAATTATAATACAGCTAGTCATTAGGACAGGACATTGAATTTTTAAACTAGACCACCAATGTTCCACAGATGACTGGCAAACCATAATGGCTGAGCGGGTGGCTGGTCCCAACAAGTCTATCCAATTAAAGGGAGGACAATGCAAAAAATGATTTCTGCAAAAAGCGTGCTAATCTGCCCCGGAGATGTTGGGACGGAATTCCCACAGCAGAGCAAGCTTCTAGTTCAGGTCCATACCAGATGCCTGGATAATAAAAACTTAAATGTGATGTGACCTTTCAAGCAATTGTGACTTAGGCAGCTATGAACCAAGCAGGAAAGCTACCCGGCAAAATCCTCAGGAACTTGGATGGAACAAATCACAAAAGAGAAGAAGAGGTATTTTTCGGATAATCAATCTGGGTACATTTTTACCTTTGCAAGCAATTGTCTTTCGGATGCTCATTAAGAGTGACACTACTCTCTCTCTAAGATATTTCAAGTCAATGGCGACTTGTATAAATCTTTCTTTCAAGTAAATAGTAATTCCCAGAGCCAACACATAGGCTCAGACATGTGCTTAAATCACGTCCCTAATATGCACACCTTGACCCCGACAGTTAACAAATCTCACACAAAAGTCCAGTTTAGAAATCAACTTTTAGCCCAGCACAACTGACATGGAGCAAATTGATCAGTGTCAAGTGTCCGTTTACACACACAACTCACTAACTGGCAAGACAGAAATTGTAGGCTGGCATGTGGACCAAACATGCGCAGGTTTACAAATGACGGGAGATGAAGAGACAGAGAACTTGTATTTAGGTCATTACACAAGCGCAGTAGAGATGATCCTTTCCACTTTGCCCCAGTTTCGCGTAAAGACATATAATTGACACGGAGCAAGATGTTTTAGCACAAATTGCTCTACCTCACAAACGGGTGGACAAAGCGTCGTTTACACTACAAAAGTTGACACGGATCAGCTGACACGGAACGAGTTGTTCCAGCGCAAGTATGTGTGTAAATGGGACTAAAGACATTAAGATCAGGTACAGGTACCGTACAATTCCAGGTTAACACCCTTGTGCAGCTCAACGCCAACACTAAATGCCCAGTTAAATTCTAAGGCATGGTTTAACACTCATAGCTGATTTATACGAATGAAGAATTACGAGAACATTCTCCCATCTCTGTGACAGGCCAACTCACAAGCACATGAATTTTAGCCACCTATAACTGCATAATTCACATACCTTTGACTAACAAATAGAATAGGTTTCGATGCATCTAACCTATTTCAGGTAGAAAAAATATTCCTATTCTCCTGTAATGTTTTATTCCGTTATGTTTTGTTTGACAATGAGTACCAATTTGTTGCTCATTAATCAGTGGAAAAAACTACATGGTTCTCAAGACCCCTATAAGTGACTGTTACTATACATAAATAAAGCTAGCTCCCTGGCCATTTACCTGAATCAACTGTCCAGCCAAACACCCAACTCCCAATTTCTCAAAAAAATTAAAACCCAAGCTCTGCTTAACACTGGCACATCCTGATTTTAGAGATCCACAATTTAAGCGCCCTGGGCTTTGATCCCGGTGAGTACGGTAGTTGTCCCTGTTCAGCCTCCTAGGGGACCCCCTGCTTAGCTACAATTGCCAACATCTATTAACAAAACATAGTTGAGCAGGTACAGGTATCTGGGGTCTTTCAAAACCATAATTGTTGGGCTACCTTTGAAACTAATATTAGAATATTTTTTACCTTTTGTTTTAATGTAAGGATTCAACAAACTAATAAAAATATTACAATACAAAACGATATTACATTACAAAACGTTAAACAACAAAAAGTCCAAGTAATTTAGATCCGTGTCCTAAATCAAGGACAACTTGTAATTTTTGGTCTCCCTATAGAATACAAATTAGTGTTTTTAAGGAAAGAAATGTGCTCCAATAGGAAAAGGCAGTGTCAAATAAGACTAATAAAAATGTCACTTGGTCAACTGTAGTGTGTCAACTATTGAAGAAACTATGCGACCGACCAAACAGAAAAAATGATTGGTCCAATCCAGTAAAGGATGAAAGCTAGTGCATAAGATTGTAGGGACATAAACACATCTGTTTAAAATAACTCAACAGGCAGGACTGAAAAAGCAATTTGTGTAAAACAAATTAGGGGGATAAACCACCATAAAAATAGAACTCAGTTTTCCAAACTAGAACTCAGTCTTGAGCCCATTTTCCACCAGCAAGTCGAGAATCAGGTTAAACAGGTTTGATGAAGAAAAGTCAGAACAATACATGTTATGTTTAGGTACAAGCCACCCCAAATAAGAGTCAGAACAACACACGTTATCTTTAGGTGCAAGCCACCTCAAATAAGAAGAGTCAGAACAATGCATATTACCTAAAGGTACAAGCCACCCCAAATGCAGTAAGCTGAATTTTGTTAAGCTTGTAAAAGGTGAACCCACTTCTGGTGACTAACGTTTGGAGGAGACCTAGGTCACCCTCAAATGCAAATATATATTCGGCCCTAAAATCCAGTCAGCATGTTTGCATAGCATTTTATACCGAAAAAAAAAACACGAACCGTAGGTGGCAGTAAAACTTACATAACCGTTCTTCTTGAAAAACCATTGGCTACGACAAAAAATGGTTCGGCCAAAGCCAGAGTAGGACAACCAAAATTAACTTCACTATTAGCTGAGTGACTGCAGCTTATGGAAAAATAGCATGTTACACAATTTGTTAACGTTTCAGTGTTGGTTGTATGCGTATGTATGTTCAGTCGTGGCTTTTGACCTCAGAAAACCACCAGAAAAGAATTAGGAAGAAAAGAAAAGTCATTCACAACATTTCTGTCTTCAGTCCTTCTCGTTTATGTTATGAGGGTCTGAACTGGTGGTGTTTAGTTACAGTTATATGAGAAGCATCACCTGACCTGTCTCCCACATGACATTGTTAACCTTTTGTTCAATCAAAAATTCAATACAATACACTTGGCTACAGTATTTTGTGCAAAATCCACTGAACACACAGCGCAGTTTCTTCCATAGATGACATTTGCATAAAATTCATAAAACAATGAGTATGCCCTGCAGTCATTCCACATAGGGATTTAAATGCAGGGTTTTCAATATAAGAACTATAAAATCAAGCGGTAAAGCCATCAAAGCGAAATGTCTTAAAATTCAAGAGTAGGAATAGACCCTAATAGATATAGCACTCTTAAGAGTTGAACACGTTCCAAAATAGCTAATAAGCCAAGTTAACAAAGGCAGAGTCTGAAAGCGATAATTTAAACAGATTTTAATTACCTAAATTAATTAACACAAAGCTGTCACAGGAAAAAACTAAGACACCAGTAGTCAACAGGCCTGTATTTGAACATGTTAATGATATGTTAATTAGGCACTATCTGTCAAGCCCTTGTGTTTACGCTATGCTCTCGACAGGGCACTATTGGCTGAGTGACAAGGCTTTTTTGCCCAATTTGTTTAAACATTTTTCACGCTCACTAATCAATAGGGAAGCGCCCAACTGGCGGGGATGACAGCTTTTAATCCACTTCAAAATAATCAACGACTACAAGTTAAACACAAGCCAGATCTCACACTAAGCCAGTAATTCACCTTGGTGGACAATCATTTATGATGGACAGAGAACATTCATTTGATAGATGGAAATTGCTGCTCAGCGTAGCATAATCGTTACAAAATAGCCAAGGAAATTAACCATTTCACATTGAATTACGCTCATTACTATGCATTACTCGAGATGATCAAATTGTAGGAAACACTATAATCAAAAATGTATTGATGATATCTCAAACAGTATTTTTTCCAAAGTCAACGAAATAATAAGGCTGGTTGAAAACAACTGTATGGAATACATTCTTGTAAAACAACTATTTAAAAGGGCAATAAACCCTCCCCTTCCGACAAAATCAGCTTTTGCTTGAGCTCACTTACTGCGAAGAAATCGAACTGGTCTAGTTCCTTGCCGAGATTGGAAATGATTTCTTAGTTTCAGAAGATCTGACAGCTGTTGCTACAAACCCAAGAGGACCATGAGGTTTTTTGTCCCCAAAGTATTACGGCAACTTGCTCCATTTAATTTGCACAAAACCATCATTTTGCATTTTCAAGGACGGATGAATTTGTTACAAGTAATGGAAACTTTACTGTGTTATTTTACAGCATCTACACAGCACAAACCATGATTGTAACAGATTAAAATGGTCTTTGTTTTTTCTTTTTGTGGAAAATTTGTACAAACTGTAATCTTGCTTGTCGGCCATATTGTTTACTAAATATGTCAAGAATTGCTGTATGGATGTCGAATTCCACGCAACTTATCATAACAGATTTTAATTCAAACAACTGACAGGAATAAAAATGACGAAAAATTTTTGGCAGGAAATCAACCAAATACATTGTTCTCTGCGTAATCACTTTAAAGTCCTCAAAATACATCCTAATTTTCTCAACAAAAAGTATGGGATCAGTTCTCAAAGTGACAGCAAAGATTTGACCTAGAAACACATCAGCACACTCTTCTACTAGCAGAGTATAGCAAGTCAAGGCATCAGGACATACCTTCTCAGTTATCAGCCAAGTAATACAAATCTACCTTGTAAACTAAGCTGTTAACAGACACCAAGAACATACGTACCGCAGGTACATTAACAGAATCAACTAGGGTAACACAAATGCAACTACGGAAACGGACGTTCCAGAAAGTTCTAATCCTGCACTATGGAGTTCTTTATAACTAACTGCCACTTAATGTTATGTCAAACCTTATTCAGTGGCCTCCATTCTAACTTGTATATAAAAAACTAAGCTTTGTCAACTAGTAAAAGTATAAATTTTCTGAAAGAAAAAGGGTCAGGGAATATAAAAATGTTTGTATTTTTGTACCACTATTGTTACGGTAACACCTTTTCTAAGATGAAATGTCATTTTAAGAAAGGTACATTCATAGCAAAATAACTCTTCAGTTAATTTCAATGAATTTAAACCTTTTTAAATGATAACTTCACCAGTTATCTCAAAAACACTGTTAGGAATTTTCGATTCGTCTCAGTATGACATATCAACTTACAAAACGAAAGGTATTTTTGTAAAAATAGAAGTCGTATTCGTCTTTGTTACATTACGCAAAAACTAGGCCTTTATATAGAAAATCCCAACAGCATTTTGAGATTAATGAATTAATATTAAGTTAATAAAGTTTCCACGAAAAACACTAAGCCGCAAGAACTCATATTCCTAAGTTCAAATTAAGTCAATTTTCAGAAGCCTAGAAAAACCCGATTAAATGAGTCTTCAGATCATCATTCGGTGAAAACTTGATTTCGGTCAAAATAACCTACACATGCCTACACCATGTTAGCTATTTCAACACATACTCGCAATGTCAACCGAATTTGCAGTGCATGATTAACTTAATAATCGTTAAAACGTACCGTCCTCAGCCAAGAGGTGGAATCAACTGTTACTGCTGTTTGTTATACACAGTCTAACACCAAACCAAGTAAGAAATGGAAAACAGAAATCGATTCGGTGGTTAAAGCATATTGTTAGCACAAGATCGAAACAGCGAAATGTCAAACGACTTATTGAATAAAGGAATTTGGGTGAAAATTTATCTCATTTCAAAATTTGCTGTGTTTGTGAGGCGATTAGTAGAATTCGTTCTCACATGCATGTAAACGCACAACTTCCACAGGATCAAAACTGCGTTGTTTTTGCTTTCCCTGGCATCGTTCTATCATACGTACACCTACTTGACTCAATATTATGGCGATTCGGTGAATGAGAGGACTGAGGGTACATTACGAAGCTGCTTTGTACCTGGCGGGAGATTCAATTTGAGTGACAGTCTTGTAACCTTTGACCTCCGATGAGAAGTAAACAAATTTCCACGCAATTGCGCAGTTCCAAGGTGGTTATGCTAAATCTTTTTTACTTGCTACGCGGTATATATCTAGTAATTGAAGTTCCCCGAGAATGAAAATAAGGTATTTTGCTCGACACAAGGCTTGGAATGACCAATGACAAAAAAGCGGAAATTTTCATGGCCCAAAAGGTGCGCGCACCCAGCCTTGAAATTGTCGGTGTGGACCCCTTTTGCCGACAAATATCGGGGTGAAAAAAAAACGGTACCACCTCCGGAAGCGTGCGTCTACGTCTTTTTAGCTCGTTCATCCACTCCCACTTCACACTTTAGCTGTAGAGTCGTAGTATTTGTCATAGCGGTTTACAATCACACGAGACGCCATTGCAGAAAACCACCGCGCTATCCCAGATGTCACGGCAATGTTGACAATTTACGTTCCTCCGCAACATAAAGAGCAACTTCCGCTTTTCGAGGTGAAAGTCATCGGCAACGCCGCAGCAAGGAAGAGATTTGCCACAGAAATTTTATATCAAATCCGATTTTTTTTACGCGGAAATATAATAACATACGCGGACAGAACATTTGAAAAAAGCGGAAATCTGCGTTTTCGCGGAAAATTCCAAGCCTTGTAGACACTTGTTAAATATTGTAAAAATTACCAATTTTTGTGATTAAGGATTGAGATAACCTTAAACGTACACATCATTGTTTCTAAAATTCTAACTACATGAGTAATTATGTAGATTACCTGTTAGGCTAAACGAGGGTAAGGCGGAAATTGTCGCTCTGTGCGTGGCAATCAGCGCCTAATGAGAGTATAGCACGCAAAAAAAAAACAGCTGATAATTACTTCGGCCCTACCCCACTTTTGCAGCCATACAGCGATTTGGTGGCGCAAGTTACCCTTAGGAACACGTTACCCCACCTCCATAATGTGGAGTAAGTTGTCGTAAGTGGGATAAGGTGCAGTACTTTAACTAGCATCCAGACAAACCTAGCGACAACTTGTCCCAGGAGCAACTTGTCATAAGGTATAGTCTGTGTATGGACAGCACGTTAAACTTGTAACAGAGGAGTGGGTTGTAAAGAGTAAAGCCAGGTTAAGGTTTCACACAAGCTTTGGTACTCAATAACGAGATCTTCCCTGAGCAGAAGCTCAAACATGGACCAAACTGCACATCATGTTTTTATGTCCCATTCTTGCTCTCAGTCAATTCACAAAAACTAAAGGTTACTCATTATTTTAACCTGCTGAGCATGACAATTTTGTTTTTACTGTAAAATAATAACCAATAAGTATACACAACACTAATTCAATCATTTACCTTGCAAAGCAGACAAAACTTCGGTTTTCCATACACAGCTCAAGATTTTCAACACAGCTGGGTGCTTTTCAAACATGGAGCTAGCATTTCAAACGTGGTACAACATCAATGTTTGTTAATCAAGGGAGAAAACTGAAACAATGATGTTGAAATAGTCCCTTGCTGACAGTAGAAGTTTTAGTGATGTTATCGCCAGGTGGCGCTAGTGCAAAAACGTATGCACGCATATTTTAAAACTTAATGAAGGAGACTATCAAATACCACATTAGATGGAATTGTTTATAGCAGTAGAATAGGGAGCATTGGTATAAAATAATACCAAACAATAATGCTATTGCCAACATCTGCCAATACTTTCGACGAAACCTAAGTTATGCTGTCACACTTCGTCGAAGCATCGACGAATTGCTGTTAAATATACTTAATTACCACAAAGAACTAATGATTTTAACTTTGATACAGGACTGAAGTTAGCTTTTCACAGACCAACACTCTCCAAGACAATGACATATCAACAACGGTGTGAAAGACTCTTAGTTATTGGTCGCAAACCGCTGTTTGTTACAAAGATACCGCAGTGGAGGTAAAATTCCATAGACTATCAGACAACAAACGATCTTTAATCTACTTAACCATACACAGCTAATTAGCAGGTGTTCAAGCTGTACAAAAGATCAAATAATTATGAAAATTTATGAAAATTTGGTTAGCAAAAGGTCAACAACAAACCATGGAAGCCACATCCTTAAAACTACCAAGTTTTTACTCAGATTAGGCATGTCATAAACTAAAGGAACGGTCAGGTGGTGAAGTCTGGCTCATTAGGCTGATTTCTCAGATGATTACTATTGATTCAAAATAAGCCATTGTTTAGGGCAGTGACAGGTGATTGTTACAAGACATGCATAATTGAACATGTTAAATCATGGTTATAACTGCCATTTACAGACCAGCAATGATTTTACTAGCAGTGCACTCTAAAATCTCGTTTACACTGAAGTTTGGAATCGATTTACTTTAAATGGATTTATCTCGATCGGCTTACGTTGATGCCTCTGCCCTAATACAATACGAAAACCAAATCAGTTCAGACACTTTGCCAGTTGCACTTCTCACCTTCCTTTTATATTAATGGGGGGAGCAATTATTTCCCACCTCTTAGTTGTTTCATAAAGTTTGGGGGGGGGGTAATCCCATGATGACGGCGAGGTGATTGAAGGGAGGGGTACGGCTTTGAGAAAATCATACACAAAGGGAGATACGGTAAACCCTTCCAAACTTGGACCCCTTCACTTCATCAGCATGTCTGTTGATTGCTGCCCAATTTTCATAAGACTGTAAAAGCAGACCAAAAGTACATTTTAAGAAAATAACCGAAGCTGTCCAAGCAAGGTCAAAGCTACATTGCCCAACTGCTATTTCCAAGGTTGAATTAATAACAAAACCAACAGAAAGCACAAATCCTAAGCTGAACAATCATTACCTATTTCCTTTATAAATTGATATACCCGTAAGTACATGTGACCATCACAATCTATGGCTAAATATAGCAGAACCAAAGATTTCATGCCACAAGTAGAACTTTTTTAAAACTCGTGACATGACTCTTAACATGACTCATAACAAAATGAAGTTTACTTTTGTGCCACTTCCCAGAATCATAGTACTTAAGCAACTGGCTAGGGCTTACATTTACTGTACTGCACTGTACTGTACTGTACTGTACAGCCAGAAAAAAACATGTACTGTACTACAGTGCAATCTGCCACTTATCTGCATGAAATGTAGAAAAAACTACTGGGCTCTTCAAACAATGAAGGTCAATATTTCAAAACACAGCTCAAGGGGTACTATGAACATTTAGTCTTAGAAGCATGTTTGAACAAATAGCCAAAACACTGCTACAGCGTGTTAGGGTAAGCTCAAAAATAGAAGCCCTAATTCCTGTCACAAACGTAGACTTTCAGAAAATCCCCAGCACACTCAATTACAAATGAATATTGCTGGAGCTAGGATACATGGATCTTCAGATTCCTCCCAATGAATGGAAATCGGAAGCAACAGCAAGATTTACATTACAAACAGCACACGTCTAATACATTACCTCAGAAAAGGAAGTTTGCAAAATCTAAGAGAAACCAATTTTCAAGATTCTTGCAACAGACGATGAAGAAAATTGGGAAACGTAACTTACGAGACTTGTCACATGTACTGGTAGTAAGGAGGCCAGTCATAAACAACACCACATAGCAGAGGTGTAAACACAACTCTTTTCAAACTCATCAAAATACTCCACAGTCACTTCAAATTGCTAAACAGTTGTCATTAGGCACCATAACTTTCACAAAACGGCCTCTCTCAGCCTAACTAGATGGACCAACCTACCTTGCTTTCTACTGAAAAACCAGAGAAGCACAACCAAAATTACTACGCTTCTTTTTAAGCCTGTCTCTCTGTGTGACCTATACAGACAACAAAAGCCAGTAGAGTGAATCGAGTAGAGGTTAAGGAAGTATTATTTTGACAGAATTAATTTCATTCATGAGCTGATCGCTCCCTATTCTAAGCCATTCAACTGGCGATGAATGCAGTTCAAACAGCGGTCTGAGACCAGCGCGTTTTTATAACCAACGAGTTTTGCAGCAAACAATAACCACCCACAATACACGGTCACGGGTGTGTGGTTGATAGGGAGGTGTATATTTGCGCGGGGTCTACCAGGGTCTATGGGTGGCCTTGTGGTCAATGAATAAATGGTTGAAGAGGCACCCTACAAGGAGAAGTCATTCATGTGTCAAAATAATCACACACTTGGCCAGTGCTAACTGTATTTGACTTGTTTGTTTCCTACTGGCAGATTTAAAATAAAATTATTAATGGATCAAGACCTCATTGAACATGAGCAGAATATAAAAACAATCGACAGATAGAATATACTACCAAAATGAATATGATCGACTTGAAGGTTGAAACAATTATTAGTACAGTGGCAGTCAGGCAGCTCAATAATACCACTTCTTTGTACAGAAATAACCCTGATTAAAAACTCTTTAGCACATTTTTCCAACACGGTATCAATAATTGCATCAATCCTGTCTTGGCAAGCAACAACAGCGTCAAGAGCATTAACGCTAAATTGCCTAACAGTGCATAAAGATTTAATTAAAAAACCATGGAAATATTCAGTGGCAAGACGACTCAGCTGTCAGTGAGTGAATAGGGGGATAATTAAAAAGAAACTAGTTTTGAGCATTTTCCTCTGAGAGATGTGTTAATTAGGTCTAAATTATTCGGCTATCATCATCTCACCTATCATCTGGTGCTATTCAGCAAGTGGCAAAGGATTTTAGACACCAAAGAAAAAACTTTTAACCCAGTTTTAATTAAAGCATACTGTAGTCCATTTTCTGGTCAAGGTATTTTTTTTACTGTCTAATAAATGTAAGGGAGAAACGCTGACAATAATTTTTTACAAGTTTGTACAAGAAGTTGCCAACCACTTAATCAAGGTCATTTCAAGGTTGTTGATTCTCTGTCAAATAGTTGAGAACCTTGAATACCACCCTTGTTTTCTGGGCAATTACTCCAGAGCATATTAATCATCAGACTAATCAAGACAAGATGAATAATGTGATAAAAACCCTTGTTGTCATGGCCATTGTAACTGGTGACAATGGCGTCTAGACGAATAAAAAAGAAACGATAATCACAGTCAAAAATCAGCGCGTTCACCCATACTGCCTCCAGTCCCCCCCGGCAACAATAAGCCAGTGTCATGGGACTACGGACTATTCACTACCAACCAAGAAGGCCCCACCACTCCCAGCAGTCAGGGTTATAGCAGATTGGTTGTTGAGAAAATAAAAATATTGATGTCACCTCCAGCTACTTGAATAACGACCCTGTCGTTGGGAAACACGTTCAGCCTGAAACAACAGTCTCGATGCCCCAGGGGACAATGACCCTGAATTCTCATTCAGCCGCAGTGCATGTAAGGGTTCAAGGTACTGTGAACCCACCTCTGGAGTTTGGCGAGTTTCCCAACTCAACAAAGTCCTCAAATGTAACTGCTCTACCAATCATTGTCACAAACCAAACCACACCAATTGTGATCTTGTGAAACTGGTACGAATGATGTCATCACCAACACTGTGACTTGCAAATGTGTTTCAAGACTCCTGGGTACCTAGCATCTGACTAATGCTTTACTATGTATACCATCTACACTACAACGACCATTAGACAATGTTTGTAATTGTGGGCATTCACAGCACGGTTAGAAGTCTTTCAAAAATGAAAATGAAAAAAGGACAATTTCAGCTGCAATGATTTTTATCTTTAATTCATTAGTTTCACCGTATTTTTTACCATTTGGGAGACCAGTAAAGCTTGTGAAAACTGGAAACGACAATTTCATATTATAATTAGTTCAGTTCAACAATGAAGCTGTGAATTTTCAAAACAGTGCAATTTAAATAAAATGACTCAAGTCTTCTCTTAAAATAAAAATGCAGGCAGTCTCGCAGTACTTGATAGTGGCGGCCATGTAATTACATTGTGGAATTAATTAATTTTTTAAGAAAACACCTGTAAACTAACGTGAAAAGCTTATGCACAGACTTGAACCAACCTGCTTCCTTGTAAAATTGAAGTAGAGCTTTGCCACGAAAATAATTTCAACGTTTGGTTTAAAAAAAAAATTAAATTTTTCATACAAAATCTACCAGTTTATTACATCGTCTACCAAAAACTGTTAAGGTGTTCTTCAATATGTTTCTTTCCTTATACAAAAACCACTTTCCAATATAGCAGCAACAAGGTGAAGTTTGCCTTGTCACCAGATGGCGATAGGTTACTTGGTGAACAGCGTCCTGCATTCTTGTATGGATTTGATGTAGTATAATATTTCCAGATCCACACACTAACGTCCAACAGGAGAAATAACCATGATATGATTAAAAGAACGTGCGCTTCATGCCTGTCAACTCGGCCAGTCTTTGCACACCATCTTTAGAAATTACATCCAGATAAAGATACTTGTGTGCTCTCACAGCCCGTAAGAGTTGTATGCAAAACTTTTCCTATTAGAAGTCTTGGAGAAAGGTACGCAAACACCACGTACAAATTGTCAAAATTTGAGCATAACACTGGATTTTTTGCGTATGATAAGATCACACCAAGTTTGGATGAAACAAATTACCAACACCAATGTTTTTCATTTTCAAAAAATTCTATTGTATCATAAAATGTTAACTTTTTTCGGAGCTATTAGAAGCCATTTACAATTTCACACCAATTTCAAACTACAAATTATGGCGTTTCTCTAAGTCCAAGAATCGTGAGACCAAGATTCCAGAAAAATAAAAATGACTAAACTTAATGCTAAAACAGAACGGAGTACCGTTTAAAAAGGTTCAAGGACGTATTTTGATGAGAAATTGCAAACCTTCAACAGTTTCATAGTGAAATGTGGCTATTATGAAGAGTTAAAAATGGACAAGTCGGACAAAGTGATAAATTTAACGCAACGGGAGTCAATTGCATTGACAAAAATGTACGGAAGCAGATGCGCTGAATGAGACACCAATAATTTTCTATTAAATATCTGGAATCCTGTGTGCTGCAGTTTCTAAATACATAACTTGTTGGTTAAACCGTTAACAAAAGAACAAGATTATTGAGCTCGGTTCGGAGATTGAGGAAAAAGGTAACTGTCAGATTCTGCATATAATATTCCAGCACTGACTGTTTGAAATGACCTTTTTTTCTAATTTGATTTTACATTTTTTAAAGCTTTGGCGTTTTTCACAGTATTTTTTAATGTCCAAACCGAACATCTCGGTAAAACCCATGCACAATTTGATGTGATAAGACAATTGATCAACAATTCTTCAGTCCTCTTTGAAGCAGCCTCATTAATTACCCATCATGTAAAGGTGAATAAATGAGGGGTGTAAATGGAAAAGCCAAACAGGGATTCTAATTAAGACCTGCATGTATGAAGCAAGTGACTCAAGATTGACAGGGACATGGGTGAGTTGTCCAACATGAGTTGAGGCACCGTTTATTTATTGCCTTGTCTGCGAATGTCTGTCTGATGGCCAACCAGGCAAGACTCCCCTCTTTGAGGCAAGGGTTGAATCAAGGAAAAATACTAACTTTGTACTCGCTACACCCCGTGATGATTTATAGCGGTTGTTCTGCTATGAAACCCAGACATTCTGCAGCACAATATTTACATATCTGTAAGTTGAAATGATTGCACTATTGCTGGGCAGTTAATTGGAATATACCAGTGTAAATGTACACCGTTGTGTAGGGTACAATGAGTGGGTTTGACATAACAACGAAACATTGACAAAATGAAATAATATGACTAAATGCCAAACATGTATGAAATATTATCCCTGAATAGGAAACATCAATCCTATGCATAACGCTGCATGCCAGTCAAAATAAATCAGTATAGATTAATATTTTATCACACATTAAAATACAATGCTGCTATTTTTAACAGTGCAAAAGTTGTTAAGTACAGGTTTTTAAAATCGCAACTAGTCTTTTTGCATAGTCAAAATTATGCAGAAAAGTTACTTCATGCTTTGGCAACAAGACTTTGCAGTGAACCAGATAATGAAAATATCATTAGTATATTGATAATGGTTAATAATATGACTGGTAAGTACATGACATTTGTTATGCTCAACGCTTTTTGTTTGGGTGTACACCAGATTAAACAACAAATAAAATATTTCAGTGTTTTAAAAGCTTTCTAATTCTTCATCCTTGTCAAGACAGAGACCAATCTCTCAAAATCATGAAACAGGACAAAAAATTGCTTATCAAGATCCTAAACTATGATGGCTGTATGTCTGCTGCTTACAAGATCTCTGAGCCAGGGCGTTTTAGGACAAAATGTGCTTGTTGCTATTCTGATAGGGGAATGTTTTGAACTGAGGGAAAATCCCCTTCCTCCCAGCTCGCCACCAATTCCGATTTCCGATCATTGATTGGGATTTTTCTGGTCTAGGATAGGAATTCAGAAGGTGCGGAACAACAACAATCCTTAACCCTCAGCCCAGACATCCCAGGCTAAATGAAAATTCATGAACTGCTGCGTACTTTACAATCGCGGCTAAAGTAAATGAGTACAGAGGATGTTACTTATTCTTCTCATGTCTTCACACTTGTCACAACTGGCTTGATCCAAATTAATTTAATGAAAACCACAAACATTTTATGGTCAACAACATCTACCAGTGATGACTTAAGTGTAACAGGGAAAAGAAAAAAGTACTGTTCAAATGAAACATAAACCCCGTTCATACCAAAGCATTATAACTTTTAAAATTGTTTCAACGGCTATAACTTCCGGTCTTAACACTTTAAAACCAGTTTTTGAAATTTTCACTGTAGTGTAGATGTAACTCTCTGCGTGGGTGGCTTAGGGAGAGGTTAAACATTGTACCTGTCAAAATGGCAATAGGCGTTGAAAAAATAGTTCTTGATTGATAAAATAATATTGATATAGTTACCTATTTATATTTCATAAAAATTACCGCTAACATTTTAACATTTTGATTAACATCATCATAAGACACAATGGTTAGTTACCTTCGTCACAAACGTCAGTTGTTCTTACTCAAATAATCAATAATAATCCATTCTCGAAAATGATTTAGAAAATCACGACGAAAATAACACCATGAATTTAGAAATTACCGTTAATTGAGATTTGAAGTCTTCACCTATCAAGACCGACGTTTGCCGAAGTAGCATACGACGTTAAATAATTATTACATAGATGTGGCTAGACTTCCCCAGGCCACCATAAAATATCTCACCCATTATACACAAAAACAACTGCCAGTATTGGTATTTTTAAATTTTTTTAAAGGCCTCTCAAACGCTGTTGCTGTTTACAGCTTCTCAAAACATTGTTGGTACAATTTATTCTTCATGAAATAAATGAACGCAAAAACTCCACTTATCCAGATTCTGTCCTAAATTGGGTAGATTTTACCAATAGTTTATTTTTGTCGACTGAAAAATGGCTTGGCTACGATTATTTTGAAATATTTCAAATACACGAGCCAAAATCTCACATTAGGAAACAATATGGCGGAAAAGTGAACTTTTTATATTTTTATTTTCCATGAAAGAGTTGTAGCTATAAACTAATGCTTTTACGCGCTCAAGGAAGGTCTGTAGCACATCTACCACCGACCAATATTTTGTAAAATTGTGTACGTTCACAACAACATTGAAATCAAAAGTCTTCGAAAAATGAAAAAGCGCTCTTTTGCTAATTATTTTTGTCCAAGATTACTGAACTTGGGAAACTACTATGGCCACACAGGACACTGGCAAATAATAAAATAGTCTGGTCTAATTACAACAATAATTCCTTGACCACAGACATTTGAAAAATAGTTTTCCTATAGATATGGCGACATGATGATAAATTGGTAACAATTAAGGATATTTGGTAATTAAAAATAATAATTAATGATGTCCAAAATAAAGAGAATGCTACTAAAATGGAAAATATCCTTACACCAAAAAACATTGGCAAAAATTTCTGGTTTTTCTGTCAAGTATCAATTTTCCAAATCAAAAAACATCCAAAATTACAACAAAACTACCTGTCTTGACTAATAATATATGAACTACAAATATACATAACAATTTTAAAAATACAGTTTTTACTAATTACATATCCAGGTGTAAAAAGAACGAGAATAAACAAGGAAATAACATGGATGTTACTTCACAAATGGCAAGCATATCCTTCAAAATTACTGACACAGTGAAACACATACTGATACAGTCCACTAAGACAATTAGTATTTTCGGTCGCGAGATTTTTCACTCACTCCTGAAGGTATCGACTTTCATTTGAGAATTGCTTAAAAACAAAAGCATTCAACGAAAATTGAATTGTCAAAAATATGTTTAACTGATATCAACAAGCAAGCCTTAACTTAATAAAGACAGAAAAAATATTATAAAAAATTCAGAACTTGCGCAACGATTATGTCCATGTTAAAATCGGGTTCATCAGTTTATGATCAATAAAAAAAGCATTTGGTTAACACTTGCACTTGATTGTTGCACAAGTTTTAGAATGCTCCAAAATAATTTTTCCCTCATATACAAGTTAAAGCAGGGTGTATGTTTTGTGACGCCAAGTAACTATCAAAATAAACGACCAACGGATTTCCGAGAAATCATTTTTTCTCAACAATATAAAACAAATGCCGAGTCAATTTATAAAAGTGCATACACTTTTCCAACACTAAATAAGACTGACGGTTCGGATGTTACAACAAAGGGCCGTGTCAGAATATTAACAAGTTAAATCCTTGAAAAAATGAGCACACATTAAAGCTTTCAAAGCCAACACACAAACCTGTGTACCTTTCCAATCACTACAAACAAGAGCTTCGTTGGCCAATAACACCTGTCCCCGGCGCACATTATAACCACCCATTACCAGCTGATTAAAAACGTAAAACAGTCAATATACATTTTACACTCAAATATTTGTTTGGTGTTTTTTGAGTGCCACAGTCAAACACATACCAGTAAAGCTTGAAAAGAGATTGTGAATAGGGGGTTTGTCTCACCCCTTAAACTAGTTTACAACTACATCAGTTAATCCCTAACTACTAATGTTAGTTTTCTGCGGTTTTTATGGCCGCCGGTCAGGATTATATGTCGAGCTCTTTTTTGAAATGGATATTTTCCCAAAAACTCTGTTTGCCAGAGATCTTTGTAAACTGCAACTTTGAAGGACGTCATAATTTGACCCCAATATGACTCTCCGGCTGCTTAGCTCTCCTTAGAATTGGATGAAAATTGATTTAGTGACTGATGTACTTTGGTACTCAAGTGTAATTTTATAACCTGATGATATTATACATGGACAATTGCAGTCACGTTGTTTTGTGGTACATTCAAAAGCATGATGCCAAAGCTATTTTGAGTGTCCCCTTCACCACTGATGATACAATATACACTTGTGACTATTACAAGAATTGGAGAGACAGTCAACATTAAGCATTAAAAAAGAAAACAATTACTTAAATTCAATTTAGAATCAAGCATATATCATAACTGTCAATCTTCAGCAATAATAAAAAATGACAAAAAACAGGTTTAGATTAGTTTACTCTACCATTCAATAAAAGCTGGCCAAAATTGATTTTAAGCACAATATATATAATACACAGCAAGACTTCTATTACTGACAATTTTTTGATAATACGTCAAGCTTTAGCATAAATTAATATGTAGTTTATTTCTAGTATTTCATGAAACAAGAATTTTGACATAAATAAAAAGTGAAAGTCATGATTTGTACAAGTGCAGTCTAACTATGGGTGGTGTCACCAGTCCATGCTTTATTGAAAATGCTTACCTTCAAGGCATTCCTGATACAGTTTAAAAATCTTTTATTTTTTTACACACAGATAAGCAGTATATCCAAACGTTATTACAACAAAACCTGCAGGGCCGATGGCAATCGAAATTATTTTAAAAAATTATTTTAAGACTTAAAATGTATATTAAACGAGGTTACCAACTAAAATTACGGCAAATACACAAAAAATATGGACACAAATTCTGAATAGTCGACAATTCACACAAAAAATAAAGTAGCAATGAGCATTGCAGTGTGGTATGAGTTAAAAATACAAAGAAATGACTACAACCAACAACCATGTATGGTACACTAGGACAAAGGGAAGCACTTTTGATATACAAACCCTTCGTGTTAGATTGTTAATGTGTATACCTTACAGACCTGGGTATAGCGGAATATCTAATATCAGTAAATAAGCTAACAAATCCCACTTCATCAAAGGAGACCTATTCAGTAGTCTAATAAGAAGTCCAATTTGGAATAAAGACTCTCGCATATAAATTATTCCTCGAAACCAATCTGGCACAATTAGCCTTCCCACAACAGTGATGACGACAATTGCAAAAGTGATATTGAAGAATTAACTGACCTGTAGTTTGGTGGACAAATCCCCATGAGTTAATATTGAGCTCGCACGTTAAATCTAGCAAATATTATGGAGCATATCCCATTGGAGATCCACTGTGATGTAGTTTAAAGTTCTGAATGGAACGGCCCACTGAGCAGGGGTGATAGGTTATTCACTCTCAGTGAACCAAGGCCAATGACTCACTGGAATTTTGAGGCAGAGTCTATCTGACTAACCCTGGGGATGTGAAGCGAGTTCAACAACCTAAGCAATCAATGACAAAGGCATTAAAAACAGGGGAAGACATCCACTGGTCAATGATCAGACACAAATTTTAAAAAATACCATATTCGCCATAATAACCGCCCATGCCCCTATAAACGCCCCCCACGCGTTTTCAGACTTTGCTAAAATAAGCACCCAGTCCATGAATGTGTACGTGCGAAAAATGCCTTACCTACAGTCCTAAAATTCTACAGTAACATCTTCAATTTATCAATAATATCCGACAGTCCTGAAAAAAATCATTGGGCGCAGAATTTGTAGACCACGTGCCTCGCCGCTATGTCGGTATTTCGCCGTGACTATACATTTCAAACTTCCGCCATGCCTCAAAACGAACACAAAAGTTCTGCTGATCTTGCGAGGACCAATGTTCTGGCCTTTCAGAACAGAAGTAGTGTACTTGTATACGGGATTGCTTTGTAGATATTTCCAGCTTTCAACAGGAATCCAAATTTCTTTGTGCACGTGAAAACCACGAATCGAAGACTAATAACAAGCTTGGCCAGTGTTAAAAGCGCATGGCCAGGAAGCGCACGCCACATATATGAACCCGTCATCATAGACATTAGTCGGGAACTATCCATTCATGAAACAGTTAGCATAGCATCGGCAAGAAATGAATATTGGCACTAATTTCTGACAGTTTCTAATACTACAAAAAATGTTTGCGTTATTTTTAAGATCAATTGTTTGATTAACCATAATTGGTGTTTTTAAGCCAAATATCCGATAAAATGACCACTGACAGTGAATGCTTGCACACCCTTACACCGAAAAATTACTGTCAGATAGTTACGTACGCATCCAGCCACACGGCAACTAATATGGGCCTTAAAGAGACAAATGTCGGATGTTTTTAGCACATGAGACCAGCACGTGCTGAATGAAACACGCTCTGGTTTAGGCCTACTGCTTGTGCAAATTTCTTTAGATACAATGCACATCTAGCTCGTTAGATTGCGTGGCTCTGGCCAAAAGACGGTCTGTGCTCTGGAAAATGAACTCTGGTGACACACATGCGCTCGCTTAATCACAAACGCAGACGAACTTCAAAACAACAACAACATGTGTGTTCGTCCAGATATTTTTCTTATGTTGCCGATGTAGATGGCATGATGTAGCACAAATTTGTACTTAGACCTGCCGTGATCCCGACTCCACGGGAACTTGAAAATCTTTGGTATGCTACTAGGAAATCTTAGATAATTTGCTTGAGTCGAAACTATATTTTTATTCAAGCATTCAAGTCACCATATCAACAATTGCAAGGCAGTCGGCGAGTTTTCACCCTGGGATTTTCAGCACAATTTTCTGTAAAATGAGTGTAACTTAGCAGCAAAGTTTTATAGCAATGCACCACGGTTTTGTAGAAAGTCTTTCAATAGCTTCCGATTTCACCCGTTTCGAAGACCGGGTTTCAACGGCCTTGGGTTATAATAAGCGCCCCCCCTGAAACGAACTTTTCTAAGCGCCCAGGGCGGTTATCATCCGGCGAATACGGTAGTTGTTTGACTTATCTAGAACATATGGTGACTTAACAATAAGAATGAGTAGCAAATGTCAGGTTATCAAAAATGCACAAAAGCCATTTTCCGATGGCGGCAACATGATCAAACGTACCTTGTCACTAGATGACAATAGGGTAGTTGGCAGTGGGAAATTTCCAGGAGTTTCTTACAAATTCTTTGCAACCATCAGGCCACCAAATTGCCAATGTTATAAGGTGGAATATTCAAGAAATTCACACTACATATTTTCAAAGTATTACCGAAAGAAAGCAATTGCATAGACTTGGCTTGTCTTACGCTCTGACAGTGCAAAAGTGTTGACTCGTATATACAAAGATTCATGTTATACGACATTCACTTAAAACCGCTCAAACCACACCAAGCGCACAGTGTTCACATGCCATCTAAAGGGTAGATCGAATGCCGTAAAATATTTTCATGAGAACACTGGACAGAAGTCTCATTTTCCGATCGCAAATCAGATGGCAAATAAGTCTTCTTACCATGAGAAGACTATAATCTAATGACGCAATTTGTGGACAGTTTCTGCTCACCCATGGTGATCGCTCGCATGTGACTGGTCAGAATATTAGCATATTGCACACTATAATTCTTATCACTCGGAGGGCGGACGCCTCTATGAACGCTTGTATTAAGCGCCAGATCTGCCATCCAATCAGATGTCCTATACCAGCTACCTTTTGAAAATTCCACATCGGAGTGTGGTATAAGTACATTAATTCAGTATTAGAACAGCCCAATGGACTATAAAAAACAAGTTTGGTCAACACTGGCAGGCACAAACAAAGGGAAGTGGGTATTATGCAGTGGAGACCAATAAAGCCTTTCCCATTCAAGAACAAGTTGGTAGACACTAGGTGTCACACTGATGCCAAGTCAGGTGGAAGATCAAAAGCCATGGCCCTGTATGATTGACACCTCTTTTCAAAATAATAAACAAATTATCTTCATCATTAGAATCTTTATAATGCACAAGCAAATGGAAGTTTGATGGAAACAATTACTAAGGGGAAGGTGATAGGATGAGATATAACTTCAAAGATTACTTTCAGTGAGGTTTACTGTCATAAAGTGAAGCCGATTAATGTGACTTATACCCTGTTCAAAGCGAAGCAGTTACAACTTTTAAAACACAATTTAAAGGATATAAGCCTCGGTCTGAACAGTTTAAAATCTCTTTAAAATGTGTAACTGTAGCGTAGTTATAATTCTCTAAGAGGATAGTATAGTGAGAGATTATAGCCGTTGTAACTCGGTCTGAACATGGCAGTTGTAAAAGTTATAATTCTGTAGGGGCTGCTATCAAATCTGGTAGGAAACAGTGGTGCAACAAGGCTTTAATCGGGGTGAATAGGAAAGCCATAGCAGGCAGGACCAGTAACTAAAACCACCAAATAGGGTTTCAACAGTTTTAAGTGTCCAGGTGAACCATAACGATTACATAACAGGTAACAGGTATGACAAAAGAAAGAGCTACAACCACTTTTAGAGCTCAAGAAAGTAAAATAAAAACTTGCTATGTTAAGTCCCAAGGACTAGCCCAAGCAGCATTAAGTCAATAGAGGTCACAGGAAGGCAATAATGTGTTACTTTTCGACAAACTTACATTGTACCCTAGTGAGCTTTGAACAAACTACGAGAATCAACATCTTGTGTTGTCATGAAATAAAAAATGCTATTGTTACCATATTTTAGAATCAGGAACAGAAAATGTATCAAGTATTTAGATACTGGATCGTTTTAATTAATGTACTTTCTTTCAAAAATTGCAATCCCTGCATCATTTAATGACACATCACATTTCTATTGAACAGCCTTGAAATGACAAAAATGTAACTATTTTCGTGATTACTCATCAATTGAGGTGGTTAAAACTCTACATTATTTCCACTAAATTCTGCCCTATAACTGATTTCAGCTCATACTTGTAACAGTTTTGGCTGTTAGCTGATTCAAAGTGAAGACAGGAACATTTGAGAGATGAAAAAATCGGAAAACCTTTCCTACTCTGGCACAATTACCGTTCTGTTCATTAAAATCCTTCTAATTAAGAATAACTTAAATGAGCAGAGCCGTCATGAAAAACAAGACGGCAGCCAACTCATTACTTGACAAAAGACAACATTTTTTCAATAGAAAATCTAAAAAATCAATGGTCGCTGAATTGAAGGTGTGGGGAAAATTTCATAATTTAAAACGTTTTCCCAATTCCGTAAATTGTATTTTTAATTGTCTAGACGTAGGCAAACACGCCAAATCCATTTCTTGTCTGGCATGCCATATCTTTTTGTTTAATTAGTTCAGTGCCTGATGGGGTGAACATTAAAATTAAATAGAAACAATCGCTTAGCAACACACTAACAAAACGACTACAAGGCAGAGGCCGACTGCCTTGATTGTAACACTCAGCATGACTAAGTGGTTTTTAATTAGAATTTAATAATTCTAACAAAATGAACAACAAGACACTTGCACACGTAATCTAGAAAGCCTAATTGCAATATGATGAACAAAGCATTAAAGCCACATATGGTAATGTCAGTAAAAATATGTCTTTCAGAATGGAAGGCTTTTAGAATTGTTTTGGTATGCTGAGATAACAAGTCTACACTTCCGTGTTTGCAATGCGGAATATTTGTGATATTTCGATTGTTTCTGTGACAAAATTTGCAACCATGAGATAAATTCATTCAAGGTTGAAGTTAACCACCTACCTAACCAATGGAATATTTGCAGATAAGGGTCACAACATTGTAACTAGTACCTTAAATTAGAATGGTATGGCATAATTCTTCACCTATCAAGAACAAAACTTTGTGGAAAAGTGAAATTTTATTTTGTCAAATTTCTTAACAAAAATTTTCATTCTTTGCAGCCAGTTAATCAATCTGTGGAATGTGAAAAAATGATAATTACTTTTGAGCGATTCTCAGGATAAATGGTGATATATTTCTTCAGTCGCACACCAACTCAACATAAAAACAAACAGAAAAATGAAACACAAGTTAAACGAGGAAATCCAACATGGCAGATTTTAAGGAAGTGTAGAATGAGGACATGATACATTCATCAAGATTAAGATTAATTTAACATTTCATCACCACTGGAGATAAGCTAATAACCAACTAGTTCCTTATCAAACTTATTTAACTCCCCATTAACTCATTTACCACAGAAATAAGAATGAAAATCACAAACCAGAAATTGATGTAATTTACTAGTGCTTCAACACTTCACCCTGCGTCTAATTAACCAACAAATCTCAGTCAAGAGACAAGTAATGTGCTACTAGACAAAACTCAATTAAACCACAGCAAGCCAAACACAGACCGTGGAGACGGCAATCTTCAGAAAAAAATCACTCAGAAGTGACAATATTATCAAGATGCTCTTTGCAATTATCAACAATGTCTTAATTAAAATTGGGTCCTCGACAATGTGGAAAGACACAGGCACCTCCTCGAGGAGACCAGCGACACTATAGAGGTAGTAAATTAGTAACACTGGAAGTGTGATGGTGGGGCTTTTGTTAAGTAGAAAATCTAATGAGAGCACCCCACCAAGGATGGGGGAGGGTGGTGCTTCACATCCACATATTGGGAAGGGTATGCTGTGGCACATTCCAAAACCAGACAGTCAAAATCTAGACCAAATAGAAACAGGCAGCCAAAGCAAAACCAATTGATGCAGAAACCGCTTGAAACTAGTAACCCCCTTGTCACCACCACTATCGCCCTAACCCAGTTGACATCCTCCCCCAGTTGTTGTCCGCCCCCAGTTGATGTCCTCCCCCAGTTGACGTCCTCCCCCAGTTGACGTCCTCCCCCAGTTGACGTCCTCCCCCAGTTGACGTCCTCCCCCACTTGATGGTACAGTTGCTATCACTGGACCATGGGATTCACTTTCATGAATGGCGCAGACTTTGTATTGAGGCACTGAGCCTTATATACCGTAACCTCCAACCAATATCTCACCTTAGATGGTTACTAAAGAAAAAACAATCATATTAATAACACTTAAGATCATAACACTGCATCCTTCTTAGTTTCAGGCAATCTATCACGTGGTACCTGCTTTAGACATGGTTGAATGTCAAACAGGGGCTGAGTTCTGTCGTAGACACAAGAGTCTCTCAAAGAGAGCCGATATATTTGTGTCCTTTGCTTGTTATACATGGCGATCATCACGGGGGAAGTCTTGCGCGATTCTTGAATCTAGGCCACTCAGCCCAGGAGTCACCAGTGACCCACGTCACCAGTGACCGACCCCTGCTGAGCTCGCTGAAGGACAGGAAGCTGCTGACTAGACCAATGATAGATTGGCAGCCAAATTACAGTCTTGTGGACAGGTCAACAAGCATCAGTGACAAGTTGGATATCCAAGGAGATTGCTAAACACAATCCGGAGGGGGTACTCCCATACAACAGGTATACGGGACAACGTGCTAATCAGAAATTGAAAATATCACTCATTCAGTTTGAACTCCAGATGACAGGCATTTCCAAATCTAGATATCAATCCAACCCATTGTCAAGCGTCTCCCCCAGAACAGGCCAATTATTTAACAGGATGAATAAATTAAGATGGACACCCACTTACTGTATGTAGCAAGCCAGTTTTAATCGTATTTCTTCCGATGAAAAATGGTCCTCACATAACTTTCACAAGGAATTCAATTTTAGAAGCCAAACAGTGAAAAATCACTAGTTTCAAGGTATGATTTATTGCAATTCATTTCAACCAGTGCTGTACTGCTGTGAGTGGGTAATTGCCTCACTTCACACAAAGGGAATTTGGATCAGCCCTCCCAACACCAAGAATTGATGACCCCAATGGTACTTGTACAAATCTATTGACTAAGGGCAAGGTGCCCTGCATGAAACAAGCAGCTTCTAACGAGGGTGTCTTATTCAAGACCAGCTTATTCCCTATGGAGGAGTGGCGTTCACGACAAATTTTCTACAGTAGGGTACCTTTTCCAATTTAATTCCAAAGAAAAGGGTTCACCTTTGGATTTCAATACATTCCAAAAATTCCTTTTTACAACAGAACCCTATAGAAAGGGTTAAAACGTCTTCTATACCTTTTGTGGCAAAAGATGCACTAATTTTGAAAGCACGACATTTCTCCTAGTAACATTTCAGATTTAATGGCTTAATAAGTCACCTGCACAAGGTCAAGGCCGCAAGCTAGTTCAATCATTGGTTTTAGACTTTTCATTTCTGCTAAAGCAATCAACGGGTCTGAGGTTGAACAACACCCACTGACAATAAATTTTTTTATCACTCTCCCACAACAGATTTGTGTTAAAATTTCGGAGATGAAATGCACTTCGGAACAGACCACATTCCTCACTTTTAAACTGGAAAAATGAAGGGTAAAAATGTCTTTAAGTCAAAGACAATTTTATTATCAAAACCTCACGATTTGTCAAGTCATGAAATTGACGAAAGGAACGACAACAGTTAAAAACTTAGATAATGATTTCAATTCATAAACATGTCTGTCACTAAATTCGCCACCGAAAACTTCAACTTTGAACAACTTTCAGTCTGACTGGTTGAACAGATCTTCTTACAAAAAAGTGAAGAAATTAATAGTTTTCAATTGCCTCTTGAAATAAAACAAAGAAGCTCATTCAATGAGTATTAGCAATATCCCTGCAAATCCATCAAATAGTCTATTTCCTACAGGAAACCCTTTTAAAAGAGTGTTGAATAATTAATCAAGGTGATTACCTGCGACATGAATCAGGTTGAGCCATTAGTGTGATTTTAGTGGCATCTAGGTTTCCAAGAAAAGATTAAGTAAGAGTTATCCATAAGAAAATGTAAATTTTTTGTCGCCTCTCACTGCCCAGGAAGGTTACTGGGAATTTCCGTAGATAAACCCATGAGGGTGTATTCGGAAAATGAATAAATAAATAAATAAACGCCCAGGCATTTATTTGGGAAAAAGGGGGCGTGTTTTGCTTGACACTCTTTTAGTTTAAACTGCGGTTTTAATTTTTTTGTTAATTCATGCATAGTTCGCCAACGCCTTGTTCGTTTTACAAAAGATAAATGCTCCAGACAG
The DNA here is from genome assembly GCA_002633005.1 of Phoronis australis. Taxonomy (NCBI): domain Eukaryota; kingdom Metazoa; phylum Phoronida; family Phoronidae; genus Phoronis; species Phoronis australis. The sequence goes on from NMRA01000484.1 coordinate 213,054, forward strand.
AAAAGTGAATTTGTGACAAAAAGTTGACGCTGAGTGGGTTTTGAAGAGGAAAATTTCCAAATGAACGTCCCAATGTCTGGAGACTTGACACCATAAGTTGTAACACCACATAAACACCCATGGGCGAGTATTTGGCATAATTTTCCGAATAAATGCCCATGGTTGTTTCATCGGATGGGCTTATCTACGGAAAACCCCCGGTAAGAGTAATACGGCTTAAAAGGACAGTATTGGCTTCACGGCTCAAAATGCATTTTTAAGATTACTGTTGAATGAGATACACTTCTTGAAATCATTTTCTTTGACCAGAGCTATAAAACAGCAAATCTGTGATTTTATTACAAATTCCAATTTCTCTTCGCTGCGTGACAGAGAAATCAAGGTTGGTGACTAACAGTTTTTAAAAGAGCCAATCAAGAGGGGCTCAGCTATGCTTGCAGAGCATTGGACTGTAACCGCGGGACATGCATACTGTACTGAGGCTTATTTTTTAAAATCACTTTTATCCCCGGTGTCCCTTTAATGCCCACGCCCAAATTTCTAAATTTTGGGCTCTAGCAGAGGACGCTCAACTCTTAGTAGTTGATGGTGGATGCTATTAGCTGAGCAGTGGGAGTCTAATCCAAATTTTTACAGAAGTAGGAGGTGGATGCTTATGTGAGCATTAAGGGTGCAGGGAACACGTATGATGAATTCCATAAGGATCCATTGAAAAACATTTCGGAGACCGGAGATGCTATGGCAATTCGTCATTAAAGTGCACCACTCGGACTGTTCAAAAATCGGCACAAGTCATTCATTCCTCAACAGAAATTCATGTGCCAAATTTCATGACGACCCATCAAAGAATTTGGTAGATTTTCAGACAGTGCGACGAAACCTAAAATTGCCACTAGGCGATGCTATAGTAGAACAGGCTGAAAATTAATGGCAGCCATGTTCTCCTCAGAAAGAACACATCATCTGCTAAGTGAACATCTACAATCAATTACAACACAAACAAAACTGAAAGTTTTGCAATATTGAAATCTTATGACAAAATCAGCTGTTGCATATCCTAATTAATATTATTAAAGGAAGGGAAACTGTCCTGAGCTATGGTCTGCAATAGTATTCCTTCCTGCAAGTGTAGCATGTTGCTGTGAACAAGATCCTCAACTACAGGGGAAAGGCATCAATATTAACTTCATGTACGGACCTAGCAATATGTACCTTACACACTGGAAAGATAAATGTTCTGCGCACATTCAGGTTAACGCCCCTGGCCAAATTCTGCTAAACGCATAGCAAATGTAATTCTTATTGTACTTTGCACAAAAAATTGCTCAAATTAACATTTTCCATTTTCTAAGGCCGAAATCCTTCTTAAAAATCATTAAAATTCCTCAAAATAGTATTTTGTAACAAAGAATGCCATGTTTGTATTCGTTTAGAAAATTTACAAAAAAATCCACTTGTGCACCATATGTCACGCAAAATACATAAAGATTTCTTGTTCCGATGAGTTTCAACAAATTTTACTAGGTAGTGACCCAGTCCTATTGTATTCACTGTATTACCACATTATTTTTACTCTTTGTTTCTCAATTCAAACACCCCCAAAATGGACTCTTTTTACACTGAAGTTTTTCTCTGGTGCATTTTGTCACCAGAACGCACTTCTACTGCAGTGCATTTTGACGTCAGAGCATGCTTCTAAAGAGGATATGTGAAAGAGTTTATGGGAATGAAAATGTTCGATTTCCCAAACTAACATGCATCCAAAAAGTGCCCCAGGCTCCAAGGGAAAAAATGGTGGGACTCGTTCGTAAAGTTGCGTTGCTGACCGCAGCACCCAGATCAGTCATGGAAAAGCATTACCAGCTAGATTGCACTATGTGAGCATTTTAGCTACTCAGCGTGGTGATGAATTTGTGGACAACGTGATGCTCAGTCTTCTAAAGGACAAAAAAAATCAGAAAAGACATGCCAGTTTCTGCAAATCAGAACACAATATGGCGGAATAGTAAATTTTTACTGCATCAAAATTTTGAAGAAATGGTATCAAGAAGACAAATTCATTTCTGGCAAAACAGTGAGCATTCCAAAAATGAAAATATAACAATTTTGGTCATTATTTTTGTTCAAATTAGAAAAACCTTTAAAGTACATCTTGTCCACCTTTCCATACGAACCCTGTGCCTTGTGACAATCAAAACAGACCCAAAAGAACCTCCTTTGGAAGAAAATTAGATCATTACATGCTGTATTTTAGAAACAAATTCTCTTGTTCGAAACATTTCACTGACTGCCCCATTAGTTTGAAAAATTGTTCCACGCACTTATGAAGAACAGTCATTTCCCTAATGAGCAAGTTAACGACGACAAAATGAATAATGATGAAAACTTGCAAAGTCTAAGATTGATAACTTGTTAATATGCTTAATTAAAAACCAGTACCTGGTAACTGCTGAAAACTTAAATCAAAATAATTAGAAGAAACGCCCATTTAAGTACAAGAACAGATTAAGCAACACTTTAACAAATTCCTGCAATTTTCATCGTATTTTCACAATGTTTTCCCTTCAGAGTTAAATTCATAGATTCTTTTCTCACTGCTTAAAGTGTTTGTAAAGTAAAAACAAGAAACAAAATGATTGAAAGAAGAGAAACACGCGTGTTGTTATAATTTCACAGAACATATGACAGCAAGACACAGGGCATATATGTGGAAAATGGCCTAAATTTCACCTTTCTAGCATCTCAAATATAAGCCCGGACCTAAAAATGGCACTGATATGGAGTTAAGACCAACAAAGGTAGATGAGAGAGTTTATGGTGCTAGTGGTGGAATTTAAATTTATTTTGCAGACAAACCAAGAACATGCTGAAACGAACTAAGTCCTGTTTCTTATATGAATGGTAATATTCTCTACTCATTTTCTCAAAAAGTAATTGCCATTTTTGCAAATAATGCGAGCTCCAGGAAATATTACTTTCTGACATCTACATTCTACAGTCCATGCTTCTAATAAACTAAAATGTTCTTAATCTTTACTTTTCTGGAAAATTTAACAAAATGAAATTTCAGTAGTTGGCTTCACTGTGCGCTAAACAGAAGTGAATGAATTACCACAGAGTCTTTCTTTAGTTCGACAGTCACTATCACTATTCAGTTAGGGAGACCCAACAAATGGTAAAAAAATTTCAATTCAATTCTGAAAGTAGGCCCATGCTCCAAATACCATGGGTCTATATTTGGGGATCCTATATTCAGGAATACTCAGTAAGAATTGGGTGAAACACGTTATTAATGAGGAGCTGAACAGCTTACCGACAAAGTTGTGTAAATTTCACCTAATACGAATGGCTAAAACACATTTCATCCCAAATACAGAATTCATTTTGGTGATAGCAAATGGCCGAGTTCTTTGCGCCAACTATCGGTTAACTGTTGCGGGAGTAGCAGTAGTATTCTGGATGGACACCATTTGAATTTTAGCATGACTGGCCATTTCAGCTGACTTCACAGACTATCCTAGAAAATGAACCCAACAACTGCTTCAGCAACAAATGCCCTTTAATGCATTACTTAAATATTGACCAAAATTCCAAATATGCCACAACGAAAGGCTGGGATATCAAAATTCTGACCAAAAATGACTGACATCTTCAAATACTCAAAATGGCAGGGAGTAGTTTTCTATACGAAATTGTCATGCCCGTGCCCAAAACATTTAGCCAAGCGCGACTTATTAAGTCTGTTGGGAAAATAAGCTTCACCAAATCAGTCTTCCAATACTGTATACACACTTGATGGTTCAGAAATGATTATGGTATATAGGGCAGTAGTGCAGTGAAGGAAGGTGGGACATATCAACAAAAGCACCTACCTGTTAACGACTAAATTACCCTGAACACAGCCACAGGTACAGGAATGACTGGGCCAGAAAAGACAACAGCCCACAGTAGCAGTGTACTTGTCTACAAGGACTGCAGCGGCAGTTAATCAATACAGGTATGTCAGATATGGCGAAACACCTGCCAGAAACGGCTGCAGTCACTAATCCATCTACACCGCGTCGCCTATGGTCTGTCAGATGTGAGATTTCTCCGGAGATTCCAAATGTCAACGTCTAGGGTCTGTAAACCTCAGTTCAATGCTTAAAACAGTGCCATGGGCAAGTTCACTACTGTTGTGAACCAGCCAAACTCCGATCAGGACAGATGCAAAGAGACTCGACACAGTCCAATACTGTGGTAGGGGTGAAGACTGGGAGTTGGTAGGACAAAAGAATGAGAGATCAGCATCAAATGTGGCAACAGTATGCAAATTTATTCAGTGTGTGGAGTAAACAAACCGAGACCAGTCATAACAGACTAATGCGTGCTAGCCTAGCTGAGGGTATGCCTCTGAGCTGGATGGGACATAAGTAAAGAAACCTGTGTAACCAGCCGGTCTGGGTCAACACTTGCCACAAAGCTCTTGTTAACTTTCGTTGGAATAGGCTGAAGCTCAACAATTCCTACCCTCAGAGTCTTTTGACGTGAAGATGATAATCTACCTAACAACTCTGAAAACAACATTGATGGTCTCTGATCCATGGAGGCAACAGAAGAATAGAAAGATCATTCAAAGATGAATTTTTTTTATTATTTTTGGGGAATATTGCAGCTTTTTCTTCACAAAGAATTTATAGTCTAGCGATTTCAATAATAAAACAGTACAAATATTCTGTGGTTGACATTAAAAAGAAAAACTTTTAAGTGAACTGTTCATAAACTTCCTGCATGCTATTGACTTGCAAAAGAAAACCTGCAGGCAAACATTCGAAACCCTTTGACAAAATCTTACCCCAAGATTTGTCCCAATACAATCAACATTTCCTCCAAGCACAACTCAAACTATAAAGTTAAATATGACATAGACTCCTCCCCCCCCCCTTTTTGACAATATTCTATGGTCCAACTTTATTATTCTCCACCCACAGACCACAGTTTTCATTCGAGGGAATCCAGGNCTGAGCTGGATGGGACATAAGTAAAGAAACCTGCGTAACCAGCCGGTCTGGGTCAACACTTGCCACAAAGCTCTTGTTAACTTTCGTTGGAATAGGCTGAAGCTCAACAAATCCTACCCTCAAAGTCTTTTGACGTGAAGATGATAATCTACCTAACAACTCTGAAAACAACATTGATGGTCTCTGATCCATGGAGGCAACAGAAGAATAGAAAGATCATTCAAAGATGAATTTTTTTTATTTTTGGGGAATATTGCAGCTTTTTCTTCACAAAGAAGCGATTTCAATAATAAAACAGTACAAATATTCTGTGGTTGACATTAAAAAGAAAAACTTTTAAGTGAACTGCTCATAAACTTCCTGCATGCTATTGACTTGCAAAAGAAAACCTGCAGGCAAACATTCGAAACCCTTTGACAAAATCTTACCCCAAGATTTGTCCCAATACAATCAACATTTCCTCCAAGCACAACTCAAACTATAAAGTTAAATATGACATAGACTCCTCCCCCCCCCCTTTTTGACAATATTCTATGGTCCAACTTTATTATTCTCCACCCACAGACCACAGTTTTCATTCGAGGGAATCCAGGGTCATATACACCATCCACCGCTAGGAAGTTTTGTTCACTGACAGAAAAAACACTTACAGGGACCAGGTCTCCCTATAAATTAAATTCAATTAAATTTAGCAGTGATAAATCAGCATAATGACAGTGGGGAATCAATCGCCACCAGCCAAAGATGACAGCCATTGAGTGATGCTCCTTAATAGCCCATTATTACCAGGCCTCTTCCACAATGACTCTGGCCAGTGTATGAACTGTTATAAACTTGGCAATAATTACAGTTTAATGTGGGGCCTCTGCCTGCCTAACCAACAACAAAGATATTGATAGCTTTGTCAAGTAGGACTGCAATTAATATTCACAAACTACAGTGGGTAACAAGAGACGACCAGGCCTCTCTCCCTAATTAGATAAATCGGCGAGTCTAATCATTGCTCGGGTAATTATCAGGCTATTTTAATCTGTTAGATTGCCGTTATAAAACAATGCCGTCATTTTTTGTGGCGGAGATAGGGTTACATGTCACAGCCAGGATAATGTACTCATACAATGTAAATTAAAAACGGATCCAAGCCAACAACACTGGTTGCAAACAACACAGCACACAGCGATCTGAAAGAAGCTCTATAAGGAGGCTGTCTTACCCAAAAACACCAAAAACAGAAAGCACATACAAAATATATTTGAGCACAGATGAAACCCTTGCATCATCAAAACAGGAACTGAAATAAAATCATGAAAACTGTTACTTTTAACTTAAAATACACTCACATCCATCAACAGTGTCCTAGAACAAAAAGTTTTGAAATTTAATTCAAAAATGAAGTCAGACTAGTCAAAATCTGGTGTGCGTTCAGTAGACGCTAGCACCTACGCTAGGACCTAGCTAAAACCTAGTCAAAGTCACGTGTTGTCATTTAAAATGCACGGCAATATCTCACATAATCTCGCAAAGTCTTGCTTTTTAGCGAGGTCCTAGCGTTACTGAACGGGAGCAAAGAGGTATCTATAAAATCTTTGACGGGAGGCTGCCACATCAGAAACAAAGGCTTATAGGAGACCAGTGGGGATACATTAATAGGCCTTTCTGTCCTATTTCCCTGGTGGTCATGAATACCTACTCTAAGATATAAGAACTCCTGCTGTTAAGCCACTTGCAGGGCAATAGACCTTGGGGAGGTTATGTAAGAGAGAGTGATTTTGTCCACTTTTGTGTTAAGTTAGGAAACAAGTGGTCCATTAGTGATGGTGAGTGTCCATTTTCAGGTTCCTGTTAAGGAGTGAAGGGTCAATAAACTGTTGAAGATGCAGAAAAGGCAGAGGGGATAAGTTTTTGTCATAAAAGCTCAGCTTAATTATTTTTTCATTTTCGATATGACAGAAGTAAAAAGGAATTTGTTATTTTTTTGAGTACAGCTATTTTAAAATAACAATTAACCACTCGACAATTTTTGTCAGTGTAGCACTTCAGTAGATAAACGACGATTTTGATGACGTATTTTAGCACAAAATAACTAGCTATTGCTCAAGAATAGAAATTCTGTTCGAGTTCATGAACATGACGTTTTTGCCTACCGCTTTACTTGTGATGGGAGTAGTCATTAATGAGAGCAGGCTTCATCAAGTTACGTGTTATAATTTTTCAGTTCAATTAAATTATGAGCCTAAACCAAAATGCAACAATACATTTGCACACAGTTATGGCAAGCAACTCGCTTTAAATACCGCATCTCCTAATTCAACAAATACTTGCAGCAATTTTAGACTCAAACAAATCAATAAAAGCAAAAAGTTCATACAGCTGGTTTTGAAGCTTAGTGCAGTAATTCACCAATTTCGCACAAAAATAATAGCCAAAATAGCCAATTTTCTGATTTTCAAAGGCTGATTATGTCCTGCGAATAATGGGAGTCTCAGCACACGTCTTAAGACATCTACACACTGCAATCCATGCTTGTAATATACTTAAATGTTATTAATCTTCACCTTTTGTGGAGAAATTTAATAAAACTGAATGTCACCTGTTGGCCATATTGTGAGCTAAATTAGAGAAGTACTGTAGCAGAAATAGTGCTTCCAGACTTCCTGCTTAATCATGCCCAAAGGAACAAAAAACAAAAAACAAAGACATAGTAAAATTGAACACAGAAAGTGTTCTTGCAGACTCATATGAACAGAGACATTAGTGACATAACTCATTTATGAATTTCTCAATGATTCATATTACTTTGCTCTTAACATTAATCATTTAGCTTCTCAATCGCAAACTATGTATCCAACGCGGAAGAATAGGTATTAAATTGTAGACCTGAGCCAAGAATGTCAAAAAGTGGTATTATTTGAATCACCACTCAATATCTGTAAGAGCATTATGGCATGTCTAGAATTAGGTTTACTCATACCTAAATTTTCATTACAGCAGACTCATTTGGTTGAATGCCCAGGGGCCTCCACACTGAAAACATGCAATTTTGCGAGGATTGGCATTTAGTCAAAAATAAAGCAGAACATGGGTGCTGAAATTCAGGGAAATGCGTTTGGATTGAATTGGGTGTTGACCAATAGGACACAACCAAATGAACGCTATCAAATTGTTTGCTAGTACCTAATTACATACAAGAGACAATGGTGCTAACTTTTCTCATAATCACTGTCCGATATTTCGGATAGACACATTTTAAGGACTTGTGATTTAATTACTTCCTTACTTCAAATAGTTCACAGATTTTTCAATACCCTGTTTCCGTTGCACTGCCTCACCAGTCTTAGATCGTGTCTATTTAGCTGAGGAGCGTACGTGCAGGCTGAGACAGAGCTCAAGAATGGGGAAAGAGCACATTAACCAATGAAGCTTGATAAAAAAATGATACATTATGAATGAAACATGAAGGTCAAACGTACGTGACCTTTGAACCCAGAATTAACAATAAGTTTTGTAAAATGTTAATGGAATACTCGGGTAATTTAACACATAGCGTAAATATTTCATGAAATTCTTTGCGCGATAATTATAACACCTCCTCAGTCCTCCGAACGTAATTCGCCAACGTCAATGGAGGAAGTGCGACACAATTTAAGGAAGAAAGGGTGTTTCAAGAGAAGGCAATTGCAATAGGAAGTGTGATAAGACAAATGTGGCTTGTGATGACCAAGAACCACTCAAACTGCCATTAATTGGGCATAAACACTAAATGTGTGTCAACAAGCTTTGTAACATGGGGCCAGATCACAGACACAGTCACAAGGAGAACGTGACGACAAGTATCTTACAGCTCCACCAAAAATGCAAATGTTCCTGGAGAAAAAACAAGATCCGTTAAAAGAATTTTTTTCATGATACTGCATATTTCATTCACCAGGTGCAAACTCCAAATTGGCAACTTAGGGAGACATGAAACATACGTCTTTCTTATCTGTTGTGCTAAACTTCTTAGAACAAAACGAATACCGTATTTGTCCTAATAAGCGCCCGGCGCTAAAGGAAATTTGTTTCAAGGGGGAGGAGCACTTTTTGTAACCTTAGGCGGTTGAAACTCAGTCTCTGAAACCGGTAAAATCGGAAGCAAGGATTCATCAATTTACCCTCTGTGATTTATCCGTAACCTACGGCAGTCCTTCTACAAAGCTGTGGTACATTGCTATCAAACTTCGTTGTTAAATTTCGATCAATATACAGAAAATAGTGCTGAAATCCAAGGGTGAAAACTTGCAATCGTCGATATGGCAACTTGAAAAAAATACAGTTCTGACTCAGCAAATTACCTGAAATCCTTACTTCAGTTTCCCAAATAGCGTCCATGAATGATTTTTAAGTTCATATGGAGTTGGGATAAACAGCAGGTTCAGTCCAAATCTGCACAAGATCGTACCCCACAACACATGAAAAATATCTGGATGGACACACGTTGTTGTCACGTGATGTTTGTTTTGACGTTGAAGGTCAGCCTGTGTGTGAGTGAACGAGTACGGATCATCAGAATTCATTTAGTGGAATAAACGCAATGTAACGACTCAGGTTTGCAATGTAATTAAAGAATTAACATAAATAGTCTTAAGCAGAACTTGCGTGTGTGCGTGAGGAGCCAGTGTGCGTGATAAGTGTGCGCTTTCTTTACTCGAGGTCGTGGGTTCGAGTCCCACAGGGTCACACTACTAAACCCTTGAGTCAGGTTTCTAGCTCATAAGTTTGGTTTTAAAAATATATTAACAAAGCATAAACATGGTTCCAGGTGATCAGTGCAATGGGCCCACATGCACAACCAGAACACGTCTGGTACAACGTGAATCAGACCACATGCAATTGTTTTATCTTTTTAAAGCAGAGCGTCTTTTATTTAGCACTTGCTGGGCTCAGCTACTATTAGAATGAGCGAAAATTGTCTCACTAAGGCCGATATATACTAATATACATACTTGCCATCTGAGCTGTTGATTTCAGCTTATTCCCAACTTTTTGCCACTCCCTCACTCTTTCTATCATTGCCGGAACATTTCGCAAATTCAGCAATTCACTAATTTTACGCTCAATGCAGACAAACAACTTTGAATATTACACTATACAATCATTGAAGGTATGTAAAAGATAGCAGGTATGGTTAAAAAGACTTTGAAAATGTTTAGAGAATTTTCAGAGAAGGATCTTCAAATTTTCGAAACGTCTGCCGAATGCTCAGAAAAAGAACACCGAAAATCTTTGAATACATTGTTCACGGGATACTACGCCCTTGCTAAATTGGAAATTGTGGGAGTCCACATAACAGACCAAAATCCAATTTCAAAGAAAAATAAACAGATGAAGGTTTAATTACATTAACAGCAGAAAAAGGTGCAGCAGTAAACAAACCTTGCACTTGTGTTGTTGACAAGGAGTAGCTGGCAAAGTCGTGCAAAACAAAATAATCAAACAATGACCAAAACAATTGTTATGTCTTTGAAGGGGTCTCGTTTTAAGCTACTATTTAACAGGTTCAAAAATATTTCAAAATTCCCAAAGTCAATGCTAAGAATATCACACAACAAGTGTAATTGAGTTGATGAGGGTAAGAAACTGTGAGACAAATTACACGCTTGAAATTTTCAAGGGGAAATATTGCAAGACATTCACAGATGGAATGAATTCAGCAATTTGAAGCTGGTCAAATTTATCAAATAAAATAAGTCGCTGAGTCTGTTTCATTGCTAATCTACTTGCAACAAAGGTGAACATCTTAGAAAGTGAAAATATCAACTGCTTTGTAGTGGTTATGTGTTGAAAGTTAGAATAAAGTATTGAGAGTCACACAGTGTCTCAATCAAGGAAATTTCTAACTTCTAAAAGTTGAAACAAAACAAACAATTTAAAAGTATTCTTGTGATTCAAAACTGTACCGCAGTTTTAAAAAGAAATTGTTAGAATTATTTCTGGGTGATAGGTGATTCGTAGGATGCAGGTGTCCTGCATTTTGAAAACCAGTTTTCTCCACTGAATACGGTAACTGTTCTCAAAATGCGGGACTCCCTGTAAGAGACTATCCACTTCTGTGCTCTTTGTCTCGAAGGCTACAGCCAAAATTGTAAAACCACAGGCATTGACAGGACCTAGCTAGTGCTTAATTCAAGCAATCATTTTATGATCACGGCATTTATACGCTAAGTCTAAGAGTTGATGATTTTAAACAGAATTTTTGGTTAACATTGCGATTGTATGAAAATGATTTTTGCTTGAAAATGGTAACTAAAACTTTCTTTCAAGAATAAAATAGTTTGACAAGATGGTCAAGCTTGGGCAGGCTGGATTAACATTGACCTCTCAGTGGGGTACTAAAGAGATATACTTATTGATCTTCATTTAATGGTCACGGTTTATGTAGAACCCAGAAAAAAGTAAAAAATTTGACTAACTTTGGAAAATGATAACTCAGAAATGGTAGATGAGATTAATATGAAACCTTCAGATACCATGCTTTACACAGTTCTCCAGTCCACTGTTAGGATATTTTTTTTAAAAGTTCCACTTTTGCATGAGGGTTATCACAAAAACGAGCTTTTACGATTTTTCTGAAAAAATCCAAACCAGTAAGAAGCGAAAATGAAATAATTTAGAAAACCGAAACAGTGTATTAGAACTAGATATTTTTTATAAAAAGTTCCACTTTTGCATGAGGGTTATCACAAAAACGAGCTTTTACGATTTTTATGAAAAAATCCAAACCAATAAGAAGCGAAAATGAAATAATTTAAAAAACCGTAACAGTGTATTTGAACTTTCATCTTCAAAATTGATATCAAACAAAATTAACAATGTTCTTGAGGTGGATGCTTTGCTACAAATGTAATATTCTTTTTCGATAAATTTACTAAAAACATGCCATGTTTAAGATATTTGGCTATGATAAGTAGGCAGACTTGTGTATAAAGTCCCACACAATCTTCACTGGTGTTTGAAGATTCAATTGTCCTGTATTCGAACAATACTATTTGTCAGGAATAAAAAAATAAATTCATGAGGCCCCAAAGTTTCAGAATTTACCTAACTTCACATGAGCACATTTGCACAAATGATGGCTATGTCATTTCCTAAACAAGAAGCTGTACAGGTGCATGTGAACTTCATATCACATAAAATATTTCAATGTATAGCTTGCGTCACAAATCATGATGGTTTCTGAATGATAAGATCTATGTGAGCCGACACGACAGGCCCCACAGAGGCAGGTGATAGCTAGCGGCTGGCAGGCAATATTGATAGCAGAGCATAGCAAGAAAAACAGAGTTTTTTTCAAGTAATTAATCTCCTCAAAACAATGACGTATTTATCGCAGGCACAACAGACTACTGGATCAATTTTCACACGGAATCAACGGCCAAGTCCTCCCACACAAATTAAGGTTACAATAGCCATCATCCATAAAACAATCGGCGCTAACTAAAGCACAGTCATGCAAAATCAATCAGATCAAACGCGTCTGTGAAAAAACACCTGTTGAAATTTGCCTAATATCATACAAACTTCAGGAAATAAGCAACTATGGCAAGACTGACGATTGCTAGACAATGTGCAGTGAGCACTCATCGCACAAAGAATAAAGCAAAACTCCACATTTGACTAACCTCGGAACACCATATCTTAGAAACGGTAGTTCGGATTCTTATGAAACTTTCAAGTACTATGCTTATGACTAATATGAAAAAAAATTAACGATTTCAGAAAATTTTGAAAATGAATTCATTATTGAGAAGACTGTAATAATTATTTAGATTTCCTCTTGAAAATATCTTCGTGACATTTGTACCTGTTACTGATGCCAAAACTTTGCTATCAATGTACCTTTCATTTTTGTTAAATTTTACTATAAACACATAGCCACATGACCCAATCAATGGCAGATTGGTAAAAAGACAACAATCAAACACCACAGGCTCCCTGCTTTCAGAAAATACATACCTTCACCTCTATGCTAAATACACAAACTTTTGGACAAGGTTCCACGTAAGTTTAACAAGCGAGGGGTCAACATTACTAGTGTTCCCAACCAGAGTTGATTTTGTAAGATAAAATGTACATTAGCATTTTATTAATTCTTGTCTGATTAACAGTGAAAAAGACAAGAGCCCCCAACTCACAATCAGTTTTTAATATAAACCTTATTAAGTTCAAGCATGAACACGTGACTGTGTTACAAAGTCAACTTACAGATTAGTTCAAGAGTTTGCCATCACATCGTATTTTTTCACCAGATGAACGCCTCGATCTATTATTTGATGGACACAAGAAAGTTAACGTTTAAAATCAGAGAATAGACCATAATGGAGGTATACAAAATTCACCAGGCGTAAAATACAAGGGGCCATTGTAAAGGGCGCGATCGTCCACTTTGAGGCATTAGTCTTTACATTTTAACTGTCTTCAAAACCTGAAGAGCATTAAAATGTCAATCAAGTCATTGTTTGCAGTGACATCACCATTGTGACCAATAACAATGGCTGTTTCAATTGTGTGCGACCCTTGACCTCAATTAAAACTGGGATGAATTGGCCTGAAGGGGCTTCCATAAAATAAGGAGTGACAACTTTTTATTCTATTTGGAACAGCTTCAGTTCACAAAAAATAATGAGAGAATGCTTTGGTGAACTTAATTAACACTTAAAAAGGAGTATATTCTTTATTTAATAGGCTTCAATAACCATCAGTTGCTCTAAGAACACCAAAGGATTCTTGAATTTTTTTACACCGACATCTCTAGTCTCAAGACATCAAGTAACATCAGCCCAAAAATTAAATAGTTAAACTTGACAAAAAACATCCTGGGCAGTTAAGTTGTGTAGTTCATTTTGATAAAAATGTATCTAACAATTAATCATGCCAAAAACCTCACAAAATCAGAAAATGTTTCAGTAATACCAAACCAGTCATAAGAAGCAAGCACAAACCCATTGCAAACACTGTTCTGATAGCATACAATAAATAGCCATCAACTTCCATAAACAACTGTTAAAAACAAAGTAATGTTTCCAAAGCCATAAAGATGATAACTACTAAAAACTGAGATTTAACATGGAATTGTTTAACATAGAACACTTATCAAATCTCAGCAAAATACAGGTTTTTCTAGCATCTCACGTAAAATTGCGCAAGCAACTCAAATCAGTTGGGTACACTACACATGAATGTACTAAGTGAGCTAGACTAAGTTCACTGCACTTTAAAAGTTGAAGAAATATTTTCAGTCACGTGCTTACATGAATTATCAATGATGTGAATAGTTCGGCCATAAACCCAAAATAACTCTATGCCAATATGATGCGATGAGTGTTGCTATCAGTGCGAACAAGTGCAAGAAAATTACATGGCTAAATGTTTCAACTTAAGACAGACCCTTCACAGGAGACATCAGCACGTCACGGGTCAACAGAGTGAACGGAATGGATCACATGTTAACAAGTACATTTCAAGAAATTCCCAGTGCATGGATGCACTTATTACATACAGATTCATCATAGTCATTCCTGACTTGGACGGAATGATTTACCAAATGTGTGTGCATCACAACTGCACCATAATGACACCTGGTGACGAAAGTGATGGTTAAAAAATTACCATTTATTAATAACGTAAGGAAATCTTGAATTTCAGCTCATGCACGAGACAGGAAAGTTGCTTACACCTGAACATAATTCGACTGTGTCTGGTAAAATTCTCCAGTCTGTGAAACAATATGGCAGATAAGTGGAATTTCGTTTGTTCAAATTTCTGTACCAAAAATAAATCATTAAGAAAAGGGACTTAATTGTTCTCATGTTTTTTGGTACAGTGGTCATCTGAAAACATTTGAAACAAATGGGCGAATTTGCATGAAAGAAATATGTCATTAGAAAATCTCAATTTAGCTTTTATTTTTGTTTCAAATTGGATTTTTCCCAGATATCCAACAGTTTCTCCTGTACTAATATTTACATTGGCAATTTTCTTCACTTCCTCTTTGAACAGGTTGAGTAATCTTATTACACTGGAAATCTGTCATGAAGGAGGTGAAGGTAAATGAAGGAACATGTTACCGGGTAGTAAAAATAATTTTATCCAATTAAGTCCCTGGTGTTTTATGTCTGTACTTCCATCTAGGCTAGAAACAATGAATCAGAATTTGCAATAGCCATAGTCATAGTACCTGACAGTTGAGATAGTCTGATCTTTTCAAGTTATTGAGGGAAGACAGGTCCCTACGACCATCAACCAATTCACAGAAGTTCAGTGGTTACCAAGATTTCACAAAATGTTCAATGGTCGACAAATATATTCACAGAGTTGAAACTAAATTGTATTTACAGACATGGAAATTAAGGAAGAGCGAGAACTATTTTGATCTCATAATCTGATAAAGAGGTTTGTTATTTCAAGCAATCATGTCTTTCAACACTATTTTCTTATCCGAGGCATCAGTCAGCCAACAGTGATGTAATGGGCCCTCTAGCCAATGGTGTGTTGACGTAACAAGCCTTTGACAAACAGGAGCATTTGTTGTGATGGACTGACAGCTCGTTTGGCTGGGAGAGCTCATCAAAACGTTGGAGATGATAAACATGTAGTCTGTGTCAATGTTTAGTTTGTGTTAGAATATCATCATCATTTAGCTGTTAAATAAACCCTGCTTCATTGTGACTCTTTGGTGTAACTGTTAAGTGATGAAGCACTTTCTCACAGCATCCATTGTCATGGAATTCTAAATATGCCAATACTTCAATTCAGACACTTTGAAGAATAAAGCAACAGTTCATTAGATTGATTAGTGCAGTGATCTGGTTGTCCCCTTCGAAACAGAAAAACAACAAAACTGATGAGTTTCGTGTATGTGTTCTTCAAAAGGTACAGACCCAGACTTCCCCAAGCTTTACAAAAGTATAAGTTCATACAACTTATTATGGGATTCAAAAGCACATGCATCCAACTCTCTGCATTTATTGTCACCCAATACGCTGGTATCGGACAAGTTGGTTACATCAGGCACACACTAAGCTAAGGCAATCCAGTACAAGAGTAGTTTTGATTAATGCCTGCCAATCTTTTGCCAACACAGAGTCTTCCCAAGTCAAAAATAATCAGACAAAATAATACTATTTCACCAACATATGGCTAATTTTGGCAACAGCAAAAATTACTGTAAATAACTATTATGGTGGCAAAATTCTTATCACAAAATAACTTGGTCACCTTACTAACTTCCTGTTAACCCCCCCCCCCCGTCACCAGGGGAGACTACTCTGATGACGAATGTGGCGGCCGTCAAGACTTGGGGAATTCTGGTCGCCGGACTGCAGCGACTGCTGCCACAGTTGCGTGCGCCTTACATCAGCAAATTGGTCACATCGACTAATCGAAGTTGCGGTCTGTTCATGATGTCAGTTGGCGGGAATTTACTAAGTTGTCTATTTATAGAACATTTACTACCGGGTAGGCTGACAAATTGATCTGAGGAGGTTTGTCAATTACACGTGACTACTCACTGATGTGGGCATATCCCTTTAACAGCAATAAGCATCAAAGCCATCAACATCGTTACCTAAATTTGTTTTTAACAATGAGGAGAAAACTTCCCTAATTGTATATAACAATTAAACAAACTTGAGCATATCACCATGGTTACGGACCGTTTCCCATGCCACCATAATGCAAAACCAGTAATTATCCGCGAAGTATCCAAATGAAAAATTCTCTGTTCCTCCCCTGACACTTTGAAAACAGAAAGTGCGGCAGAATTTATTTTTTTTATTCCTTACATATCCAATCCTGTCGAATATGACGTCAAGCAAAACTTGTAAGAAGTAGAATACAACTTCTCAACTGTTACCATATGTATTTATTTTGCATTCACTGTCTGTCTGAAAACAGGCGAACCTAAATGCATCTAGTTATATTTACAAATCACGCACAAATGTTGTCCTACTGTACATATCCTGATGATGTCTTGCTGAATAAGATGAAACGTTGAGTTAACATGAACTTCTTCATTTGTGCGGCAATTGTCCGTTTTCTAATTATATTTACAAATGCATAAATTTGATTCATTCAATTTTTCAAAAAAGACAGTTGCTTGTGTATTCATCAAAAATTCAACAGATACCGTGTGCTTTTGTTTGATTTTTATTTTCCCTATGTAGTCACCTGTAAGCCAACATGGGACTGGTATGGTTCCGTTATGAAAATTATGTACAGATTGATATATTGTGGAAAATGTCACTTTAATTGCTAAATATCTATCACGTCTTTCTGTGGAGGTTACTGCCTTGTTCTGAAGACTCAGCGAATATGCAATATACAGCCATGACAAAAGCATCACATGGTTATATGATATAATAGCTATACTAAGACCCCAAGCTTAAGAAAAACCCAAACATATTTCTGCAAACAAATGGAAGCATAAAACACAAACAGTAATTCACTCAGCTAATTATTTTGCTTAGCAGACAGGCACTCATAGGTGGAGCTACTGAGCCAGTTGTCAATGTCATAAAGTACAAAAGTGTCTAATTTGCTAACCAGTATGTATTTTTTGTACTTGTATTTAAAATTCTGAAATTTAAAGTGTCACAAAATAAAATCGTACACTGAGCAAATCCACATAAGGAGTGACAAAACTGGTACATATCATGTAGGCTATCATTTTTTATTATTACGTTTCCGTACGATATCAAAATAGTAGGATCAATATCAGTATCAAAGCGGGTATTAATTAGACCCAACAGGATCCAGGATTGCATTGGGAATCATTTGTAAAAGGGATGACTCACCATGATCACTGTAAGTGACCTTCAACATGATTTGCAACTTGCAAGTCAAGAAGTGTGGTTTGTGTCACAGGAAGGGGATTTAATTGGTAGCTATGGGACAATCATAGGAATGATTGCCACATGGCCAACAGAGGCAAATAATCAAGTTCACACCTTCCAAGTGTGAGATAAATAATTACATTCTCAGCTTATGGGCACAACAGTGGTAGCAAGAGCTATCGTTGTCAGGGATCACAATACAGAGCAAAATAATGCAAGCTTTGGTTTGAGAAAATGAAACAAACTTGATACGTACCAAATTTAAATTTAAATTTATATTTGAAAAACAACTGGTAATGGCAACATGGCCAAGGAGCTGCGTTTTGCATCAAGGAGTACATATGAGTTATAGTGGCAAATAAGATAGTTTAAATTAAAATTCAAGCAAAATTTTTGTCAGTCAAACACTGAAACTAATCATGACCATTGACCTGGGCACAGATCCAAAAGTTCTGAATTCTTTTATTCTCTAACAGTAACTACGGAAAATTTTATTCGTTATCTGCAGAAAAGCCTGACACAATGGCAATCAAATGTCAATGACCTCAGCTTGTTGGAAGAAAAAATTTCAAAACTTCATGAAAACTCCTAAAATTTTATCTAGTTTCACCTCCAAACAATTAAAAGCCAATCAAAAATGGCAAAAAACAACGATTCGCTGGCAACTTTTGACATTTTCAATTTCAACTAGTGACTATGGTTTTTAAGCAATTTGATCCCACACAAGTATCCTTTCTATTTTCCTGCAAAAGTCTAACAATAGAGGTGCACAGAAATTGTAAACAATTAGGTTTCTCCTGATATAAAGGGTAAAATTCCTTACTTTGGGGGGAAAACGTTACCTGAAAATTTCACGGTTGTACCCTTAACTTGAAATAAACAAGAGTATTTGGCTAAGACGAAAATCTAAATTAAAGGTAGCAAAAATTACGAAACAGTTTTCACTGAGAAAAATACTTCAAACAAAAATTGTTTAGATTCTAACTCTCTCTAAAAAAGTTCAAGGTTCCCACAGTAACAAACTGCACTAAATTGAGGATGATTTGTCATAATCAAGTGATCATTAATTTGTCACCAAAAACATAATAAGATAAATAGAATTCCAAATGTTATTTTTTTGCATTTAAGCTAAGGCACACATTCAAACAAGTCAGTTTAATAGGAATGTAAGTTATTCCAACAGTTTTATCCAGCTGTGTTGGGAGGGCTTATA
Source organism: Phoronis australis (assembly GCA_002633005.1). Taxonomy (NCBI): domain Eukaryota; kingdom Metazoa; phylum Phoronida; family Phoronidae; genus Phoronis; species Phoronis australis. The sequence continues at coordinate 232,136 of NMRA01000484.1, forward strand.
ACCTTATTGGCAGTCTGGTCAACCTATTAGCTAACAAACCCAAGGTATGACCAGCCCCTCAACTTGCAGCAACCCAGTCAAGCGACCCCCCACCTCACCTCGCACCAGCCTTAGTGGCTGCAGGAAACCTCCCTTCAAATAAGATTGAGTTTCATTTCATAAGCGACCTACAGTGGATAATAAACACTGTCCACTTAAAAAACATAGATGGCTGACTGAGTAATTATGCATCCAAGCGATAACGAGTTTGAGTGTGTGTGTGTGTGTGTGTGTGTGTGTGCGCGCACGCAGATACAGCACTTTCAGTAGTCTCTGGGATCAAATAGTTAAAGTTTCACAGCCTCACAGAGCACATTTACTGCTGGATCCTTTCTGCCTTTCAGTGAGGATCTCCTGCTATGAGGACCCTGCTGTGAAAATCATGTTGGGGAATAATTTTTTAAGTCCAAATAGACTTACATGTTCGAGACATCTAAAATGATTAGAAACAAAATTACGCAAGGCATGAAAAAGCAAATGAGTAAGACTAAATGCCACTCTTAATTAAAGGCATTTTCATACCACAGTCAAGAGCTACAAATAACAACATCACCAAAAAAGGAGTAATACACTGGCTAATAAAAATCTGCACTTTCTTACAGATAAAATATTTTTTCCAGAAAAACAATTCAAATGCGTCATAAACCATATCCAAATAAATGAAAGAGCAAAATAAACAGCATCTAAGTGCCGGCTGATCCTCCGTTTCTGAACATGTTTCACAGACCTTTAACTGATAGTGTTGCCAAATTCCACACAGAGCAAGATTGTCATGGCCAACTAGTCACATGTCTCGATCAATTAAGAAGGAGAGATGGCAGATGTCACCAGGGAAACTGACGGAGGCAAGGGTAGTACCTCGGCAATGATTTACAATGGCACGCATTTTACAAAATTTTTATATAAAAAACACTTTGTAACTATCGACACTTTAAAAACACACAAAATAAGCTCTTTTTGGAAGGCCATCTCTTTCCAACTAATAAAGAGTATGGTACATTAAAAGATTCGAATTTTCCAGATGAATCTAAAAAACCGGCTGTTAACCCTCACCTCTATCATAACCATAAAATGTCAATAATTACAGACAATGCCCAGCAGTCTAATTACAGAAAAAAATCACCACTCAATTTTTCCCAACACAATACCAGTGAACAGTGATCACCAAGGGAATCTTCAGAGACCTGTTGCTTCGCAGCATAAGAAGTTCTCCAATTTCAAGACCAGCAAAAAGCCTTGGATACTTGTGTGGTTTTATGTGCACTTTATGCAGAAATATCAGTCACCCCTCCCCGGTACAGTCTCCTAGCTGGGTAATGCTGGCTACAGACAGACCCAGGACAGACTTGGGCAGGAGACACAATCATCACAAAATGCCAGCTGAGCATGGAGGCGTTACGCCTGATTGAAAGGCACTCTCCTGTGAATCCACTGACTGGGTCTTGCTGCAGGACACCACCTCACTGATGCCATAACCCACATGGTGGCCATATACTCACAACCATCTCTCCTCAATGGCTGCATTGCAAGCAATGTTGTTATGAATATTCCTCATTTTTAGACACTGGAAATTTCACAGGTTCTATTTGAAACTATGGGTGTTAATCATAATTGTATAACAAAATAATGGCTTTAAAGGCATGGGAAGTGAGTAAGTGGTTTTGAAAATACGGAAAGTGTTCAACAAGCAAAAATATGAAGAATCACTAAATGCGGGAACATTTTCCTCGTTTCTAGTGGTGCTTATAAACTTTTAAACTGTTAATAGAGCAAGGAAAAAGTTTTAGGTAAACAAAGTTCTTCTTGAGCAATAAATGTGAAAAACACTTTTTGTTTTATTTTGGGTAAACACTTTATTTCAATGAACATGACATGCACATTAACTAACTGAAATTGTCAAAACAGGAAAACCTCAATCACATAATTAATTTTATGTCTATTTTCATTTTCTATACTCGTTAAAAACTGACGGGGGATATTTTTACTTGCCAAGATGTCAAACCTAAAAACTGAAAATAATCTCTTTCATGCTTCTGGAAAGCTGAGCAAAAATGGAAAAAAGCAAAAAAGTCCAAATTGTGAAGAATGCCAGGCTGTTTAAAAATTCAATCAAATCCAATTTTCGCTTTACTTGGGAATAATTGGGCAGGTCACGGTTGACTGATCAAATCCAAACCTGCTGTCTGTGCTAATGATGGTGTAGGGGTGCTTATAATGCACACACACTGTCTTGGACTTTTTTAATAAATGCAGTCAGTCGTTTGAGCATGAAATTGGAAATTCAACTCCACCTGGCAAGCGCTCCCGGTGAAAAAAATGTACCTGCCCCGGCAAAGACGTTGGCTCAACAAGTGTGCCTGTTGATCGAACACGTAATCAGAGAACTTACAACCCATTATCACTAAACCAACAACTATTGTGCGGTTATTATAGCGCAGGTCTCTGCCATCAATAAACTTAAGTTATGCTTCTTCTTCTTTTCACCTTCTAATTTAATTTGTTGGAAATTTCTGTCATTCGCATCAAGCTAAACACTTCTTTAGATCCACAAAATTATACATCAAAATAAATGTTAGTTTAAGTAATTTTGACTGAGAATCACACTAAACATATTTTAAAATAAGATATACCATTCCATTTATATTTCATTTCCTAAGTTCGAGATCAGTTGTTATTTGATGCTATGATAAGCAATTCAAATCCTTTTTTGCTGACTAGTACAAAACAGTCGCAATTATTAATTTTCTAGAATATTAACAGACACTACCTCAACTCAAAACAACTATAGCAGCGACATCTATAGAGGGATAAGAACACCACAATGTACAAGTGGTGCCATCTTTTGACAGTTTGTAGCTATAGTCACTTGGAAATGATTAACAAAACCAGCAATGATTTCATTAATTGAACCATCAGATCTTATAAAACAGCCTGAAAAAATATCTAAACCACAGGACAGTGGCATTTTGTATGTTCAAAACGAAGCACATTGCCGTGGACTCTGCCCCATAAATGTTACAGACCAAAAAACTTAGCATGCATGTTCAGAAAACAACAGTAAAATGCGTCTACGACAGCATCGCAAATGACATATATCATAAAAGTGGCCACTAAATGCCACAAAATATATTTAACCCATCTGAAAATAGGAAACCATCTCCCTCATGTAAAACTATTAGGCACATTTCACAAAGTCAATCAACTGCAAAGATACAGAGGCAAACGTAAAGCAACCAACTTGCCAAAAGGAGCCGCACCAGTAGTTGAGTCTTTCCGAAAAAAGTCATCATCTGCTGCTAAGTTCATGGTAAAGCACTTATCAAATTTTACACGAAGATCCGGCAAAGGATTTACGAGATGAAGATGAGAAGGCAAAAAGTATCATTGTGGGGTACCACATTAGTCAGACCAGTCCGAAAACAACCAGCAGTCATGTTCTAGTCAGTAGGAATACATTTGCTGATTTTCATAACGGTCCTCTGATCAGGATAGCAGTTTCAAAGGCTGGAGGAAAAAACAAAAACCATATAAATAGCCCTTGGTGGAACAGAATCCGTTGACTCTGTCCGAAAATGAAGACATGTTGTTGTTGCTTTAATAGAAACCTATTTGCCAAATTTCAAAAAAATTTGCCAAGGAACTCTGAATATACAGAGGCAACTGTAAAAAACCATAACTGCCACTAGGGGCCACAGCAGCAGTTAGCTCGGTCCGAGATTCGTCATCAGCTTCATAAAAACACAACTACCAAAGAAGGGGCTTTACACGTCCAGTAGATGCCAAACGCCTGGAAGCCAGACAGAGACGACAGCAATATGTGAACAAGGCTATATGTGGACGAATGAAATGTTCTAAAGGGTTCCTTTCTTGGGATACCACTACAGCGAGAACTCAGGGTTTCAGGCTTTTTTCTGATTAAGCTACATTTTTATCGATACATTTTTACCTTATTGGACAGGTTTCAAGAAAACATTTCACACGCACTCTGTCTTTTTATTGTCGAGAGGAATCTCCAATTCTGACATTTCTCTTCACTAGGATTCCGTTTTTTCTGGCTCGGTCGACACCAATACTGGGTAGGATTTTTACAGAACGTAACAAGACACTTTATCACAATATGGTACTTTTCAAAAAAGTTAATGAAATTTCTAAGCAAAAATTTCAGCTAATGGTCAATAATTTAGTGTTACTTTCAGGCTTTCATTTGAATTTTGGTACACGAAGCCTGATGAAATTCAGTGAAATTCATCACTTTTTCAAAAGTACTGAAGTTTCAACAACTTAATAAAATTTGTAACCAACATACACCAAAGTTTACATAATTTCAAACGGTAATTAGTGTATGGAGGTAGTGCCCCCTAATGGCAAGTTCACTTTTTTACCATTGCCTTTGGGTCGCTGAAGTTCTTTGATGAATTTTTATGAAATTTGGCAGATAGGTTTCTATTACGAAGACAAATCGTTATGTAGGCGATGGTGATGCCTTTCCTTGTTGGACAGGTTCGATGTATTCTGCGCCACCTCGTGGCACTTTTATGATACTAGTACACACCAATAGAAGAATTATTACTGCTTGTGGCGCAGTCGTGGGCGTATTTTAACGTTGCTCTTGCATTACAAATCGCCAATTCTCACCATTTCCTGACAGACATTCCCTGAAATCAAGGCCAGTAACTTTTCCATTTAAATACACTTAAAAAACCGGCAACCATTTATAGAGTAGGACATAGCTATGCCAGTAGACCGTCTGCCAGTGCCTACGGGGCTTCCATATTTGATTCCACACTGAGGCTGAAAATCCCTTTTCTCGCCAATAACATCGCATTAGATCCAACAAAGACCATACGCACACTTTTACCAGGAATTATTCACCCTGGAAAACGTCATTTAAGTTCACTTACTTCGCTGTCTTCAGAGGTCGGAGAAGCTGGACGTTTGTTCTCCATCCCTCACAACTCTTTGGCACACAAAAGATACAGTGTCACTGGTGGAAAAACTCTACAAACAACAATAAAGCAAACATAAAGACCTTCGCATTATTGAGTCATGATTGTTAAGGTTATACGCGACCTCAGAAAAACGTCCTTAACTGGCTTACTTCAGAAAATCAAATCTCAGAAATGGCTGCCTGGATTCATATTAAACTTATTAAAAAAAATATTGGCACACTCCCATAAATCGTGTCGCATTATATCCATGTTAGAAAATGAGAAGGAAAATGTCATCTCTTTAACAAAAACCTATGTGCTGAATATCATGAAAATACATTAATGAACTACAAAGATAAAGAGGCAAACGTAAAAAAAACATTTCGCCACCAGGGGGCACAAAGGTATTTGGATCAGTTCAACACTGATAAACACATCTTTCAAACTTCTCAAAGCTCCTTCAAAGGGTTAAGGAGATTCGGCCGCAAATGTTTATAAAAAATCACCACTTGGGGTCGACAGAGTAGTCGGACCCATCCGAAAGTCAACGTCAGTTATGTCCTTCTTATCAGGAACACAACTGTAAATTTTCATAATGACCGTCTAAGCAGTATGGCAGATAGGGAGGTGGACATCAGAAAACGTACGCAAAAATGGCCACCAAGTGGCACAGAAAACATCAAATCTGTCCGAAGGCGTTTTCGTCTCCTGAATAGAAACCGATTTTCTGGATTTCATGAAAGATTTCTGGGCTTGGCAATAAAAGATAGCAACAAAATTTAAAAACATTTCTAACATAAAATTAGTATTTTGGGAGGAGTCGCATTCATTGCGGCGCTCAGTAAGAACATTCGTGCAGCCACATGCTGTAGTATATGACAACACTGTTTTGTAAACAAGTTTTCTATTCACCTCACAATTGCAATGATATTAACTGACCTAAATGTTACCATGCGGGGCGTCGATGTAAACTATGAAGTTCACTGAACCGTTCATACCGACTTCGGCAGTCAACGGACATCAAAGTAACTGGTAGGCGACGCTGATGTCATCGAAGTACTCACAAGGTAGCACTGATGCATCACGTTCACGTAAGATTTTTTTCAATGTGACAATTTGAGCACATTTATGTGTGCTGATTGACATAAAACTGATTTCTAATTTGATTGGTGATCATTCGAGCAAAATATAAGCAATTATTAGCCATGATACTACCCTTAAGTTGTTGTCGATAGCAGTGGCCCCTGGCTATAACTTCGATGGGACTAAAGTTGACCGTTCATACTGCACCAGCATTTTTGAGATTGCACCTTCAACACTTTTTTAAATTTGTCCATATTAAAATCATTGTTCTGCTACGAATGTACTTTTTTGTTAAATTTCTTTAATTCTACGTGACCCAATTAATGACAGACTGATTTTAAGTAAACAATTACAGACAGACTCCAGTGGCTAAAACACCTTTTTGACACCAGAAATGTAAGAATTGTCCATAAAAATATTGTTTTTGCTTCTTACATAACACGGAAAGTAAGTAACTGCGACGCAAATTACACCACTCATACTTCGTAGCCCCTTCGAGCGCCCCAGTAATATTCTCAACCAATCAGCGTAAAGTGGTTCATTAGTGACATCGAGGCCACGAAATTACTCGAAAGCCACACTGCGTAACAGCTGAGTGCCATTTCTTGGACGTTCTGTACATGTCGATCTCTGGGCTAAAATGCCGTGTTGCGTGGTGTACGGGTGTAGCAATGCCAGTGGCATTGGCATGCTTGCACAACTTCCCCACCGATCCCGTCGTGTGCCGTGCGTGGAATATATCGTATCCACGACAAGGACTGGCCAACCCGATCAGCAAGATCTGTTTTTGACTAGGTGCAAAGCTACGGTGTATACAAAAACTACAGCTTTGCGCCAATGCGGATAAAAATGACTAAATAAAACCAGACATAGAAGTAGAGTCATTAAAAGTTACACTGCTCTTCTTAGAGTAAACCAAATTACTTACCGGTGTTTGAAAAATTGACATTCTACCGCTCATCTGCTGCTAAAATTGAAGTGCGCTCTTGTGAGTCAGCTTTTGGCAATTCCGTCACCTGACCTGAACAGTTTCTTTTTCCCCCCGTTTATTCTTCTATCAACTGTTCTTCGCTGCCACGAGGCTGCATACATGTCACAACAAATTGTAGGAACTGGATTCATTTCGTTGCAAGTCTGTAGTATTTTTTAAGGCCAGCAAACCAAAATTTAGAACAAACTTTGCTGCTACGAAGCTGTCATCATGTCACAAGAGATGTTGCAAAGTTATAGGACGGCGCGTGCACGTGTCACGAGCGTACTGTTTTCAAAACAACGACAAACTCAAAAGGCAGAGAATTATGCTAGAAAATGACATTTATTACATTGTTTTTTCACTTAAAACGGCTAACAATGAGCGAGGTGTCAGAATTGCCTCCCAGATTTTGAGTGCACCTCATCAATGTTTCACAAGGAAGTGACTATCAGAACTCATACCCGCCCTGTATGAAATTTCGTGGTCTAGTGGAGCTCAATTCACAATGTTACCTAGTTTTTTTTGGCGATAGTCTTCAAAGAGCTTACTGGCTGGTTACAATTAAGATCTGCAGTGCACACTTCGACGTTTCCTGTTCCTGTTCCAGCCCGGCTAATAAGGAATCTGGACCAAATCACAATATTCTGATTTGGGTGGTTCCCGTAGGCCTAACGGAATTCTGATACTGGCAGCCCCTATCAGAATATATTTTTTATTGAATTTAAAACATTAAACTGATTACAAATCCTTATAATTCGGTATGTTTTCATGCAATCCAGACTTTATTTCATAGTTTTCATTTTTTACAGATACTCACAACATTGGCGGCAACTACGGGTTGCAGGATTTCAAGGCGAATTATTTTGAAAATTAAGCTTCTAATATAAAATTTTCAATGAATTTGAATACAATTGCTTTGGACGAAAAAATTCAGCTAATATGTGTTGTAACGCTTCCTCATATTTTGTACTAAATTAAACGGCCTATTGTCGCCGATTCCAATACGGGAGACACACTCAACAGCGCCGCGTATCGGAATCGCACAGTGTTTACGCCTTCGGCTTCAAGAAGACGGGAATGCAAAGTTCCTAACAACAAAGTTTTTGTATCAAGCAAATTACACTTTATAATAAACATTTTGAAATTGCCTGACAACAATTTAGGACGGAGCGTTTTGTTTTTCCGGCTGTTTCGGCAAACCCAGTCACCGTCCCAAGGTTTCCTACACGAGACCAAATTAGAATGTGTGCTAAATAATTGAATAAAAATTCTGAAGGTAATGATATTGATCAATTTTAATATTAACTGACAAGAAATGAAAATTAATGTGCTTCCTTGAATTTCCAAGTATTTTGCTCAAAATTAAACGGCCAGCCATTGCTGATTACAAGACGATGGAGACACAGTGAAAGCCAAATTCGTTGTAACAATGATGTCATAGACTTCGATTGGTGCAAGCGCCATCTCAAGTTTTTTTTGGCGCTAAAAGGGATTCGTGATGGGGCTGTTGTATTCTAAAAGGCCTACTTCATTAATGACTGGGGTATGCTATGACTCCGTATGTTGATGTTTTTCATCAATACAAATATTTTAGATACACAATAGTCATTTTGGCACCATAATAGGCTTTTAAGTAAACCTGCTCTATGCTTTCAGAAAATGCGTACTTTTAAACAGTTGATTTCTATAGTTTTTGGACATTTGGCAAATTGGACAGACTTGTTGATAAGATTACCGTACATAACCTAAAGTCATAACTTTTTTGAAAGTTCTCTTGATTCTCAAGTTACCCAAACACCACATGCCTAAAGACATTATTCACTATTCACTGTACTTAGCTGCAATACACAAGAACAACACTCACCAGTTCATGACTGCATCAGCACCAAACAACAATAATCATCCTCTGAAATGAAAAACAAACCACATGAGTACAATTCTGGACGAGTTCCTTTGAAAATTAGCATTACAATAGGCCATAAGTAGTGACAGATCACAAGGGTTAAAATCAAAAAAGATCATCAAATTCACCACAAAGTCTAAGAGAGTGTGTTCAAAGGGCAGGAACAGCCTATGGCCAATAGGCTCATTCTTGATCAAACTCTCCTCTTCCAGGAGGCAGAAAAATGCATAACTGGCCTACTTTTTACAATGTCACCACTTCCGAGATGACTAACAAACAAGAACAAAACATGGCACATCCAGCATTGATATTTGGCCTTTTGTCAATTTCTGTGGGTAAATAACTTTCAATGAGAGTGGCGCTGCGCTTTATCAGGACAGTCCTATTGATAACATTCACGGAAAATCTACGAGATTCCCCAAAACACAATAGCACGCTCTCTGTTTCTTCAAAATTTACCCACAATGCTGCACATCCGTGAGGTTCTAATGCCCCACAGTTGCAAACAGCTGATGGGCTACGCCAACTCTACATTTATTTAGTACACAATATGGCAGACAAGTGAAATTTTTTTGTCAAATTTCTTAACAAAAATATATAATACGAACATTTCAGTCTTTTGTTATCTTGGTTTGTAGTGCACAGATGCCATAAAACAGCATTTTGTAAAGCGTTTCTAAAATTGGTAAAAATGACAATTTTGTCAATTATTTTTGTATGAAATAAGTGAAGAACCATGATTGTAATCCTCCTTTCACATTAAAATTAGCTTCCCCTCAGTTTTTCCGAAGCAAGTAAAATTTGACAGAACTCTGCATTAAATCAGTTGCCGCAAGGTGTGATAAAACGCTCTACATTTTCCTACACTCTGCCCGGAAATACGCGAGTGGATATATATTTTGAAAAATAATTTCAATCGAAAAATACATTATTCTACTTCCACAAAAGAGAGGTGACTTTGGGATGAAGGAATTCATTGGGTACACAGGGATATGCTACTCAACTGTCATAGGGAGCCGTTATTGACCACATAAACTCGTATTCCATGCCAAAATGAACTTTTGATTTGGATCACTTACTGCTATAAAATTGGTCTCAACTTGTTCCTTAATTAGATAGGTTTGTAAAGAACTAACAGTTCGGTATCCATAGAGACCATGATCCGTGCACAAAATGATATCCCATGAAAAGTCAATCTGTAGAAGCTGGTCTCCTGCAATACCGAACTGTTATTTCTTTCGAAGCCTTGAAATTACCTCCATTGTGACTAAGGAACAATCTCTCCATTATAGTTAGTAGAAATTTCTTCTAATATTCCAGAAAATTTACCTTCCTGGATTATTAGATGAAATTTCTACTGTAATCTCATCATGAAATCCTGATGAAACTGTGTAGTAATGATCTCTAAATTTCATAAGATAAGTGGTTTAAATCAAAAGTTGTTTTTTGTGATGGAAGATGGGATTCAAACTTCCACTGCAGTGGCAGCAAGCGAAAACCACCACACTAGGTAAATAAGTAGTGCCAAATGTTAAGTGGTTTCGCTATCCAAGAGTAGTCAGTACACCCCAGGTAGAAAATAATGAGGGAAATGTTTGTTCAATAAGTGGAGATTTTAACTTCTTGATGAAGTCAACTAATTTAAGAAACAATCTCCTCCATAAGGAACAATTTCAACAAGCAGTTTCTCATGTCATAAGTGTATCTATGGTACAAAGTCACCAGTTTGAGACAGTAAAAACTAAAATATTTTGCTCACAATTGGAGTCTGTACTAAATTTTAGAAATAGGTAATATAGGTCGTCCCAAATTCAGGATTAACTATCAGCGACAAACAATTATTCTGGTAAATTTTAGACACTATGGTGATGCATGAAACGTAGCATCTGCGGATATCTTTTATGATTTTATAAACTATAATTACAAAACTTTGTCCCATGTTTGAGAAATACGATAAATGCCAAAATCCCCCATGTCCCAATTTTCAGAATCAAGAAAATTTTAATTTTGGCTTGAATTTCCTTGTCCCAAATGTTAGAGACTGTCCAAAGTGAAGAACTTCAGATTCATGCTTGTTTTCAGGCATTTTTAAGGCTTAAAGTATTCAGACAAAATGACCTGGAATTCTTCCTTTCTGTGCAATGATTGGCCGCTGCCTTGACGTCATTGAAACAAAGGCAGATTCTTAATTATCTTCACAGGTGTTGTTGATGCCATTCATGAAGCAGATGACATTGTTTTGGTTATTGTTCGAAATAAAGGTTGTTTTTAAAAGTTCTTATTTTCAATTCTTTCTTATGAATAGTATAATAGAAATTAATTAGTTTTTTAATCAAACTACATCATTTTTGCAATAATTTAGACCCAAATTGCTGCAATAGTTATCATTTTTATGTTATATTGCAGAAAATTTCAAAGTTGATATAACTTTATATTACCGTATTTGCCCTAATAAGTACCCATGCCCCTATAAGCGCCCCCTTTGCTAAAATAAGTGCCCAGCCCATGAACGTGTGTATACATGCGAATAATGCCTTACCTACAGTTCTAAAATTCTACAGTAACGTCTTCAATTTATCAATGAGATCTGACAGTCCTGAAAAAAACATGCGCGGAATTTGTAGACCATGAGCCTCGCCGCTGTGTCGGTATTCACCCGTGACTATATACTTCAAACTTCCGCTGTGCCTCCAAATGATTGCAAAACTTTTGCAGATCTTTCGAGACACGTGTCCCACTATGGTCAGGTCTTTCAGAACAGACGCAGTGTACTTATCAACAGGATTGTATTGTATCTTTCCAACACAGATCTTCTCCCTCAACAGGAATCCAGATTTCTTTGTACACGTGAAAACCGCGAATCAAAGACTAATAAAAAATTGACCAGAGTTAAAAGCATGTGGCCAGGAAGCGCGTGCTACATACATGTAGGTCTGCTACTGGGGCAAGTGAACTCGGCACACACCTGCAGACAAACTTCAAAACAAACGTCACGTGACAACAACATGTGTGTTCATCGCTTTCATCCATATTTTTCTCGTGTTGCGGGGTGCGACCTAACGCAGATTTGGACTTAATCTGCAGTTAATCCCGACTCCACAGGAACTTAAAAATCTTAGGGATGCTATTTGGAAAACTTAACAAGTATTTCAGGTAATTTGTTGAGTCGAAACTGTATTTTTATTCAAGAATTCAAGTTGCCCTATCAAAGATTGCGAGGCAGCAACGCATCAGTCGGCGAGTTTTTGCCCTAGGCTGGCTTTTCTTCAAAATTCTATGAAAAAGGACCTAATTTAACAACAAAGTTTGATAGCAATGCACTGCAATTTTGTGGAAAGTCTATCATAGGTTACAGATACGTCGTAGAGAGTAAATTAAATGAATCCTACGTTCTGATTTCACCCATTTTGGAGACCAAGTTTCAACCGCCTTAGGTTACAATAAGCCCCCTGAAACGAATTTTTCTAAGCAACCCTGGGCCATTATTAGGGCAAATACGGTACTCATGATATTCTGGAAATTTCCATAAAAATGTATCAGAATTTAGGCACAAAAAATGTGACACAAAGTTAGGGTCATCAAAAACTACACTCTTCCTTGAGTAAACTAAATTATTTACCAGCGTTGGAAAAATTGGCGTTCTACCGTTAGTGTGCTGTTAAAGTTGTGGAGCTATCTTTTGCGTCAGCTTTCGGCGCCATGAAATGTTGCGTCAACTATTGGCCAGTTTCTTTTTTCCCCGATTCTTCAATCAACTGTTCTTCTCTTCCACGAGGTTGCGTACATGTCACAACAAATTATCGGAACTGGTTTCATTGCGTTACAATTTTTTAATAATTATATATTAATATTGGAGCAAACTGAATTTCAGAACAAATTTTGCTGCTGCAAAATCTCCCAGCATATGTTGCAAAAGCGCATGCACATGCCACGAGTGTACTGTTTTCAAAACGACGACAGACTGTTCTTTGTTTCAAAAGGCATATTACACAAGAAAATGATGTTTATTAGATTGTTTTTTCACTAAAATGGCTGTAACGGGCAGGGTGAGTGTCGATTGACTCCCAGATTTTGCATGTACCTCCGCCAGTAGTTAGCTCTAGATGTTCATATAGGTTTCATGAGGTGACGAGTAGAACTATCTGGCCTGAGTAAAATTTCGGGGTTTGACACAGCTCAACAACCTAGCTGTATTTTTACGATGTCTTCATAAAGCTAGCTGGTTGGCTAAAGTCCGTACTGCCCAAACTCACACCAGTGTAAATTGTTGATATGGGCTGGTTGCACCGGCATATATTTGTCTGACCATGACGACGACTGGGTATTACTCTGTGTTGTTTTGGGCTCAAACAGGTACCGTATCCCTAGCGACCCCACATTTCACACCAAAATTTCTTATTCCGACAATGAAGAACGCCACTTGACTGCACGCTAAAATAGGACGCCCCACCAATTACATCACGAGATGCAGCACTCCAAGCAGGTGACTATGGAACTATTTGAACCAATTTTTTTTCGAATTTCATTAAAAAATATATATGATTATTTTTTGCTGATGAATTATCACTGAAAACAATGCAAAATTTATTCAAAATAAAATTTGGTTCCCTTTTAATCTCTCGCAATGAAAGAATGAAAGGAAATTAACAGGAAAGTTAGTACGCAGATTAAGTCATTCTCGCAGAATTTCGCCCCCAAAATAGTCATTACCAGTAATTCTTGCTGCTACAGAATTAGACATCGTGATGGAGAAAGGGTATTTTGCCCAACTATTTTTGTATTCTAGTGTACTCCTTTGGGTATTTAGTTACGCACAATTAAAATAACACTGACCAAGTCATAAAACTGCCACGATCCATCAATCTAATGCAGATCTATTCGAATTTCAAAGCCCAGGTATGCAAAAATTCCCAAAATAACAGACAAGGTACGATTCTCATTTCTTTAAAATGAGAATCGTACCTTGTCTGAGAATCGACTCTATAACTTAACCTTTAGGACAGGTCTCCGATTTCACACTAGATCAGCAGGGGTGCCGAGTACTTCAGGTTAATTATGCATTAAATATAACCAAAAAGTACTGAGGTCATAAAAGCCTCAGTTTGACACGCTAGAAATATGGCACATAATTTTTAAAGAGACATCATCAGTTTTCACAATGGAAAAATGCATATTTGGGATTACTTCTAAATGGAATAAACTTCTTGAGGTAATTAACGTTGAGCAGAGCTATGAAATAACATAATCTGTTGTTTTTGTTATTTCATTACATATCCCAAATTTTCGCCGTTGTCAGCCAGGTATTAGCTAAAATCACAGTTGGTGTCTTTACCATTTAAATATGCTTCAAATACTCTGGCATTTGATAAGTGGGATTTAGCTCACGGCAGACCGTTAGGGTATAACGGTATAACTGGACAGGTATCGGATACAATTCCACACTGAGTCATAAAAAGCACTTCAAATTCAACACCCTGGATGCATTGTGTACTTACTACAAAACTAATAGACAAAAATGCAGCTAGTTTAAACCACAGTTTCAATGAACCAAAGTCATAATGTTGCCCAAGAGCAAGAAGGTTGAGTTTATCAAGAGCGACTGACACACACACACAACCCACTGCCTGCTTGTATGCAGCACAGCACATAATAGCCATAGGCACTTAGGCAATTAGATTTCACAAAGCCATGTTTCCAAAAACTACAGACAAACTAGTAGGATATCATTTGAAAATAGCAACCAAGAGAATGAGTCATAAGCCTAGGACATATTTTCGTCTGGACTCCTTGATGGTAAGCCACAGATGTTCCTCATTGAGCTGCTAAAATGTTTAAAGACAAGAAATAGTTTAACTTTACATCACAGGAGCTTTCAACACGGGAATGAAAAAATGCTGAAGGGAAACAGAAGAATGTAACAGTAAAAATTTGCAGTTTGGGACAGTGAAAATTTATGGTTGGAGCATGTACCAACTTTTAAAATTCAAAAAATAAGCAATATTGCTCAGTTCTAAATACAAGATTTAGTTTCAAAAACAATCATTCACTTAGATAATGTACACTATGGCAACACATGAAAATGTTGCCTTGACAGCTATTTTTGATGATTTTCTGAACTGCCATGACTATTTTGGGGCTCTATTAATATAAAACAAAGTATCCTATATCTGAGAAACACTTGTAACTCATCTCTTAACCTTCAGAATGAGAAAATTCAAATTCAACTTGAATGTCAATGTCACAAATTTTAAAGACTGCTCAAACTATAGAATTTTTACCTAACTAAAGCCTCAGAGTGTTTATCAAAGAAGAATGTGGCTGGGCACAATAGACGATTTTTGAAATACACGCACCATATTGAAATTCAACATGCCATCAGACAGCAATCAAGTCTTCAGTGGACAGGAGGTCAGCGCCATCTACAGATTCCATGTAAAATGTGGACAGGTTTCAACCAACTGGTCTAAACAGCATTTTAACAACTCTTTCTATTATCATAACGTTGGCAAATTTCTATCGGTGTGCCATGGGGTGTACTAATGGCTTATGGAAAAAGGCAAATCTCTCGAAATATCCATAGATGAAGGACATCATATGTCCCATACATTTCCCACTGCAAAGAAAAAATTCGCAGCTGCATAGTCAGTGGCTGCGACGGATTAAGCGCACAAATTTCAATCCCAGCCGATGTCAAAAAACTAAAATAAATTTGTGAAATTGACCTTATCCAACAATGAGCGAGGTCAACAGTGGGATTTATTCCTCTGTTCATAAATTAAAGAACCCCTATGCAGTTAGTGAATTTCTGTCCACCAAATCTGAATCGCGATCAAACAGAAGTCGCTTTCTCGCTGGAGAGTGCCAGTACGAAAAGTCCGATACTGACAGTTGTCACTATTGTGATAAGTCTAGTCCAACCTCCAATAGGTGGGGTAAGTTGTAGACAATCAACTTGGCCCAGAACAAGTGTCCATAACTGCCCAAGAGGACAGAAGCACTGTCAAGATGGCAGCACTGACCAGCTGCACTAACCTCAATATACGACAATAGTCTGATATAACGTGCCCGTATTTTGAGAACCAGTTTGATGCCCACTATTCAGTGGAGAAAACTTGTTCTCAAAATTCAGGCACGTTATATCAGTTCATTACCAAATGTATGATACAGGTTCTAACTTTCTGTGACACAAGTGCAATACACTCATGTGGGGAGTAAACTTTCCTCTCGTCATTTTCGCCTCCACACCACATGGAAGTTCAGTTGGCCAGTTGCCCTACAACCAGCCCTAAGTAACTGCCCATCTTTACATAGTTTATATCCAAGCACACATCCTCTCTCGGGAAATGGCCCTGAACAGACGTCCCAACAGAGTTCTATTATTTCGGACAAAATATATTGCCAAAACTGGTAATTTTTCATTTATAGAAAACCTGGGCATGGGTCAACGCTTCAAATTTCTGGATTAGTTGAGAGATCAAGCGCACCACATTAGTGTGTGCTGTCATATTTCAATTTTTTCAGAACCCGCATCTTTTAACGATGATTTTGTTTGCTATCTCAGTAAGTAAGGTGACCTATGATTGCTACTGAGCTGACCACTGAGCTGACCACTGAGCTGACCACTGAGCTGACCACTGAGCTGTTGTTTTAGTCACAAACCAAAGACTTGATCAGCTGTTGTACATACCCACGCCAACTAACGTCCCATGGATGTCACAAGCTATCGTTTAACTTGCGAGATCCATGCGACGGCGTAAGCGCGTCACATGGTTATCGCATATCGCTACCACTGTTTTCCTTTGTTGCGTCTTTGTTGGATATAACAATACAGGTCGCAATGATATTGTACCCTGGGCGCACATCAGCTGGTTACCGATCAATGCTTACCATTATCTTTATCATAAGAAAGAAACACAAAGTGAACAATGGATACGCCTATCACCCATATCTATGCAACCAGCTTGTGACCTAGTTTCCTGTGTCAAAACCTGAATCTAATTCGTTGTATTTCTACACCAAGACAAAGCATGATGGGATTGCAATTGTAGAAAGTCAGTTGGCGTCGGTGAAGTTTTTTACGTGCCAAAGATGTGGGGTGCGCACCTAAAATCATTCATGACAGCACTTAGTTAATTTTTGTATTGGCAAAGTCATCGGCAGATGTAGCAGTTGCGGTGAAAATTTAGAAAAATTTTTCAAAATTCATTCAATTCCTACAAGTATCTCATTACAGTCATTCCCTCAATATGCAGTCTACGGTGTAGTATTCAAATTTCAGAAATTACAAATACTTGAAACTTCCAAGCTCAAAATAGCACCGCTGCCCTACGCTAAGTTCGCTGACCCTGGCATCGCTTGGCAAAAACTTTGACGTCGGTTTAGCACTTCTAGTGGAGACCTTATATTTATAGCACCACCATAGCGATAATTCTGACAAAAAATGTATTTTGGAACTCTTAAGGATAATAACTAAAACTGTAGATGCTTCAAAAGTAAATTCACCACTTGCAAATTCACCACTCATTTGGGGCCTCCTCAGCTCTGAAGCAAAAAGCAGGCCTGGACAGTATTCCTCAGAGGAGAATCATAAACTGTTGACAGACTGATTACAATTCCAAATGGTAACCTCATGCAGTAAAGTCCATCCAAGTGTTGAAGGTTGTTGCACACATCATGTAGAACATGCCAGCAGAGTTTTAAGTGCCTAGAGGTATTTGAAAAGCTTCTTCATATTAGAACACTAAGTAACTGAATAATAAAATGTAGCTTTGTCAAATTAAAATAAATTGTAAGAAAATTTGTGTGTCATTGGCATAGTTTGCTTTGCGGTCATCAGATAGTGAAATCCAAAGCATTTTTCATGCTTCCAACAATGTAAAGATTTCCGCAATTATTTTGGTTAAACTAGAAATGTAAATTAAAACATTTACTAATCATTCCAATTCGTCATAAGGCAAAATGCTGTTTCCTATCACACAAGTTACTGTTAAAACTCGCCAATTTCAGACAAAAATATTTTTTTGTTTTCAAAGGCTTTTAACAAATTGATATGTATGCGTACAACTTCTCCCAATCGTTGTCTGATGGTAGTTGTGATATAGATCTTTTAAAACGCTATCGCACTTACTTGTTGTTACTTATCTCATAAAAAATGAAAAACATGAAAACACTTATCGGCCACACTGCGTTCTAAATTGGCAAGATTTTACCATATGTCTTGGAAGCTTCAGTATAGACCACATTCAATGCAAGATATTTAACCAATGTCAACAAGACAACACTCCCTTCCTATTCTATGGCAACATGTCTCACTTGTAATATACTATAAATAAAAAATGAACACACCGCTACACAGATACACCATGGGGAGCCTCCCTTGAAATACTAGTCATGGGCAGGCAGAACTGAGCAGATCGGATTTCATGTTGAAGCAATGTTTCCAAGAATCTCCAGCTGTGCCCAAGACACTGATATTGGGTTTCCTCTGTCCTGTGGGGTCACCTATTATTCATAGAAAACAGTAGCAAAATATCGTAAATGCCAACCAACTGGGAGAATCCATGTAGATTGGTCTAATCAAGTTTCCAACCAAAAAACAAATGTGCAGGTCTACTGCCTTCAGTTTGCAGCAAGTACAAATACTAGGAATATCAATGTATCAATTAAAGAGTTTCCACCATGTATTTTCTTAGTTTTTGAGGTTTCAGTTAGAATACATGAAATGAAAACCATAAAATTTAACTCCATAAGCATGTTTTATGCCATATAATCGTTTTCCTAATTTTGAAGAAAAATTTCCAAGTTTCCCGCCAAATGATGTAATGGATAGAAGACGTTACGTCACTTAACAATCAATTGCAATAGTGGAACACAGCAGGTCAGAAGACGAGGACGATTTTCAGCGAGAACTGGACAATTATTAAGCAGACAGGCCGGAGAGTAGATACGGGCATCACACTCAAATACTTGAAGAATCGGACAATGAATTCGATTTCCCACGTAGCGAACTTTTGTCAGCTTTGAGGCCGTATGAAATCGTCCAACTTGCACAAGAAATGCTGCTGACATATGAGACCCACAACCAACTGAACCAAGGGGTGGTCAGTATTCACAAAATAGACACTGAACAATCACTGACAAAGGCCACAGTAAACCCTGGTCACTCGTACTCACTACTGCCATGATGGAATGAGCACGGGCTAAATACAGTGCATAAGCCTACATGACATAGCACTCGATCTGGGCCTGGCATCACTCGCCTTAGAATTGAAGTAGTTTGTTTGTTATTTATAAAATTTACAAATGCAGTTACAAGGCAGCGAATCCTTCATTGTAATGCCGCTTTTGTGTTTGGTGTGCCGCACGAAGTGTGGCTCCCGACTAGTATGTTCCACACTGATATTCTACACTCATGTGCAGTGCAAACCGATGCCATTTATGTGTAACTTTCATGTATTTAGGAAATTTGAACACAGAGACATTCTCAGTCAAGTTGGTGTTACTGCAGCCTCTACTAATGCACCTTTTCATGCCTCCGCGGACTTTCCTCTCAACATCTCAATATCGCACTGGTAAAAACAACAACGTCCTAGAAAAATATTTGGTTTTAATTTTTGGCTCGTTTCTTAGCAACAGGTGTATTAAAGGCTATTAAATCTCTTAAGATGTATAAATAAAATCCTTTTTGAGACACAGGGTCATGGTGGGAACTCTTTAAGTTAGAAAACTCAGATCAGATAATTTTCAATGTAATCTCCCAATCTATGAAATAAGGCACACAACGCACATTTATTCTCCAGCTGAATTCATATAAATAACTAGGTTTTGAGCCTGTATTCAGCTCTGTGAGAACTCCAAACATTTTATCTCTCCCACCAGACTATGGAGGACCTCAGTGCTTGTACTTTGAGGGGGTCTCCATCCCGAAGCAGGCACAACGCCGACGAGATTGCCCATATTCTAAAAAACTGACACCAAACACAATGGTCTCAACAGGGTTATGGGGCGCATGCTTCCTTATATTTGATTTCCATTTTCTCTAACCGTATTTTTTATTTTCGCCCCTCTTTTATACCCCCCACAGATGACACCGTGCGCTTCTTTGTCAATTTTCTCGGGATCTCGAGATCCCGTCTTATACATTGAGAGTCCGATTTATTTATCGAGATCCCGAAATAATTAAGTCGGGATCTCGAGATCCTGAGATAATTAAAAAAGAAACGTGCAATGTCATCTTTGGGCCACCGTACTTTTATCCCATCAAATTATCATGGCCTTGGTACGCACTTGGCTGAAGAGTTGTATACCGACTCCAAAGCTAGTGATTTTATGATTTATATTGCACGGAGAATAACAATTCATTTTATTTTTATGTTACTTCTCCAATCTCTACTGATTATATTTGAAAGCCAAAACTTAAACCTGAATTCCTGTCAAAACAAACCTAAAACCGCTGAGCAATTTTATATAGCTACGGATACAAGGAATCTTCAGTACTGGTCTGCACTGGGCAGCCAGGACGCTTAATCTGGGGAACTCAAAAATCATAGTGTGAACAAAACCAAGCACTGGCGCCAAAAACGAGTAGTTAACAGGCTCGGTAACATCTAGAACGGGAGTGATAGTGCACAGTAGTTCAGTAGTGTCTTCCAAAAACCCGCTATGAGGTGGTAGTGCTGATGCCATAACATCATTGCTAATATCTATTGGTCTATTTACATCAACCTCTGCACTGTTCAAATTGGAAGAGGTTATCGTTATCGGTGGGTCATTTCTCCGTAATAGTTCAGTAGCATGACCCAGCTTTTTCAGCAGAGCTGTCCACTTCTGAAGAGCTAAAATTCTGATTTGATGGGTGTTAACATTTAGACAAGAGCAACACAGAGCGTTGAAATTCGCTCACAAAGGCATCGCAAACGGTGTGCTTCTAGGGGTATTTATTTGTATCACATAAATTGCTACTAGATGGCGTAAAATATGTCAAATCCATCCAAAAACGGGAACTTGTCATCACTTCTTTAATAGAAAGCTATTTATCACATATCATAGAAATCCATCAAGGAATTTTAAAGAAACAGAGGAAACAGAAAAAACGAAAGTGCAACTAGGAGGCTACGGTTGCAAAACAAACATAACTGCCACTAGGACATACCACAGTAGTTGAAGTCGTCCGAAAATCATCGTCAACTGTCCTCTTCACACTAAGAACATACATGTCAGTTCTCACAATCATACTTAGAGTAATTTGGTTGATAGAAGGGCAGACGCAAAAAAAACAGACTACAAAACAGTAAAAATGGCACTAGATGGCACGAACAGGAACACGTCATTGTTTCAATAGAAAGTTATTTAAATATTTCATAAAAATCCGAAGCTTTAATTAAAGAAAAATGAGGAACACGGAAAACATTAAATTGCCACAAGGGGGCACAGCGTTTGTTGTATTTTCTGAAAGTCGTCACCGTCCGTAGTCAACTTCATATAAATACACTTGCTAAATTTAATAAAGATCCTGCAGAGAGTTTGGAAGATACAGCCTTGGGCATAAATAAACCAAAACTGCCACTAGGAAGTGCAACAGTATCTGAAGTCGTCAGAAAATCGACAGCCGTCCTCTTCACAGTAGAAACATACCTGCCAATTTCCACAATCATACTTAGAATGGTTTGGTTGACAGAGAGGCCGACGCCAAAAAACAGACTTGAAAACAATAGAAATGGCCACTAGGTGGTGCAAAATACCTTGCATCAATCTGAAAACAAATGGATAGCATCACCTCACTAATAGATGCCTATCTGCCAATTTTATGGAAATCCATTGAGGACCTTTGGAGATACAGGGGTAAACCTAGAAAACTAAAATTGCCACTAGGGGGCACACTGGTAGTCCTATCTGTCGGAAAATCGCTGCTGTTCGTTGTCAAGTTCATATAAATACATGTGTTAAATTTAATAAAGATCCTGTAGAACGTTTAGGAGATACAGCCACAGGCGCAAAAACAAACAAAACTGCCACTAGGAGGCGCCACAGTATTCAAATAAGTCAGAAAATCATCGTTAGCTGTATTCTTCAAAGTAAGAACATATATGCCAATTTTCGAAATCATCCTTAGAGTGATTTGGTTGACAGAGGGGCGGACGCCAAAAAAACAGACTAAAAAACAGTAAAAATGGCCACAAACCTCAAATCCATCCGAAAATGGAAGGATAGTGCCATCTCACTAACAGATACCTCACTGCCATATTTTATGAAAATCCTTTGGGGACATCCGAGGCTACAGAGGTAAGTGTAAAAAAACAAAATTGCCATTAGGGGACACACCTGTAGTCGGATAGGTCCGATAATCGTCGTCATCCGTCGTCAGCTACATAGGAACACACCTGCCAAATCTCATCAAAATCCTGTGAAGGATGTACGAGATACAGCTGCAGACCCGGATGCCCAGACAGAGATAATGGCAATATGCACACACATATAAATATGTGGGCGCATAAAAACGAGGCAATTTTAAGGAACAATTAGTAATAAAAATTTGGAAATTTCAGGGGGACGGTAATCTGAGCATCTACCTGAATGAGCATGGTACTCATACAAGCTGTCAAATGAGTTGTGGATGTTGTTGTATGTGATCACAGATGTCACATGTGCCACAGATATAATCCAGTTCTGACTTCCTGAACAGTTTCCACAGGATACAAACAAAGGAAAGTTGAGGTGACTAAAATACTCAACAACGACAGGCAGTGTGCAGCCCAGGGAGGATACTCAACTATACTTCTGAGGGGGTAAGCTGGAAAATTAGGAAACTCACCCATTTAGAGAGTAGACTGGAGAAAAGGGGTCCCTGTGCAATGTATCCATGATAAAGTCACCCTTTCATAGGATTTTATTCCAGAAACAACACCCTTTTGAAGGAATTAAACCTAACCCTGGGACTGAATTTTAACCCATTACACCAGAAACATTTCAAGAACACAGCCACACAGTCAAAAACAGACAATAATATTTAGACAATATTGAACACCCGTCTTTATTTTCTATTGTTGGAAACGTGAAAAAATTGGAAAAAAATCAAACTCCCAAAGTGAACCGTTTTGTAGAGAATTTGTCAGAAAGACATGCTTTCGTAGGGGAACTGGACAAAAAGTCAGCCTTCTGAGAGCCACATCCTATATATCTCTTCTATGGTANCCCCCCCCCCCCCCCCGAGGTGAGAAGTAGCTTAAGAACGGCACATTTTATTTCAAACCAAAAAAGCAGATAATATGCAATGTTCAACATACAGGTTTTAATACAAACACTGTAAAAGGTTTCAGACCCCAACATAAGACCCCTCCCACATGTCATGACTGAGCGTTGCATTTGTACACAGAACCCAGGTTAAGTAGTAACGCCACATAGGTACACAGAACACATTCTAAGCGATAATTGCTACAACACGTTGAAGTGAGGGCTGTCATTACCCCCAAATATTAAATTTCTCAATCAAAACCATGTAGCTAATTTTGTTGGAAATGCATAACTTCTTCAATATTTTAACACCCGATGTCCGTTCTTAGTATCCAAGGGATAATAACGTACTAGATAAAGTACTTGCCCAGCTTTAGCCAGCTAAAGAGAGTAGAATGTAGTTTTACTCACAACCCCTCAAAAATCTACCTATAATACAACTTACATCAAGCAAGGGTACAACACCTTCAAACACCCTGTATTCCCACACCATCAGCAATATCAATCCTCAATATACAAAACATAGATAGTACCCCTTCCACTGACTTTCGTTTTAATACCATCAATTACAACTGAAAGGTGCCTTCATAAACAGTTACCCAAAGACAGGTCTACGCTCAGTAAACAGGATACAACTTCATACACCCTGTATTCCCACACAAAGATCAATATCCATTATCAAGTTTCAAAACACAGTTTCCCCTTCTATTCTTTCTGAGTGTTGTACCCTTCAATCTTACTTAACCTCAGTGTCCCTTCCAAATGGTAACCCAAGGATATTCTTTACATCCAACAAACTAGTAATACCTCCACACACCCTGTATTACCACACAAAATGAACTACACCAGCCCTCAAAGTACATAACATTCTGAGCCATTCTTCCCTCCTTCAACATTGCACTCCTCTACTTTATCACAATAACCTTCCTCTAAAGTTACCCCCAGGGCACTGGACATTCATACACCCTGTATTACCACACAATGAGCTATTCTCATCTTCAGATTACAACACAGTTCCTGCCCCATTCTATCTCATACTCACAACACACAATACTAGTGAAATCCAAGATCCAGTCTGGAGTATCAAATTGTAGGAAGTCTGCTGCAGCATTGAACCAGGTTAGAAGCAATATGATCCCACCACACTAACACCTTGGACTGTAGCTATCTAGGTCAAAGCAGTCAATGACGCTGGTAGACTGTTTGTGTGTGGCTGGTGTGCCCATCTCTAACACCAGATACATATGGTTTCAATAATAAACCTGGTGTTGCCTGTTGGAACCCGCCATTTCATTTTCATAACTCACTGAGGCTAGAGGTCATTAAAGGGTCAACACACACAAAATCACTGCCTGTAGTATCCCCTGCAGCAATGAAGGGTAATTACTTGTTTCGATTTTGAAAACTTAGGATGAGTAACCCATTCCAAAAGCAATTTTCATTATCAGGTCATCATTCTCAGTGGAGGTAAAAACTTGGACAGCAGAACCCACTACCAGCGACATCCCAAACAGAAATGTTGACTTTTCCAACATGCAAATTTTAAAGTTTGAACTGTAATCAAGGAAAAACAAAAATTGATGAACCTTATTACTGTGGGGCAATAAATGACATCATGAAATAATACGTAACATTATTTCACAATAAAACTCTTAAGTTGTAATATGACTGGGACATCACATGCAATAGAAGTGTTGATTATTTTGATTTATTTTGCGATCCTTAAAAGGCATTTCTTATGAGGGGTGGCAACTGGTCAGGGGGGATGGAATTGGTGTCGACTGGAGAGGGTAATTTTCCCTTTACCAAAAAATTGCACAGACACCTTTCTCCTCAGGTTGGCGATGGCACTGGCCATCACGATCTGCCCGCAGAATGTTTAATTGCCCACAAGAAATACCATAGAAAAAGACAGTCCTCATCTCAACAAGGCTGGACTCCCGTTTCACATGCTCAACAACGGCTCTGCCCCGAGAACCTCTTTTCTGTTCAACTGTCATTTTCACAAGGGTTTGTCCTTAAATAGTTTGTGGTTGCCTCCTTGCCACATCCTAGGTCTGTTATTAGTGTCAGAATTTGTTTTAAGACATATTCATCTTCCAGCATGTCCATCTACAATGCGCCACCTCTCCTCTTATATGGAGGATGTTTTATGTTTTACAATCAGGAACAAAAAGTAACAGGCGATACCTCTAAAAATATTTGCCATTACCTTTATATTTTGTGGTCCTTAAAATTACTTTTTGTACATAAGTTATCCATTTTAGGTTGACAAATAATGCTTCATTTGTATGATGGCACACAGGTTGGACAAAAAGATTAATTTCTAGCCCATGGCCAGTGTTTCTTGGACTTTCAGTCATGGTGTAAAATGCAGCAGGGCTGGCTAGTAGCCAACTCAGCCACTAGCTATCAAATCTTAGAAGCTCAGGCTAAAAATTGGGGGCCTGGATTATTTAAGGATATTTGCAACCATCACATGAACAAGCAATATAATGAACAGCTGGAGTCGTACCTTCAATCTACCTTGACACACGGACGTAATTAAAATCATGTTGTTTCCAATAAACATAAAGAAATGGGTGTTTGTAAAAGGAAAATGTACAACTTACGGTAGTATTACGTTCTCGAGAACCATGCAGTGAGCGGAGCCATCCTTTCAAAAAATTTCATTTTTGTGCAGAATTCAAACAAAAATCATTGAATTCATGAAGTACTAATCTGGTCTTGCCAATAATGCAAAACTCTTCCTTTTCAAAAATGGCAGTTCCGTAGTACAAAATACATAACTTTGGCTTCAATCACGATCTGCTGTCGCAATCAGTCGTCAACAGACATTCATCCTTTCAAGCAAAAATTTCATTTCCTGTAGAATTCTAATGAAAACAAATGAAGTGTTCAGAGTTGCGCTTAATCTTGACAAAAACGTTAAAATAATCGTTATTTCCAAACAATGGAAGCAGCACATCACTAAATGGAAATGCCAATCTTGCTGTGGCTACTAAAATGAAATGTAGGACTACGCCTGTCACCATCCCAATTTTATTGAAAATAAACAAAAAAATAAAATACGGTCTGCTCTCTCGAATGATACCAAAATCACGATCTGCATATCATCTAATACGCAAAAACATTGCTCAGAAAATGTCAACGTAGATTTAATGTTGACCCCATATCGATGAACTTATGTAATTGCAATTTCACCAGATCCTTATTACACCTAACACTGTGACTGTCTGTGCTGTCTGATATTGTTTACTGTTATGATGTGCCATGCAGTTGTTTTTACTGGAAAATTGGAGCATTTTATGCCGTATTCGGAAAACCGACGACCTGTTCACTGTCCAGGAGTTTGAAACAATTGAGCACGCTTGTTTTGTTCCTAATGCTCGTGATACATGCATTCTGGGGGTTTGGAATATTCACTCACCAGATGTCACCATTAGTTTGGGAAAGGCCTCAGAGTGAAGGCCAAAAAATGTCAACTAGGTAAGTAAATCATTGACTGTTTACTAAGAACTGTATTCCAATAATGCAATGGTTATATCGTTTATATTTTTTACAATGAGAAAAGTGGTATTGCACCGATCTACATATGCCAAGTGAGGATAAAATAGGTCATTTGAACAGCATCATGTTATACCGTCATACCTATCGGTATCTTTGGAACAGAGTAAACATGCGTTCTTAAAACTTAGTCGAACGGCGAATTCTATCAAAACATTAACTTCTTGTAGCACAAAGTCCGTGGCTGGCTGGTCTTGGTACAAGCGTCATTTCCAACGTCACTGCACAGAACACGGACCAAGTCGTTATTTGGGATGCCATGTCAACGGTTCGGGCATTGCATGTCAAATACAACTCAAAATTCACAAGTTTAATTTCCACCTTTGAAACCATGTCATTGCAGTTTTGAAAAGAAAACATTTCAAAACAAAATTTCAAATGACTGTTCAGAAACATGCTTTTAAAAAAGTGCCTTCCAATGAACAAAAAACATTTTTTAATTAATGGGTCTCAAGTTGTTCCTTAATAAAATTGAAGATGATTTCGTGGCTTCAAAAAATTTGACTTCATTATTCTTCTGACCAAGCAAGTAAAGTTTTATGTCATCGTAACCATAAATTTTTAGTATGATCTGAAGAAATAACGAACAGTCAGTTTCAGATCTTCCCAAACACAGAGAACCCTTCCAAACTAAGTACCGATAAGATCAATTTCATAAAAGGAAGTGGACCAAAACCTTTGAGAGAAAGCACGGGTTTAATGTTGCTTTTATGTCCAGGTATATGATATTAAGACCATAGTAGTCTTTCTGTTGGCACAGGCCCGTATGGTAGATGTCGCCCGTAAGGCACTGTGACAGGCCTTCATCTAGAGAGCATTCAGAGCATCCAAATAGGACAACCTGACCCAAATTTAGACATCCTGACTAGGAAGCTCTGTTAAGCACTTGGGTGCACTGTTCCAACATTTGGACATTGAGTGAAATAAGCATGTAACCACTGATGTCTTTAATAGCAGCTCTGTGAGCCATTGGTCCGTCCTGAATAAAAAGTTGATATGTCAGAAGATACAACAAACTATACTACAGCCCTATGTCTCCATAGTAAAACACCACACTTCATCAGCAATTTGACTCGGTTTCATAAACTAGAGCAACGCGGAGCGTTGAAATGCGCCCACGAATGCATTGCAAATGGTGTGATTTTAGGGTTATTTATTTGTATCATAAAAACGGCCACTAGATGGCGCAAAAACATACAATCCATCCAAAAACAAGAACATGGGGAAACAAAGGAAAACAGAATAAAATGAAATTGCCACTAGTGGGCACAGTGTCCGTTGGATCCACCTGAAAGTCATCGTCGTCTGTTGTTATCTTCATATATATATACACTTACTAAATTTAGTATACATAAGATACAACTATGGGAGCAAAACAAAACTACCACTAGGAGGCACCACAACAGTCAGTCCACCATCATCAAAGGTTCTTCACACTGAGAACATTTATGCCAATTTTCAAATGATTTGGTTGATACAGGGGTGGACGCCAAAAACAAGATTTGAAAACAGCAAAAATGGCCACTAGGTGGTGAAAACTACCTCGATTCCATCCAAAAACAGAAAGATAGCGTCATCACACCAACAGATAACTACATTTAAAATTTTATGAAAATCTGTTACGTACCTTTGAAGATACAGAGTTAAACGTAAAAATCTAAAATTGCCACTACGGGGTACAGCAGTAGTCAGATCTGTCCGAAAGTCGTCGTCATCCATATAATTTTGCTAAATTAAGTAAACATCCTGCTACAGTTTAGGAGATACAGCCATAGACGCAAAAAAAACTGCCATTAGGATGCACCACAGTAGTCAAAATTGTCAGAAAATTATCGTCAATTGTCTTCTTTATAGTAAGCATATATATGCCAATTATCACAATCATCCTTTGAGCGGTTTGGTTGATAGAGGGGTGGACGCAAAAAACTCTCGAAAACAGTAAAAATGGCCACTAGGTGGCGCAACCTACGATGAATCCATCCGAAAACAGGAGGATAGCGTCATCTCACTAATAGGTGCCTACATTTATCTAAACATCATTCAACAAAGAATGGACTCACCGGAGACAGCCCAAGAGTTGTTATCTCTGCGGCGAAAGATGTTAAAGTTGAGTCCCGATGAGTTGCCAGCAGTCACTGGTACGGTGCGCGGCTTTAGACGCTCTGCGGCTGGGTTAAAGATCTTTTATAGGCCTAACTATCCCCAATTCCCGTACCAGTATGAATTTCAAAAAATAACTTGACTTGGCTGCGTCAGATGTGATATGCGACGTTGATGTTGAAATTGCGCCATATTTTTTATGTTGATTTCCTTTATTGGTTTATAATTCATATATTGCAATGTAGGCATCCTGGGGAGGCTTGGATGTACTTGTGACTGTAGAGTCGTCAAAATTTATCCATTCCCATGCTGACGATTTAACACAGCATGTATAATGACCACCCGTCGTCTTTCTTCCATGGTGTTCAATGACTGCTTTTATTTTGTAGCCGGAGAGGTCATACGAGGAAATCTTTGTGTTGATTTTTTCACCATTAGTCGCGGTACGTAAGATAAATTTCATGAAAATCCGTTGACTTTTGAAGATAGAGAGGTAAACGTAAAAAAATGCCACTAGGGGGCACATCGGTAATCAGATCCATCTGAAAGTCGTCATCGTCCGTTGTTAACATCATATAAATAAAATTACCAAATTTCGTAAAGATCCCGCAAACGGTTTAGGTGATACAGCCACAGGCGCAAAAAAAACAAAACTGCCACTAGGAGGCGCCACAGTAGTTGAAATCGTCGGAAAATCATCGTCAACCGTCCTCATTGACAGTTTAGTTGATAGAGAGGTGGACGAAAAAGCAGACTCGAAAACAGCAAAAATGGCCACTAGGTATTGTAAACTGCGTCGAATCCATCCGAAAATGGGAGGATAGCGTCATTTCACTAATAGGTGCCTACATACCAAATTTCATGAAAATCCATTCAGGATTTTTGAAGATACAAAGGTAAGCCTTAAAAAAGTAAAATTGCCACTAGGGGGCACACCAGAAATCGGATCTGTTCGAAAGTTGTCTCATGCAGTCCCATCTGCGAAAGGAACACATGTACAAAATTTCATGAACATACCTCAATCGCTTTTGGAAATAGAGCAGCAGACGCCAGAGGGACGCCGGACAGACGGATGGACGGACGGATGGACGGACGGACGCAGATGACTGCATAATGCGTCCACATATAAATATGTGGGCGCATAAAAAGCAGTCATAGTCGCATGTCATTGGTTATAGCATTCAGACGATAACCCTGTTATGGAGTAGCCCATACTCAGCTCCTAAACAGAGCTGAAGGTAGCGTTTTTTACCACTTGGTGAAATGGTTATGAATTAAAAGAATGGGAGGAAAATTCTTGATCAGTGTGTTAGTACTAACCAAATCAAATTCCCTTAACGTCTTTAGAAAACTGCAAACAGTCTTACTGGTACATTTTGGATCATTTTACCTTCCTCTAACAACAACGAATCAAATCGTATGCCATCTTGTGAGCTCATGACATCATGAAGTGACCCCAATGCCAGCCAATGAGTCCAGTGAATGCTATTAATTCATGAGTTGAGCAGTTGGTTGAAAATGCAAATGGCAGTGACAAGCGAAAAGTAAAAAGTTAAATCTTTGAGTGAATAATATTCGCAGTATAATTTCTTGAGATTCATGTATTCACGCGATCACAATTTCAACACGTGCAGGTTAATGCTTGAAGTGTAATTTGAGTGTGATGTGTATGGCAGTATGGCACCTAATTCTACACTTTCACTGAGTGGAATTCCAACCCTGTTTAAGGGCTGGCATACCCACTAGCAATGCAGCTGCTCAATGGATTTACATTTTGATCAATAAAATAAAGTATACTACAAACAACATGTACGGAAACAGTTGTCCTAAATATTCAAAGGATATGTCACCTGACCCCAAAAATTTATGACTTTAGCTGTAAGAAAACATGGCTGTCGATGGATTATTTTCAGCATGAAGCCAAGTAAATTTCACACTGGGTAATACGATTGTATAAGAAAGGATCAAAGAACATCAAAATAGACAATGTTTATCGACAGGTGAGTATGAACTTGTTGGCCTATCTGGTATTCAGTATATTTTCAATCAAAAGTTATCGCTACCTACTGGCAATAACTATGCATATCCCATGCCGTGTGCTGTGTAAAAAAGGCCAGTTTCCGATTTTGGGAAGTGAACGAAGGACTACTCGAAGACAAAGTTTGAGAACAGCAGTATTTGTTCGAGTTGGAAGGACTTAAAGACATCGATGGCCTCCTACGGAGTCCCTCTATGTGGAAAATGTACTTAAAACAACATGACATTGATGTTTTAACCAATGTGAGGCATAATTCGTCAAAAAGCTTCTGGTGTATGAAGCTCCTATAGGAGATTCACCGTCTATACTGGGGAGATAGAGAGAGTGGTCATTGTCTACCTGTTGTCTAGCTTCATCGAGGATATGTATAGACCTAATTCACGAGGCGGACATTAAAATCCAAAGTGAGGCTCACTGCGATAAACAAAGCGGAAGTTAACATTGCCTGAGTTAAATGGCCGTTCTTTCGAGTCCAACCTGGATATTAAATCTTAAAAATGTGTCGCTAATTAAATACAGGGATGTAGAAAAATACATTAGAGAACAAGTCAAATGTACCAAAGAGTTGTCTGACGAAAGAGTATAATTTTTTTTCGGAAAACTAGGTTCAAAACATGAAAAGTAAATAATATGACTAAACTACGACGATCGTTGTGTTACGGATTAGGTATTAGGCTGAATGCAGGGATATGTTTCTTCTTGTAGTTGTTGATAAAAATGCTTTCTACACGAACCAGGTCATCTGCTTGTATTTTGTTGATGAGTTAAAGATATATTCGACAGTGGTGGCTCATCGCATTTTGCAGTCATGTGCAATTATTCACGTCTGGTTTAACGTTAATCAAGAATATTAACATCAAGCATAGCCTGGCTAATGGTGAGGTAGTGACTACCAGGACTAACAGTTGATTTGTCATTGATCTGAAAGAATAACTGATGTTATTAAATATCTTTTTATTAAAATAAAAAACAGACTCGTAATTGAAAATAAATATCATTTGACCATTCTTTAAATTTTGAAAAAAAAATAAAAACAAGCACAGCCACAGAAATCGCTTAGGCATTACATCCAGGTTCTCATTCACTCCCTTGCACACATTCACAAGTAATTATTTGACCATCGATTCTTCTTTCTTGGTTTTAATAATTCTTACGTTTATTTCATGTGTTAGGTTTCAAATATCAATCAGTGGACCAAGTTGAATTTTAAAATTAAAACACCTAATTCGTTCCTTCAAAACATAACCTGGCTGGCCGAAAATTCTCTGCTCATTGGTATGATGCTCGGCATCCAAGATGCGACAAAATATGATCTAACTTTTCGAAAACTTATAAATTTTACACAGACATATTTTCCTTCATCGCGGCATATGGCAACAAACCTACGCTTCCTAATCTCAACGTCCCTAGGGATTGTGAAACAGACAGTTGAGTGTCCGTATTTTTTCTAGCTGTTCGAGCAGCGCTGAATACAACCAGTATGCCGATAAGCCAACAGAGCTATCGTAGCGAGCCTCGTTTTGGAACACCCCTCCTGTCGGCGTGAATTAGGTCTATAGAACCAGAAAGGATCAATGAAGAAAGTAAGGACTTGTTAAGAAACAATTTTAGGTATAAAATGTATTTTCGATTAGGTGAAAACAACTTATTCGGTAACCGTATATCGGCTACTTCCCATTTAAAATACACAGAATGAAATTACTACAGAAAGTGATGGGGAGTATTGTAGCCCCTGCATAGCCAGCCGAGGGGATACGTGTTGCCTAGTTTCATCGAGGATATGTATAGAACCAGAAAGGATTACTGAAAAAAGTATGCATTTTGTAAGTGTATTTTTGACAAAGTGAAAACCACTCGTTTCAGTGACCGTATTTCAACTACAGGGTATGAGAATAGTACAGAAACTGATGGGGAGGACTATAGCACCTGTATAGCCAGCCGAGGGGTTGAGTGTTGCCTATCGTTATGGAGGCAGTGACAAATTGGGAATCCAAGTTTAGATGTCCTATTTTCGAAATCCGCTAAATGAATCTGCCCCTCCGCCTCGCCTCTGGTCAGTGGGATAGTCATCTTAATAACGAAAATAAAAAGTGCCCCCTGCGCCATAGATGAGTCCTGGACAACGGACATGTTTATTTTTACATGGTCCATGACACGTCAATTAATGAGATTTCGTACATTTGTAAACAATCAAATTCAAAATTGTGAACACACTGCCTTGGCTGGAGTGGAGAGCAAACACGTTTTGTGATTTGCTCGGGAAACACCCCGTACATTTCACATTGCATGAGCAATTTCTACCACAATAAATCCTAAAAAGCGAACTTACATAACTTCTTGTCGATTGGGTGGTTAGATGTGTCCATAACACGCAGTTATAATAGAATTGAACAACGAGTTTTTGAGAAAAGTTCGAAGAACTTCAAACCATGTTTTCGCAACCAACAAAGCGTAGAATTGTGGGTATGACCTATTTTTAGTAGCGTTAAAATAAACCGGAAGACTGGGGTTTTCCCGGAAAATTTCAGGCCACCTCGAGTCTTCGTGAGGACAGTGGAGAGCAGTCGCCAAACAAGTTGTGCTGCATTATAGGACGAAAACCAGAATTGTTTTATGAATGTTTAGACTCACAGGAGACCTGATGATATATGATCAATTCTGCAGAATACACTGCTTTTCTTCACCCTATTAAGGCTTGAACATTCCGTAAGAAAAATGAAGTTACCTTGAAGATACCACAAATACTTTCACGTATCTTACCGAGGCAAGAAAAAATGTTTATAAGGTTTTGGTTAGCCAAATGCACAAAAAAAAAACAAAATTTGAAAAAATGGGAGACAGTTTTAAATACTTCGCTAACTACTGAGTGATAACGGAAAGCTCACAGTTTTGCTGTTAACTTCACGAATCAATTAAAGTGTTTCAAATTCGTTTGACGTACAGAATCCATAGCACTAACACTTTTTTCTTAAACATTAGAGTACCTGTTTCACATATGTACAGTTTTTGTGGGGAAGAACAAGAGAAAATTGTTCATTTGTGTCGGTTGTTTAAATTTGTGCAATCTTTTTGGTCCTCCTTACTTCAACTTCATTGGATAATTCTAAGAATTAATGTCTTTATCTATTGATGACATAATCTTCGGCACATTCACAGGACCAAAATTTTTGAATTTAATATTAACCTGAGGCAGGTGTCATATATACCGCCAGAAATTTGTCAAATGCTTGCCGTGTTTCAATTTACTAAAAACAGAAATAAATTTGGGAAATTTATTTTCCAAAACAATTGTAAGTTTTCAATAGTTGATGGACCCTATGGTTCTTTTGTTTGCAGAATCCTGACAATATTAAGAGGCGCTGGGTGAATTTGAGCGATTGATAAAGCAGATAATATTAATATTGTTCATACTTATCCCAGTTCAATTTTCCCCTGTTTATGATGTCTGTGAGTATGATTGAATAAATTTTTCAAAAAAAAATTTAAATATCACATGTGTGGGCTACTTATGTTTAAAGACAATGTTACCATTAAATGTGATCTCGTGATAAGCAGTGACCAGCCGTAGCCGCAGGCGTAGCTGAAGGTGGGGCGGGCCGGGAGAAACTGCCAGGGCGACCTGTTAAACATGACAAAAGTATCGATATTTTCGCTCGAAATTCAGTATGGTTATTAGGAAATCATTAATCACGTATAGTGGAGTTCATCTGCCACAGACGCTGGCTGTGTTGATGAAATTGTCGGACGTTAACAAGATTATTTTTTTCGCCCAAGATGATTTTGACTACATGTCAGTCGGAATAATAGTCTGCAAGGATCTTTAGATGCTCGAAGTATTGGTAGTCGTAAAAAGAAGACTGCTGCAATTTCTTAAACACGTGATTTTTGTTATTCTGAAACCGAAGGCAACCACTGGAATCGGTCACTTGTGATCAGTGAGTTCACGTTACCACGCATAGAATTCTGAAAATGTCTTATGCGAGGGCCCCCCGCTGAATCCCCGTGGGATACCTGACTCCTATGCTCTCTTGCCTCTGCATGCATGCCTGCGGGAAGTGTCTTTTACTTACTGTTCAAAAAGCCGATTTTACACAACTGTAAAAGGCATGCAAAAAATCAAAAGGTGCACTGTGCGTGCAGTTTTCTAATTCTTTGATTAGTTTTGCCTAATTCTGTAAGAAACTGGTGTTCAAATGAGTTTTGATACAGATTGTATTTCGACCACCAAACATGAAGTTTCATACTCGAAAATTCCGCACAGCAATCCTTCTCAGTGGACTTATAATCCTAAATTTTCGAATAGAGATCCGTAGGCCTACTTTTAGAACCACAATTAGTCATTCCTACTGTTTGTAGGGTTTCCCAAATGAATAGCGTCAGCAAGTGCCAAACAAAAAAGTCTTCATGAAGGAGACTTAGGACAGTTTATTTCAGTTTGTTTTGGCCTACGCGTATCTACAAACTTATCAAATTAAACTTGAGAAAAAACCAATGGTAGTCTAACATGAAGAGTTTGCCGCAAAGACGCCAAGTACTCAATATTTTACGATATTATGCAATTTATAAAGCATTTGAACACTATTTTTGATTTCAAATACCAGGTAACGTATTTCATCAAAGAGATTGGTTTTTTGTTGAGCCTTTGTTACAAGAGCATTAAATAATATTATTATTAAAAATAACGACAGCAAATGTCGTAAAACGTCGAACTTGAATTTATCAAAGAATTATTTTTGTTTCAGTTAATTCACGTCAACAAAACTTACTTCACAACCCCAGCAACATAGTATTATCGCCACTATCTTGAAAATGGCGCGCTTTCTTGTGTTTGAGGTAAAATACCCCGATAGCAAATCATAAGAAATGGGGCATGAAAAGCCCAGAGTGTTTTGTTTTTTGCCTGTCAATAGTCACTTAAGTGATCAGTGGAAAGTAGATAATTGTGTTTTGTCATACTGACCTCCGAGTCATTTTGGGTCTTCTTCCTGGATCTTTACAAAGCAGTTTGACGGTCTGTCACTTGTTCAGTGCATAGCGTGGTGGGGTTGTTCGGTTCCTTTAGAATATCTAATCTAGGTGAATTTTAGCCCCTTCGTACGTCTCCAAGGGGTCGCCCCCAGCATTCGGGGCGGTGCATGCTTCTGTTGTCAGATGCTGGAACCTCGTTCATTTTGTATGCTAAGTGCTCTTGACTGTCTTGTTGTTGCTTATTATGGGCGGATCCAGGATTTTGAGTTGGGGGGGCAGGGCACAGGAATAACCAGAATTTCGGCAGATACGCGCGCCCAGCTTAACATGTGGGGATGCAGGGTCTCGAATTTCTGTGTTTGCGGACCTTTTGACTAAAAAAAGCGGTACACGGGGTTTGTTCAGGGCCTATGCATTGTGAATACACCTCCTGAATGCGCGCGTGTGCTAGTCAGCAATTTGCACCCGAACTCCCAAATGGTATCTGGTAGAATTTTAGGGGGGCCATGGGCCCCTTGCCCCCCCCCCCTCCCCCAAATCCGCTTCTGCTTATGATAAAAACCGATGCATTCCGAATGGTCACCCCCTGCCATATATTACCTTATAATAAAAGCTGTTCAATATGGTAGCCGTGTTACAACAAATACAAAAGCGCGGTCTGTGTAAACATTCACTATTCTACCTCTAGGTGGCACTGTGTAAACCGACTGAAACCTGTCGGTGCATTTTGTCGTCCACGTGTAAATCGTGTTTTGTGAGTGTGGCTGGCCGTGTTAAGTTTACAGAGCCGTGAACCACAACTACAGCGATGATCATGAGTTCTTCACCTTAGTAAGCCGTATTGTGAGGGTTTTGTCATGCGAGGATCACAGGTATGAAACGCTGGCCCTCTTGCTGGGCCAAGGACGCCGGGGTTGGGAGAAATGGAATGGCACCCTTTTTCAAGAGGTTTAAGAATCGATAAAGAATACAGCCTTGGAACGGTGCCTCTCAGTGAAAGGATTTGTAACCTGAGTAATGTTAAGGCCATTGGTGATCAGATACAATGTGTTTTTTCCCCTTTTTTCTGTCCACCCATGGAGAGAGTTGAATGAAGTGAATTTGATTCAACATGATTTTTATTTGTGATGTCCGACACCAGTTTATTGGATTATAGCAAACGGCATAGTTTTAGTTTTGTAATTTACGTTCTATTGCATCCTAAATGGGCATTAGCTATTGTATTTTAGATACTGTAGATATTTCTTGAAGTTGCAACGCGCAGATATACGTGAAACATTCGTAAGATATTTTCCTGTGGAGAATTTCTCGCTTATAGACTCACTGGTCACCGCTCAGATTCCCTAAGCCCCAGCCCGGCAACTTTTAGGATGCCTATTCAACACGGCGTTTGTATTGAGATTGATCTGAGCTAGCATTATTGTTAGTACCCCCAATTTGGTTTTCTCTGACATTTGCATAGAGTTAAAGCCTGCAATGTGGAGAGTAGTTTTAATTTTGTACATTTTAAACATTACAAAAAGACTAAATAATTAATTTGTGCTAATCTTGACTAGGGGCCACTTCCCAATGGAACGTTGGTACGGTTGTAGCTGGCCTAGCTGTGGCTTGATCTTGATCATTGTATCCCATATTGTTCACATAACTGTACATACAGTTACCATCATCGATGTACGCTAGCGCAATTGCTGAACTTGCTTCTATATTGGGTTCCCTGTACACAATCTCTTTTTTATCTTTGAACTCATATATCCCAGACGGGGATCAAAGTTCAAATAAACGATATAGTATTACTATACACCTGTACCACGAAAACATACCTGTCTTCCGACTATGCAGAATTCGACTTACGCTATAGCAGTAACCTACACATGCGACCAGGTACCAAACGAAGGCAGCACGTTGACCAGCCGACAAGAGTAGCTTGGCTTTGCAAGAAGATGCCTGTGTTGATGTCTCATTGTTTGGTGGCATCTTTTTATGGTATCAATTTCACCAGAATTGTCGTTTATTGTATTTGAATTCCACCCAGCCTGATTCCACTAAGCCGGCTATTCCGGCAGATTTGAATATGCGGCCGTGAGAGCAACATTCCTAAATTTCCCGCAATCTGTGACTTCAAAAATACTTTTTTACACTGTGGTACAGGCAGATGAAAATTTACTCCTGGCATTTTTTGTCCAGTCGTTCCAGCCCCATTGATTCGTTGTAAGATATCGCATGCAAATGAGACTGCTGGACTGTCAGTTTTGCGTATTTTCGTTCGGTTTTAATCAGCTACATGAGGTAAGCCCAGCCATCAAAGAAGGTAAAATTCAAATGAAATCAGTTTTTGGACTTTGCGCGAGGTTTTTAAGTCTTTTTAGTCCGCATATTCTTTGTATTTTCAGGTTTTGTGCTTGTCCTGTGGAAAAGCAAACTGGGACTGAGTGAACCTGGTTTTACACGTATCAACCCTGATTAGACATTGAAGCCGAACTCCAGTTCGTCACTGTGAACATTCTGCTTTATTTTCTTGGGCATACACACGTTATGACCGAAGTTACGCGGGAAAGAGAATTTGCCGTTTGACTCAAGCAAATAGTGGACTAGAGATCCAGCCTCGTGCATAGAATTATGTTACAACACGACATTCTTAGAAGCTGATGCCACAGAAGGATACCTCACTTCAGACATTGCCAGTGGTATAACACACGCAGTGCCGACGAAGCCTGGCTTGTGCACAGGACAAATAAAAAAGATTGCCTGCAGTGACTGCTTATAAGTTATTATTTTTTAAAATGGAAAGCGAATCACAAATCGAAGATTGCAATGCGAATTTTGATTGCGCAAAAGAAGAGGAAGAGGTGAACAATAATCAAAACAACGTTGGCGAAAAACATTCTGAATCGATTTTCAAGAGAACAGTGTATTGTACTATAGGGGTATATTCCTCTGTGTTTTGTCTTGGTCTTGTTGGTTCTTTAATTGGGCCTTCTCTGCTAGATTTACAGGAGCTATATCAAATTCCAACATCCTCTGCTTTGATTCTCGTCTCTTGTTGTAACGCCGGTTACCTCACTGGCACATTGCTAGGTGGTTACACATTTAGCAAACTGAATGACACTTTTTATTTCCTGTTGGGCAGCAGTGGTATGGCCGTTACTTTGAGTGTGGTGTTGTGGATTCCATACTATCCTATCGTCTGCGCCATTACTCTGTTGAGAGGAATCTTCCAAGGATTCGTGCAAGTGGCAAGTCACGTGTACATAATGGCCACGTGGAGAACCAACCGTCACTTGAAATCATTGACAATGGTCACGTCGGTTGCTTGGTCGTCCGGATCATTCTTGGCGCCAATTATATTGGAACCGTTTTTGTCTGAAGACGACCAAGACCTAACAAAGGCTTGCGCAAATGTCACCAACGGCTGTGTTTCCCTTGACGGTAGAGGCACAAAGATTCGGTACGGTTGGCTTACGATCTCGCTTATTTGCTGCATGGCCGTTGCATTGAATGGCACTTCGTTTTGTTGGGGCAGAATGCAATTTAAGAAAAGAAAGATGGCAACCGAAAATGCAAAAAAGATAACAAAACAGACAAATGTCTTTCGTTTCCTTGTGTCTTCTTTTGCATTTACTCTGTATTTTTTCTACATGTGCGTCGAACAAAGTCTCGCAAGCTTAATGACAGCATACGTTGTTAAAGGACTTCTATGGGAAAAGTACAAGGGTCCCCTTATAACTTCTGTTTTCTGGGGCCTATTTGGACTGTCCCAGTTGGTTGCCGTATTCGTCACAAGAATCGTTAAGCCTGCGAAGATCATACTAACTCATTTTGCATTTGTGAGCATTGCATTGCTTGTATTGAGTTTGACAGCTCACCTCAGCGAAACTGTTGTTTGGGTGTGTGTAACTGTTCTGGGATACAGCGCAGGACCATTTTTTCATTGTGGCTTTTTACTCATAAACAAACATCAGCCAATAGATGGTTGCCTTTCTGCAACCATATTGTGTGCCTCGTTTATATCTTCTATGATTAACGTCCCGTTGTTAGGATACATTCTCACCAGTTATGGTCCCAGTGCCATGACATTCACCCTTTTGGGCTTTGCAGTGGCTACAATTGTCACTCTGTGTTTGATGACGTGGCTTACACGACGCTACAAAACGAAAGAACGACTTAAGATGTCAGCCGTTGAAGTGCCCGAGGAGCGTGTGGAGTTAAATAGAAGTGCGTAGTGGATGGGAGGATGTTGGACACTTTTAGGGGTGGCAACGAGAGCCTTTGATTTGCGTGCAGCTGTGCGGATCCTTGTGTAAAAGGCCCGCCCTCATATTCACCCGTTTTGCAATGGTAAAATAACGCATTGTATCCTGGCCTAATTTGCGAGAGGTTGGTGCATTTCTGAGCTTAGGCAAACATATCGAACGCCACGCATGCAGCAACGATTTTTTTTGTGGGAGCATTACAACTCATATTGTTCAACTATAAATCTTTTGCACTATTAGAATGAGGAATCGCATATTACTTGTGTTGCTGTGAAAAACAATGATTAGCAATGGACTATATTTGCATGGCAAAAAACTAAGGCTACTCATGGCTCGCAGCATGCGAGAGGATACCCTCTGCCACAGCGCCGCCTGTATGGAAATGTGACCCTCTGTCTTGATAATGAGCGACACACGGTGCGTGGGAATCGCTACGAATTTGTTGTAGATTTTTTCTTGTACAGTTGCGCGGGAATGCGTCTGAAAAAATAGTGAATCGTTTTGTTGTTTTGTTCGACACCTTGTCAATTTGCTTGAGCCAAAAACCCACTTCAGATTTGGCTGCAATGCATTGATTTAGCGCGTACTTCGAGTGGTTTGCAAATTTGTATAAATAATGCTTTTTGTGTTTAACCTCAGGTTCTCTAGTTGGACAATAAATTTTAACTGTCATTCAACGTTGGTGACATCTCTTTTGCTATTTTAGCAGGCCTGTAAAGATGTAAACATTATTCTGGAGAGGGTGGGTACAGACTAATACGATTTGACCAAGCCCGGATTTCCCCGCTTTCCCAATGTAAACGCCCTGACAGTGCGGGACGCCAGCTGCTGCACGCTTTCGCCTATGATAGGCGCAGCGTATGAACTTTAGTTTCAGGGGTGAGGGCCCGTGGAGGCACCCATTTTTCAGACAAAAGTTTCATTATAAGTGACAACTTTTAGTTCTGAGCACGCGGTGAAGCGGTTAGGCAATGCTTTTGTACCTTTCA
The DNA here is from genome assembly GCA_002633005.1 of Phoronis australis. Classification (NCBI taxonomy): domain Eukaryota; kingdom Metazoa; phylum Phoronida; family Phoronidae; genus Phoronis; species Phoronis australis. Next base: position 273,203 of record NMRA01000484.1, read on the forward strand.
TTACGGCGTTTTCCGTTGTCTCAGCTTGTTCGATTCTATAGCCCAACAAGTTGGGAAGAACACCCCTGTAGCCAATATCTTACACTTATGCCTGGAGGGTCAGCTCTCTTGTTCGATAATTGCCCTTAACTCCACTTAGATCATAGTCTAGGCCTATCTGGCTGGGCTGTGCTGCTAAAATAAAAGTTAAGTTATAACACATGTGAACATAAACCAATAGCATATCTGAAATTCTCGTCAAAAGGTGATCATGTTTAGTGTTTGAATTGCCAAAATTGCCCAACTACAACCGAAGTTACGACAATCTATTCTTTCGGAATGCGTACCAATTCGCTCTGGGTTTGGCTGTGTTCCCCTGTGGTCCGTAATAAGCCTGGTAGATAATTGGCCTGCCAGTTGTCATACCAGACAAAAGACTGAGCTTGGCAGTTAACAAAGGAGCTAGATGTTATCACACGCTCACAACCCTCGACGTCTGGTAAAGTCACCACTGAGCGGAAAAACGCCGTTATGTTATAAATTTCACCTATTATGTTGCCAAACATGTAGTGCAAAAGTCATGCTTTAGGATCAAAAAACGGACAATCGCCGCACAAATGAAAAAGTTCATATTAATTCAACATTTCGTCTATTCGTTAGACATCATCAGGTTAAAAACAATAAGACATCAAGTGCCGAAATACGAGTCATGTTACATTCATGAAGTGAAACGAGTGTAGTAACAATGACAGGAAATAGTAAATAAGTCCATCACTGAGCTCTGCATGTTATTCGGAGAACCAGCAGCCTGCTGGTCCTGACTGGCCAATGTAAAGTCATTACTGTACAAGTTCTTTACAGATTACACTGAGTGAATTAGCTTGGTGATTGTTACTGACACATTGCCTATAGCCGTTGCGTTTTTCTGAGGTGAGATGTTCTGTCAATCTGTCACTGAGGTGTCTCTGTGTAAGTCCGATACAGAATTCATTGCAATTACCACATTCAACCTTAAAAAAACAATGCTATTGTTTAACAAAGGGATATGTGACTTCAGTTTACATAGCTATATTGGATAGTTTACAAAGAGATTTCAACGACTGGGTCCATACAATGTACAAGACGAAATAATTGACGATTCAACTTCAGACTACCAGGCCCAGTGTAACCAAGAGAAAAGAATAGACGAAACGTCGAATTAATGCGAACGCTTTCATTTGTGCGGCGATTGTCAGTTTTTTTGTCCTATTATGGCCAACTGATGTAATGATTTAGGGTGTATCAAAGTAACCCTACCGCGGACGGCGAGATACGGAGTAATAGAGGGAAAACAATAGCAAGTTGGTATACACTTTCGTATATTTCCTAGAGTGAAAACAAGGCCTCAGGTCAAGAATCACTTTATTAGAGGCCAGTTCACTCTATTTGGGTCTTGCATTGAAATGATACACTTTGACTAGGGTTCTCACTCTTCATGAATTTGCCACAATAATACGGAATTGTCTGCCGCTACAGTTATGCACCGAGACTTTTAGCCTGAGTTTCTGAGCGCATGGATTCTACTTCATCTCTCATACACATCATTACCATGCGTTTTATTTGCTTGTATGGGGATAAGTTACGCGATTACGTGGATTGGTTGAAGCGTTCGAAATACCCTACACGTTGGTCTGGTGGATTTGCGGCCGGGCCACGACAAAACTTTCACATAAAAGCCCTATGTGGATGTGGTGTCATATTCAAGTAACTGGTCCGGCGGGCCAGCACATGTATTTGCTGAAACTCGAACACTGATTGGTTGTCCAGTTTGTACGCTTGATCGGACCATATGAGCGTAAATAGGGATGGCCGCCAATAGACTGTTTAAGAAATGGTTCGCGCGGATAGCATCTATTGCCTTCACGTTACAGGACAAAGTCACAGACAAAAATGTACAGGCGAAACTGTAAATCCTAGTATGTACAATATCCTGAGCCCAAGACGGTTACTCTGGCTCAGCCTCTTAATTCGTATGGAGGATGGAAGGATACCCGATGATCTTCTTCATAAAGAATTGGAAGATGGAAAACACCCAACAGGTAGGCACCACCACTCCTACAAGCCGTGGTCAAGAGAGACCGGTATATCCTTGCAATCGACCTTTGATGAAGCGACGCAACCTGAGGCAAACCATGATGTCGTCAGTTGGTGGAGAAAGGCCTTTCATTATTTAAAGAGTCACGCACGCAACAGTCCGGTGAAAAGTCGTAGGAGAAGGAAAGCGCGCGAACAAGGAACTTGAGCCAAGCAGCTTCTGGGTTAATATATGTCATCTAAGCCAATGGACTCTCGATCACTCCCGAACAGAACTGAATAGTTACACACGACACTGCATCGTATATCTACATGTACCTAGAGTGCAACACCGTAGGTTCATGAGACCAACCAAGTCGACCACGCCAACCTTGACTACGTTGGCCTCATAAAGTCGGACTTTATCAAAAACCCGAACACTTTGCAACTGAAAGTAACAGAAATGAAATTCTAACGTGTAACCAGAGATCTTCTTGTACTGAAGATCTCTGGTGTAACTTCAACGAAATGTTTTGCATCAGACAACAACTGCAGTCACTGCAGAGTACTGCATAATACAGAGTTGAGGGTGGTTTGTGGAATCTTTTTTCACTTAAAGAAATTTACTCGAAATCTTAAGTCGATCACGTAGTTTTTATATCAAGATCAATCGATCTCCATCATGTTTTGTTTTTGGTATAATAACCTCATTTAAACATCACAATCGTATCTTCCTTACGGTTGGACTGTTAATTGGCGCAAGGGGTGCCTGTATGTCCACATCTTTTCGGCTTCTTCCTTGACTTCTCTCCCTACGTCTACCTCTGACATCAGACTCTGTTTTAGGCCTTTTAATAGCAGTCTCTTCCCTTTTCACGCGGGAGCCCTTGATGGATTTCGGGAATTTGTTGCCTGAACCATCTAACGTAATATCCGTTCCGGTCAATGTTGTCACATATCGCGAACACAATCCTCCACATTTGCTGTATTGCATGTCTTCGCGTTTCAGACAACTTGACGTCGGATTTCGACGAGGAACGTATGCATTCCAAAGCAACGGCGTTTGCGAGAAAGAGCCTGACGCGTTAAGTGACAAATCAACATGCGTTAAACTTTTCGTGTATCGGTTGCAGACTCCATCATTTTTGTAAGACATGCCCGACGAGTAAATCGAGTCTTCCCCAGGAGCATTTTCACCGAGCTCTTTGAGAGATTGACCTATGTCAGCCACCATTTTACGATACTGGGAATTAGCTCTCGGTCTCCTGTTGTACGCGGTATCTGTGTTGTCCATTTTGCGCTGGTACCGGGTTCTTGAGAATGACCCTGATGCGTTCAAGGAACGATCGACATGCGTCAACGTTTTGGAGTAGCGATCACACAAACCTGGCTTCTTTACATGTCTGTTTCTACTTTCGTTGCATTTACGTGTCTCCTGGTGTTCGTTCGCGTTCCTCGACGACTGCGCGTGCTGAAGTTTGTCTGACACCAATCCCTGGTAAGGAAGCATGCCTTTTGGAAGGTTAAGCTTTTTCGTTTCTGAAAAAGACCCTGAAGCTTCCAGAGCCAAATCCACATGAGTGAGACTCTTGGGGTACCGATGACAAACGCCATACTTTGTGTCATACAAAATAGTGCTATTGAAATCGATTGTCTGAATCGGAATAGCCCTAGTAGGCTGCTTGGTCGGCATCGTGACATGAACGACGTCATCGTTATTTCCGTTACAAATTCCATGCTCATTCTCCCGCAGTGTTCTTTTAACTTGTCCGCCTACCCTTCCTGACGACGTGCCGGAACATGGGGACCTGCATTTGGAAAGTGGCATCTTATTTGTACTTGATAACAAACCCGGGCTTTCTACAGAAACGTCCACTTGTATTAAACTTTTGGGATACTGGTTATAAACATCAGTTGTCTTGTCACGACTACTTGTTCGTTTGCTTGACTCTGCACCTTGTGACAGAGAGTCTAGGTCCCTGCTCGTGTGAGATGTCATACCCTTCGGCTGATAAAGTTTTCTCCAATCTGAAAATGACCCGGAGGCGTCAAGAGCCGGGTCGACATGTGTTAAACTCTTGGGGTATTTATGACAAACGCCTCGTCGACTATCATACAACAATCTTTTAGAATGACCCACGACGTCGGATGCGCAGTTTTCTTGTTTTCTGTCATTAAGAAGTCTGTCAGCAATCTCTGTACTACGATGTTCATGTCCCAAATGCCCAGACATCACCCCTTTAGTTTGCGAAAAGGAACCTGAGGCTTCAAGAGCCCGGTCGATATGTGTCAAAGTCTGAGGGTACCGGTAGCACACCCCTGACGTTTTATCATATTTGAACTTCGAATTGGTGCCTTCTGTTGTATAAGATGACTGGGACCCGTCGTTTTCCCGGCATTCCGTTGATCGAGACTGTGTAGTTTTTGCGTATGAGAACATAACTTGCGATTTATTCAGTTTGTTTGTATTTGAGAAGGAACCGGAAGCACCAAGAGACATGTCTACATGTGTCAAGGTTTTTGGGTACCTGTGGCACACTCCCTCATTCTTCCGATACAGAACTTCATTTCCACTAAATGGCGACGCTTTCACTTCGGGCTCCCCTGCGTTTGGTTTGTGTTGACTTTCTTCTATACCAAGAATAGCAGAAGTTTCATCTCCTACCTCTCTCTCATCAACATTAAAGACGTTTGTTGGAGAATACGAGATTTCTTTCTCTTTACTGCCGCAAAATCTTTCTGTGTGAGCAACTGCTGGTGTGTTTTCAGACACTATGTCTATCACCTCACCATTATCAGTGGGGAAGGAGTCTGGTAATACCGCTCTGATCATGGTGTCGACATATTCCCGAACCTTTTCATTTAGATTCCTCAATCGAGACGGTGTCGCGCCTGCATAAAAGAGCTTGTCGTTGGACAAATTCCGTTCGACGTGTGTTTGTGAGTCAGTCCGGAAACCTCCCTCGCTGTTTCTGCTAAACATCTCTTCGAGTTCTCGAGGTTCTTCAGAGTGCGCTTCATGCTGACTGTGATCAAAATGGTTAGTAGAAACTTCAGAAGTTTTATCGACAACCTCCTTTTCATCTTCTGTAGAAATCGACATTTGTTTTTTCTCAGTTTTGCAATATTTAGCAGTGGACAGTCATTTGCAAAAACCAAACGCAAAATACTATCAAGCACGTGAATGTGTAATGGAAATCGCATTTTTAAAGATTGTTTTATTAGTGATATGATTGATGGTCGCACATGAATTTATCTATTCCTCGTATCCACCAATGGCCCCAACACCCACTGTAACAAAACATACGTTTCTTAAAAGAGAATGCCACCCGATTTAATTAGTCTTTTTTACCCTCTTAATCGGTCTATATGCACCTAACCTCGTATACGGTAGATCTTACCTCGCCTATAAAGGTGTCGCGTTAATATGTGAGGAAGGTGAGAAACGACACAGTGACGTCAGTGGTTCTTCTGCAGAGTGAGTGCCGCTATGGTGTGGTGTATCGTTCCCGCTTGTGCGAACTATGAAGCTGCGAGGAAAGCGGGTGTATCATTTTTTCGATTTCCTCGAGAACCAATAATGCTTCGGAAGTGGCTTGCGGTTGTGAAGAATGAAAAGTACGCCGTCAATACCAAATACGAGGCCGGGAAACTTGTCCGTGTCTGTCATTGGCCTGCATTTCGTCGGATCGGTTGTTGATCACTTTTTGATTATGGAGATTTATAGTTGGCCATGAAAGCATAAACAATTACAATTAATTCAAGGCGTAAAAACATAACGTTTTATATAACCTGTTTGATGACTGACTCGTTCGTGAGGATTCTGTTTGGTCCTATCCGGGTGTAGGATGTTTTCGCCAATTCGTTTTCTCAGCCCTAAAAACGTCGTAAGCACACTTCTGAGACAAACCTACGCTTCTCCAAAAAGGCGTTTCATGTGCGGAATTTTGTGGAAGCAAACGCACGCGTCAGTCTTTTCCGTTATCATGCAGTTAATTAGCTCACCGACACCATGGCAACTCATTCAAACGGTTTGCGGAACTATCCATATGTTCCGTTGAGTATGCACGTTCACGGAGCCTCTCTATTATTTTTTATCAGTGTATTCCGGTTTGAACTGATAGCCTGTGAAACGTAACGCTCGACCTGTGAAGTCTTCGTCGGATGAGCACTCGTCTAAGTCGGGATTTGCGCGTAATGCCACGTTGACGTTTAATATCGTGGGTTCTGTTTCAAAATTAATTCTTCTCACCCCAACCAATGCTTATATACAACTTAAACAAAGTCTGTCTCATTAGATACAATTTATGATGCATTGGAGTGTTCGTGAACGCAAATATTTTGAGAAGCCAGCAATGAATAAATCACTGCGTTACCGGCTTTAGATACAATAAACTAATTGTCCGAGCACCGAGGCCGTGTGAGCGCATGCTAATGAAGTGTTTGCTGAGAGAAAACTGTTGTGAAACAATAACTCGATTTTATATCCTATGGTCAGATGTTAGGGGAATCTTTATTTAGATATTCGAGTCATTGTTACTGTACAACTTTTGCCCTGACGGGCTTTGGAGGGTTAACCTAGCTGACTTCGCGGCCCCCGACGCGTTAGTGAGTAGATTTACAGTCTTGCACCAAAATAATCACGTGCACAAATTTTCTTTGGCTCACTAGTATAGTATTTTTGTGACTGGAAGCTTAGTTTCCAACTTTGGCTGGTTAATGTTCGTGATGTCTTCAGTCCGGCCGCGATAGGCATGATCCGATCATCGGGTGCCGAGCCACTGGCCGGGATAGCAAGCGTTTTGTGCTTTTAGAACTGAAAAAATCGCAAGTCTAAAATTACAACATACAGCTATATTCTTCTGTCTATATTTCACGGACGAACAATTTCAATTTATCACCGAACAGACCCCAAACTCCCACGACCGACCTTCGTAAATTGGTTACGGTACGTTCAAATACCTAAAAATCCGTAACAGCGAAATAAAATAACACGATTATATAATTGCTCGATGTATTTGTAAGGGTTTTACATCGAATTTTGATGATTTATTGGTGTAAAACGATGAATTCAAGCGATAAGCCGACACCAGTAAGGGTGTTGTGAAGTGCTGAACAGACTGCATTCGAACCTCTGACGTCATTGGTTAATTTGAACACCTCCGTCTACAGTCAGCTGTCAGGTAAAAGAGATGTACTTGCTGCCATCGAGTGGAACTACTCGATCTAAATTGATAAAAACTTAGTTGATTTTTGGGGGTATTATGTTATGAGTCATTGGGATATTCGTGTGTCTGTGGATGGTCGTAAGTAGTGTGATGTTTAACTCTCTGTTGATAAATTGTCGATACATTGCTGATGTCAAACACATGCAGATCAAACGGCGATCAATATGGCGTTCACATGTGCAATTCTTATAAAATTGGGCGCCAGATCAAAGGCCAGACCAGACACTTAAGACGAGCATTTACAAAAGCGGTGTATCAACTGCTTTGAGACCAGGAACTACTCTTTGTATTCGAAAAATCAAACTCGATTTTTGCCATGTTGCGTTCTACTTTAATTACAAACTCAGGACCAGTGTATAATTATGTGCTTGTCTATGTTATGTTTTACGTGGATGACTGTCTAATCCTGGTTTGAGCTTGATGACCTCAGCATTATTAAAGCTGGAAGGTCGAAATTTCGATTTTTACTCAAAATCTCGAGATTTTATTTGCGTTTGTAGCTCAAATGTGGTGGTCATCAAGTTCTCATCTGCGGAAGCTATAACGTAACAACGGACACGTATCTTGAAATGGAAAATGGCAAAAATAAGTTCGAGTTCCAGACCCCGTCAATCATGGGTCATTATCATAGGCGAAAAGAGCCCCGACCACAAGTTACGTCATTGGAATGCACCCTTCTCAAGATAACGTTTAAAACTGGTACTTGAAAGCAAAGTATTTTAGCTGGAACGTTCTAACAAGTCACACAAAAGCATTGGGCTGCTTTTCACTGGGAAAGAAAGAGGGTTCACGCATGACGTCACAGCTTATGAATGCGACAATCGGTAACTTTTAAACGGTATCAGGCTCGTCGTGTGAACAGAACCTTCTACCTAAACAGTTTCAAACTTATGTTCGTGTGAAGACAGCTTTTATCATTTTACGGTTTACCATAGACATTGTTTTTTTCAATAAGAACGTCACAACCAATTGGTCTCAACGTTCTAAGTATAAACAGAAATGAACAGGACATCAGTCTGCGATGTCGTCGATCTTTAGTGAAACCAGTGACGTATTAGAAACATTCGGGGATATCTTTATCTCAACTCCGATACTCCTAAACGAAGAACAGTCGACGTCGTTTAAATTAGTTGGGCTTACGCACACATTTATCCCAAGGCTTGGACACGCGAGGTGGGGCCCGGGACTCTTTTTCCTGGTACATAATACCCGGGTGTCCTGTTGCTCAGCTAATTCACTAGGAGAAGTACTTGGAGAAACCTGGATTTCCACTCTAAATGGTTGCTTCTCATACACGGCGAGTGGTTTATTTGGTTGGTCAAACACACAAACCGGTGTTGAAGCTTGATCCTTGGCTTTGTGAGTTACGTTGTGTTCACATGTCCTAAAAGTTGGTTCTTCGATTTGAGTCCCGAATTGCTCTTCGTAATAAAACGCAGCGTTCGTAGGTTCTTGTACGTCCTTCCCAACTACCAACCCGAAAGCTCCCTCTTCTTGCACTGAAGTTTCGTCTGCGGTTTTCACGACGCTTCTGTCAGACTGGAACTCGTACTTAAACCCTAGTTCCTCAGTATATCCTTTCAAAATCTTGGGGCATACGCCTTGGTTGCGATCATACAGAACATTTTCCCTTTCTAGTCGATAAAACGTTGCTTCACGGTTTTGCGCAAGACTAAGGCGTTGTTTGAATGTGGACATCGGTATGCACTTCACTGGTTGGTCTACTCTTCGCCACGTTGGCGGTATCGGTTGGGGTGATTTTGATCGTCTACCAGGCGACGGGGATCGAGATGATTTCCCGCGAAACCCTTCGCGAGACACTTGACTTGCACTAATCTCTCGAGCGCTGTCTATAGGAACAAACAAACGCCGTTGGTTTTTCAGAAACTGTTGAACATTTTGAAACCTCGGACAATCGTCTCCGTACTTTTTCAAAGAGCTGTAACAAGCACTGTTGTCATTCTTTGACTTGTCAAAATCCAACCGTTTTTCAGGTGCTCCTACTGACGTGTCTTTGTGTTGGGAGTTTACCATCTTTCCAGTAACCCGTTGGTCGCGAAAATTGTCTTTAACTTTCTGAAGAAACGGTGTTCTTTTGTTGCCAATATTGTTACCGGCCACGGCAATCCCGGCCTCCCTTTTTATAGACGAATTCAATTGTTTACCGGTGGCCGCGGTGTACAACCTGTTGTCTGCTGTCTCGGAAAAATGTACTTTCTGCGGTTGTATACTATTCTCCTGGGTCTCAAAGGCCACGTCACTAGTTGCATTGCCGTCTTCAGGCTCGTCATTTTGCGGGCTTTCTGCTGTCACACCTCCGATAGTGTAAGACTCCGACTGCAGCTCCTTCCTTTTGACGTCAGCCACATTCGAGTCTGCAACCTGTGCAGGCACTGATGAAACGGCGCTCAGGTTTGCGTATAGACTGGCGTCATTCCTGACGTCAGTTTTTGATGGTTCGATAACGGCAATGGCGGGTACATTTAGTTCATTGCTCAAATCAGTATTTGTCCCCACATGTTTTTCATCATTAATCGTCGAAGAAAATCCGTCGTTAATCGTGACTTGTGAACCCAGGCTATTGCTTATGGATATGTCGACGGACATATCACCAAACTGAAAACCGTAATTGGGCGCTGATTGTATTTCACTAGGAGTTTCCTGTAGTAATCTAGTTGACGAGTCCTTTATTTGCACAGTGCCAATTTGGATTTCAGTGTTATCAGTTATTGTGCCTCTATGCTCTCCTGGGAGTATGGGGACAATGGGAAACTTGTTTACCTCTTCCTTATTTTCGAAGTCCTGTTTTTCCTCAGCTTCAGGATTCTCAAGGTTTTCTATCGATGAAGCAGTTTCAAAGTAATTCTGCGTTTCTCTTTTCTTTTTGGATTCACAAGATGGTGCTAGTGCTTGTAATGCAGTTAACGTGGCTGATGAATCCCCCTGGCGTGTAGTGCTTCCACAATAGGCACAGACTATTTCACTACTGGTATCTCCAACATTTTTCAGAGCACCTCCGCTGTCCTCATCGTTCCTCTGTATCGCACCAGGCCCTTCGGCCTCGGCTCGTGAACTATGGAGCGTCATGGAAGAATCGAATTCATTCGCATTGTTTTTACTTAGGCTAAAAAGTGCGTCATCTTCGCACTGTATATCTTTACTGGTCTCTGCCTCGGAGGTATCTTTTACTGCCAGGTATTCTGGATTGGACAATATTGCTGACGACACTTCTCGACTACTAGATGACAACTCCTTATTGCTACTGACATCATCGAACCCTTGGAGGTCACAGACTTGTAAAACCTCAGAGACATAAGTGAGACTTCCGGTTTGGGCAATTTGCTGATCATCGCACGGGCGTACTAAAATGGTTTCAGTATTTTCCGCTTGCTTCACGTCGGCATTCAGTTCTTGGATCTCCTTCACCTCATCGTCACAGAGCGTCGCTTCCACATTGTTTGGTTCCGTCAAAACAGGGAAGGTTGTGGACCCCGCACAATGTGGCTCCACGACGACGCCATCCGGTTCCCTATTGAACGATGCGTCGGTTTTAAGCTCACTGTTTGGAGATAAAGTAACAGTTTTACAACCTGATAATTCATACTGTTTTATTGTACGTGGCTCCGTCTCATGCGGTTTCTGCCCTCTGGTTTGTATGTTTTTTGTTTGCGGTGATTGCGAGGTCAGCTCTGTAGGAGATGATTTGCTCTGATAGGCCTTCCTCAAGGCGGAAAGTGGTTGAATATACTGAGTCTGTGGAACACTCTGGACGTTACCTGGAATGTAATCTGGAGTCATATCGGCTCTCTTCGCAGCCCCCGTGTTTGTGTTCCGGCTTTCCCCCGATCCTACAGGGGTCCTATACCGCTGTTGCCTCACAAATGTTTTCCTTTGGGACAACCTTGTCGCTCCAAATCTGTCCTTTACCGAGTGTTCCCGAATCAAAGAATCGTTTTTTTGGATGTGCAATGAGGTATTTCTAATGGCTCCCTGGTAAGGAAAACATTTTAAATACTTCGGGCACACACCGTGGGTTTTTCCGTACACCATGTTATCTCTGTCAAGACACCCAGTCGACTCGATTTTGACATCAGCAACAGACGTGTCATCCGCATCTTCTGCTTTTGTCTTTGTTTTGATGTAACGAGGGCATACTCCTTGAATTTTATCATATGTCATGTTTTTGCGTTTACGAATTTCTGATTCCTGAAGGCGAGCGAGCTCGGTCTTGCGTATCATTTTAGTTTCGGAAAAGGAACCTGAAGCATTCAGAGAAAAATCAACGTGCGTCAAACTATCTATGTACCGATGACACACACCCTGGTTTTTGTCGTACATGACCTTTTGATCAGGTCTAGTTGTCTTTTTTTCTCCAACGACTGCCGTGGGTGCCTCCTGCCGATCTGTTACAAGAATAACTCTCTTTTGATCAACATCAGTGGCTCTGTTTGGACTTTTAGTCACCGCCTTTCCATTTTCCATTGTTTTCGTTTATAGAACGTGGCACGTTGGAGAAAAGTAAAAATGATTAGATTTTCTATCCTTTACTTTTGGCACGCGTTGCAACACGTGAATTCCTAACAATTGACGTGAATGCTACATTAGAATGAAATAGAATGGAACACAATTTTATTTCTCACATGACCTGGAATGTGTTACGACACGAATGGTTAATAACACCGAGTACGTAAATATAGATTATTACATGGCGAAGTCGTTATCCTCCGTCATCTAGAGGCCCAGTGGATTTTGGAGAATTATCGCCCGAGGGACGATAACGACTGAGAACATGTAATAATCTATTTATACCACATACCACCGAATATTAGCGTCAAATCGCAAACACAACCGTGTAATAACCCATTTAGTTATCTCACAAGTGAGAACATTTTGGCGGGAAACTGAAGCCGGCTTCGAACCGGGCCTCAAGAGTTTCAAGTTGCCGACTTTACCATTACACACTTAGCGGCTGACGTCATCGAACGTGAAAATAAAATTATTTAAATGAGTACGCGCAACAATCGCATGTTCAGCAAAGGGCGTTGTACCGACATTTATACGTTATGAAAAATAAGACGCATAATTTCGATAAAAACGATATTTTAATTCATTGAAATTTTCTCTCGTGTTCTCTAACTTCTAAATCACCGATCTCCAATTTGAATGTGGGTATCCTGTCTTCGGGATCCTTTGACTTGAGCTTTGGGCAACCGACCCCCATGAGATTCAGCATGTCAAAAAGTACCAGTGTGCTAAATTTGGTGCTTTAATCCGAGGTGTAAACGTTTTCGGGTTAAGGGCCTGGACTATTATACTCAGTTACTAGTGTACGGTAGGCAATGACCATCGCCTCTGTTGGCCCGAACCAGAGGCGATGCAGATCCTATAGTAGGCTATGACCATCGCCTCTGTTGGCCCGAACCAGAGGCGATGCAGCTCAGGCGCTCTGTACGCCGGAAGCTTTTCCGCGAATTATGCCTCGCACCGACTAAACCATCAAAGTTACAAATACCTTTTGCGCATAGAGGAACACCTTAGGAGGTTGTCGGTGTGTTTAATTCCTTCCAACTCGAACAAATACTCCCGTTATGAAACTTTTTCTTCGAGAAGTCCCTATTTTAGATCCCAAAATCGTGAAATCGACATTTTCATTTTTTAACCAGACCGAAGGTCAGAAGTTGCAGTCCTACCAGCGAACTTTGAAAGCTGAAGTTCCCGCCCTTTGCGTACGGGCATTTGCCGTGTTTTTAAACATTAAAATGTCAAATATGTACACAAAGACTATTAAATTTCATATCAACAGCATTTATTTTTATCAAATCATACAATCAGTTTCAAGTAACGCCAATTAAAGACAAGTATAAGTGGTGGCATTTTGGAAACGAACATTTGACCGACAAGACGGCAATGGCTCACCTTTGGCCTATTTAAAGATTGAGGTCATGAAGTCACATCACCTAGCGAGCGCGGTAAAAATTGGAGCGTGCGCAGTATAAAAATGTTGATTTCACGATTTGGGGAACTGGAATAGGGACTGCTCGAAGAAAAAGTTTCATAACGGGAGTATTTGTTCGAGTTGGGAGGAATTAAACACATCGACAACCTCCTAAGGTGTTCCTCTATGCGCAAAAGGTATTTATAACAACGTGAGTTTGATGGTTTAGTCGGTGCGAGGCATAATTCGCCGAAAAGCTTCCGGCGTACAGAATGCCGATAGGAGCTGCATCACCTCTGGTTCGGGCCAACAGAGGGGATGGTCATTGCCTATTACTAGTAGTAACCTATTTTAGCAGACGATATTTTCCCGGTCGAAGCTTAGCGTGATAAAATGTGTAGTAAGCTGTAATAGTTGCTGAACCTTAATATATAGATTCACTTTATTTCTGTTTTGTTTAAATTTTCAATTGGTTTTGAGTAAAAGCGTTATTTGACAAAAATAGCACGGTTTTTTAAAAGGTCACGACCTCCGACCCCGGGCCTCTGACATTACAAAGTAGTTACACAGCCGAGACGAGTCTAGAAAGGTAGGCCATTCTAGCAGCTTTCGTATCGACACAATATTATTGTATTGTTGGTTTAAAATTTTTTTGATGTTTGGTAGTTTAGTTTTTGACAAATACAAATGTGCAAATAGTTTTTTCGTTGCGGCTGCCTAAGCAGAGGCACCTCTGGCAAAAATGTTTTGATGGGTCACTGAAAAGCCAACTCTAATTAAACCAATAATCTAGTTTTAGTATATTTCCCGGTTTACACCGGCGTACTTAACGTTTTCTCCGAATTTTGAGTACCGATTGTTAGCTTTTGGCTTTTAAACATTAAGTTACACCGATATTACTACTGCAAGTCTCATGTTGAGGCATCACGTGTTTAAGAAAAAAAATATCGGATGATGACTTAGTTTTTGAGCTATTTCAGTTTAGTTCATACACTGTCACATAAGAAAGCAAGCAAATTTCAAGAACACGATTGCCCCACAGTATTTCTCCAGATGATGATTAGTTGCACGTTATGCGTATAGTGAAGCATGCGCGCACCCAGCCTTTAATGACCATGCTGACCTTTTGCTGACAAAAAAGGCTACAGGACTAAAAAACGGGGTACCACCTTCAGAACTCTGAATTGTTCGTCTGCGCCTTTTTGGTGAACTTTGTCTCGTTTTCTGGTACATTTTGTTTCTCTGTGATGGACCTTTTTGCCCACCTCGTCCAATGGGGGGGGGGGGNGGGGGGGGGGGGCTCATTCAAGTCCCCCTGGGTGCACGCATGTGAAGGGATTGTGTAATAAGTAAGATTGGTGATAATGAAACTAAAACTGGGAGCTACATCTTTCATGAATTCAAATTTGCCATTTAACCACAAAGTTTCAACAAGAGATCAAGCAAAATCAACTTTTTTCAAATTGATTTATATATTCTTTGATATCAAAATTAATATTTAAATGGCGTCCGAAGAGGTTGTTACTGGCTGTAATGCACCACAAAAAGAGTAACCGGGATCGATAAGTAACGCATTTCTTACATTATATTTAGGGATGGTATAGTGCAGAGGTAGGTCTATACTTTACATGTGTTGTGGTTGGCCACCAGTGTCGACTCATGGATAGGTCTGAGTTCTAAGGAATTGAGCTATTGAATTGAAAACTCAGAAGAGAGATGAAAACGAGCCTGCCGGGATTTTCTCTAGATAAGTCCATAGGCGTGTATTCGGAAAATGAAAAACTTCAGAAGATATTTTAGCAACACTAAATAAACGCCCAGGCGTTTATTTAGAAAAGGGGGTGTGTGAATGGAAAGTCAGGGGTTTCCTGACTTTGAAATTTTTTACTTTAAATTTTATGTTAATAAATGTAGTTCGCCAACCTTTTGTTCATTTTTTATGAATGATAAATGCTCCACAAAACTGAATTTGTGACTAAAAGTTGACGCCCCACTATCTGGACACTTGACACCAGAAGTTGTAACACCAAATAATTGGGTATAATTTTCCGAATAAACGCCCATGGGCGTTTCATCGGGTGGGCTTATCTACGGAAAACCCCTGTGCCACTGAATAGGATTCATTTTGAGTAACAAAATCTCAACGAAATCTTCACTGACGACCAAATAACCCTGTCCATGACTTTCCAAAAAGTAACAGCAGCCCTCCCAAGACACCATCATCAAGAGGGCTGCCATGATCTACCAACACAAAAACTGAGTAAAGTTTGGTCAATAATTTATTTTTTTCTAATACAAATAACTACAATAGACTTCACACCAGGGAGGAGTTACCTATATTGTAAGTCATACCAAACCTTTCTCGAAGGAAAACTGTGTAAATGGCATGCAGCTTCAGAAAAAAATCAAAATAAAAACAAATACAAATCCTCCTTTTAACAGATGAACATGTAGAAAATTTGATAATAGGGTGAAATCTTCATTCTTAGCATAAATCCAATACATCTATACAGTGATAAACTAACAAAAGTGCAAAAATAAAGACTAGGATAGGTAACACTAGGAAAGCTAATAAATTTCTAAAACTCTACAAATGCATGTAACCCTAAACGGGTCCTTTTTGTAAAGGTGAACAGCTAAATAAGTACACAAGAGTAAATCTATAAAGAACATTTCATGTAAATACACATTCAAGTTAAATGATTTTTTAAAATAACATTAGGGGTAGATATTGCAAAGAGATATAGTAGAATTCAAGAAATGAAGTCACAAATTTGTGTGGTCATGTCGGAGAAATTACAAAGTGATTCTATTCCAAAGTTTTCGATATTCAACAAAGTGATTGTCACTCGTTAAAATCTACCAGCGACAGCCTCTGGCAACTGTAATGATGCAAATGACTAATCAAATGTTTTTCAAAAGATATTAATCAGGGGCTCTCAATCACAATAGTGCAAACATCAATCAAAATGAGACCAAACAAATGAGACCAAATACAGAACCAGATTTAAACAAAAATATACAATCGATACAACACGAGATTCCTAAACTTTTTGAAAATGTTAATTGCAGGTTTAAAAAATAAGTCTATTAACCACTTCATCTAAAACAAATTTTCTACCAGTTGGTGATAGTGGCATAAAGTCATAAAATATCGCAAGATATCATAGCTTTGCAAGTAAAACAGTATGTTACAACAGCGGATATAGATTCAGTAGCAATAGAATACTGTTTCCTAATAGGGCGTTGGCTTGCATGACGGACCTGTGCCTTCCGACAGGGAAACTTTTTGGGTTGAGGGGAAAATCCCTCCAGTCACCACCAATTCCACCACCTGGTCGCCACACCTCATTGAAAATGCCTCTAAGTTTTGCAGAAGTGATTCTAACTTTGAGGAGGATATGGGGGCCTGATGAGAGGAATTTCAAGTGATTTTTATTAACTATTTTTCACAAGGGAAAATCATGGGCCTTGCATACAGCCACCTTAGACAAGTTTTTAGAATTAAATAGGTTAAGAAGAAACTAACTTTTCATTCAGACGACTTACCGTGGCAATAAAATTGGTCTCAACTTTTTTCCTTAATCAGATGAGAAGTGACTTTTGGTTTTGCAAAGAAGACAATTCGTTATTTCGCGAGACCATGCACGGGTCACAAAAAGACAAGCCACAACAAGTCAACTTGTACAGCTGCATCTCAAGCAACAACCAACTGACGACTCTTTCCAAGCCAGCAAATCACACCAACTTTGGCTAAGGAACAATTTGCAATCATGGTATGTGACCTGTTAAGAATTGTTTTTGTGCTGAAAGGTAGGTTTACAGCGGCTTTCTTATAGATCCAATTACACATAAAGTCGCAATGAACAGTTTTATGTTTTTCACGGAACAATGGCAGGCAAAGCCAACAACAAATGACCTGAACCCCGTAACATGTCCCTGAAGATCGAGAAGCTAGTTTTGTGGTGGAGGCAACAAGTTATTCCAACAGCCTGAACATACAATACCGAAGTCTATAATAAACATTTCTTACTAAACAATTAGCACCTAACAATATGAAGCAATACTTGGACGAAATGACTGGACTTTCTAATAGAAATATAATATACAAAGCTGACACATGGTGGATCAGATGGTCATTAATCAGCGACGGCTTTACTGGCAAACGTGGCCAGTGATGTCATCTCTGACGGGAGTCTGGACAGTTCGACTGTTTCTTCGTTGCTTTCATCGATTAAGGCTGAAATCGTACAATCATCCGGGTGTCAGGACAGGGACAAAAAGTGACATCACACATAACAACGAATCCACAATTTTGCTTATAAAGACACACCTGTCTCTGTTGTGATTCCCTGAAGATCAACACTTCAAGCAACTTTAAACAAATTTTTCATATTGCCCAATTCACGCTTGGTAGTTATTGATAGATTAGTGTTGAGCAATGACACTTGTGACTTTTTAAAAGTATTCAAATTATTCATCTGCAAACCTGATTTGACCTTGCACAATTCTTTCAATGATTGATAGATTCATGTAGCTTCAAAACACTTGACCCAAATACCACCATACTTCTAAACGAACCCCGAAATCAACACATCGCCTGCAACTAAGATGGCTAACTTTTGACATAACAGCTTTCTGTTCCTATTGTACAAGGTAGAAAAACAATTTAGTTGCCAGCCTCACTTTAATTTATTCAAGTACAACAGACATTTGTAGTATCACACCACAGGTCACAATGTTCATATGGTGTCTGGTCCCTGGATTTAGGGGTTCTGTTACTTAACTGTTTCTCCCATGTATGTTGAACTTCCTTTTATAAATAGTTTGGCTGCTGGTATTAAGCCACAATGCAGTCATGAATGACTAATACTACAGTCGTGAATCACTAACACTACAGTCGTGAATGACTAACACTGCAGCCGTGAATGACTAACACTACAGTTGTGAATGACTAACACTACAGTCGTGAATGACTAACACTGCAGTCGTGAATGACTAACACTACAGTTGTGAATGACTAACACTGCAATCGTGAATGCCTAACACTATAGTCGTGAATGACTAACACTACAGTCGAGAATGACCAACACTGCAGTCATGAATGACTCACCTGTTTCAGTAGGGACATGCCTAGTCTTGGATGATGGCGCATAGAGGATCAGCAACAGGAATACATAGAGGTTCCACATTCCATATACACCTGGATAAAACAAATCACCATTAACAAATCCCTGCAACTCGGCAATATACCTTTTTGTAGTCAGCAATGAACCTTTACTGTATTGAAATCTACCTTGTAAAATGCTCTTTTCACTTTGCAAAACATTCGTTCATACATGCCTAGATTTCTCAACTCAGGAATATGCAACATCATTATCCATCTTAGCAAAAAGTTGGAAAATATCGCCATATAACCTATAGATAACACAGTGGCTCTACAACATTGTGGTTAGTGTGGTGTGCTTAAAACACGGCACGATAAGATGAAGTTCAAAACAGCTGTCATCAAAATTGTGCTACAAAGGAGGTCCTTCACTACGGAACATCACAACACAATGCAAGTTTCCAGTGTACAATGGGGTCTACAAGAACATGTCAAGCTTAAGCTAACACTAGGGAACGACTTGTCAGCAAACGTGTAAAAACAATCACAGAAAAACAGCAATAATGAAATACCTATAGCATGTAATAATGTTGGGGTTGATACGGACTGAAACACATTCAAACCACGTGCATAAAGATTGCATACATTGTCTAATTACAATGCCAATGGCACCGTGGAGTGGTGATATGCCCCCACCGTGTTCATCGCATACAGCACAGAAAGAATGGATGACCATTATTTAAAAAATCCCCAGTTGCGCTCTCCTCACTAAGAACAAATATACCATACATCATGAAGATCTCTCAAGAAACACAGAGCAATCCGTCAAGGAATTTTGGAGATATTTAGTCACGGGCAAAAGAAATTAAAGTGCCACAAGGGAGCACCACAGCACTAGAATCCATCCAAAGAATAGTGTAAGGTGTGCCATTGTTGGTAAGAGCATATATGCCAATTTTGATAATGATCTTTCAAGTAATTTTGCCAAAACACAGAATCAGAAATTATAGGGTGGCTTGGAATATGTCCAATTCATCCTGTAATGGAAAGACAGCACTGTCTCTTTAACGGTAACCAGTTTGCCAAACTTCTTGAAAGTCGTGAGGGAACATCACAGATATGTTGGAAAAATGTAAAAACTAAAACTGTCACTATGACGTACAACGGCAGTCAGAATCATTCGAGAGTCGTCTTCATACATTGTAAAGTTTACAGAAATACACTTGCCAAATACCACAAAGATCCTGCACGGGGACTCAAAAGTTACAGCCACAGATGCAAAAAACAAAACTGCCACCAGAGGCACTAGAGTAGTCAGAGTGTCCAGAAAATTACGGTTAGCCAAACTCCTCTCGGAATCTTCCAATTTTCAAAATGATTCTTTGGGCAGTTTTGCAGATAGAGGTGGATGCCAAAACAGACCCATCCAAAAACGAAAAAGCAATAACTATTTGTCACATTTCATGAAAATCTATCAAGAGACTGAAGATACAGAGGCAAATATAAGCAACTAAAATTGCCATCAGATGGCACAAGAGTAGTTGGAACCTTCCAAATGTTCAAAAGTTGTTGCATGCCAAAAAGATTCTAGGAAATGCAGCTGCATATGAACAGATGCCGGACAGAGATAACAGAAATATATGACCACATAAAGATAAGTGGGAGCACAACTAAAAATTTGTCACTCTTCTGCTTTTACCCTAAAGCAGACTTGAATGGACTAGTGTGTTGTGTGTCGGCCTACCTGTTAAGAATGCACTGGTGTAATTGAGAGACTGGTAGCCTTCGTGATGCATCCTCCATTCACTCTCACTGATCTCGCTGACGATGTAGAAACACACTGTCATGGCCGAACAGAGCACTGTGAGCACCATAAGGAAGTAGAACCGATACATTAAGCCCTGTAACAGAGAATAGATAGCTAATGATACAAGATATCATGGCAGACACTTAGCTATAACACTTTACAGGTCCAGGAGCAGAGAATAGATGAAGAATGATACACGATATCACATCAGCCAGTTGGTCATAATACTCCATAGGCCTGGGAGTAGAGCATAAATGAGGAGTGATACATGATATCATAACAGACAGCAGGTCATTACACTCCACAGGTCCTACATTGAAGAAGATATGACTCATTATACTGGATATCATAGCAGACACCACTTCTAACACGAGCACTACACCATGGTATTAAGCTGTATGAATCACTTTTTATACCGAAAAAAAATTTATAAACACCTTTAGTTAGAAGCGCCAAATTTAAAGCATCTACCTGGTAGAACCTTTTCCTAGCCGAGGTCATGTTGGGCAAAGCAGATCTCTTGGCACAGATGTTCCGAAAGACACGGACAATCATGTATAGGAGGAAGAGGAAGTAGGCTACACCGGCGACACCAGCAAGACCAATGAACGTGTACTGACTAGGTTAGGGAGAGAAACTCTTAGGTAGGACACATTTTGTCGATATTGCATAGGTTGTTTTGTAGACTCCCCAAAAATCCTTGCAAAGGTNAATGTGTAAAAACAATCACAGAAAAACAGCAATAATGAAATACCTATAGCATGTAATAATGTTGGTGTTGATACGGACTGAAACACATTCAAACCACGTGCATAAAGATTGCATACATTGTCTAATTACAATGCCAATGGCACTGTGGAGCGGTGGTATGCCCCCACCATGTTCATCACATACAGCACAGAAAGAAGGGATTACCATTATTTAAAAAATCCCCAGTTGCGCTCTCCTCACTGAGAACAAATATACCATACATCATGAAGATCTCTCAAGAAACACAGAGCAATCCACCAAGGAATTTTGGAGATATTTAGTCACAAGGGAGCACCACAGTGTAAGGTGTGCCCTTGTTGGTAAGAGCATATGCCAACTTTGATAATGATCCTTCAAGTAATTTTGCCAAAACACAGAATCAGAAATTATAGGGTGGCTTGGAATATGTCCAATTCATACTGTAATGGAAAGACAGCACTGTCTCTTTAACGATAACCAGTTTGCCAAACTTCTTGAAAGTCGTGAGGGAACTTAACAGATACGTTGGAAAAATGTAAAAACTAAAACTGTCACTATGACGTACAACGGCAGTCAGAATCATCCGAGAGTCGTCTTCATACATTGTAAAGTTTACAGAAATACACTTGCCAAATACCACAAAGATCCTGCACGGGACTCAAAAGTTACTGTACAGCCACAGATGCAAAAAACATAACTGCCACCAGGGGCACTAGAGTAGTCAGAGCGTCCAGAAAATTACAGTTAGCCAAACTCTTCTCGGAATCTGCCAATTTTCAAAATGATTCTTTGGGCAGTTTTGCAGATAGAGGTTGATGCCAAAACAGACCCATCCAAAAACGGAAAAGCGATAACTGTTTGTCGTATTTCATGAAAATCCGTCAACAGACTGATGATACAAAGGCAAATATAAGTAACTAAAATTGCCAACACATGGCACAAGAGTAGTTGGAACCTTCCAAATGTTCAAAAGTTGTTGCATCTCTTGTAACACAGATAACAATACACAGCAAAATTTCACAACAATTTTGCATGCCAAAAAGATTCTAGGAAATGCAGCTGCACATGAACGGACGCCGGACAGAGATAACAGAAATATATGACCACATAAAGATAAGTGGGAGCACAACTAAAAATTTGTCACTCTTCTGCTTTTACCCTAAAGCAGACGTGAATGGACTAGTGTGTTGTGTGTCAGCCTACCTGTTAAGAATGCACTGGTGTAATTGAGAGACTGGTAGCCTTCGTGATGCATCCTCCATTCACTCTCACTGATCTCGCTGACGATGTAGAAACACACTGTCATGGCCGAACAGAGCACTGTGAGCACCATAAGGAAGTAGAACCGATACATTAGGCCCTGTAACAGAGAATAGATAGCTAATGATACAAGATATCATGGCAGACACCTAGCCATAACACTTTACAGGTCTAGGAGCAGAGAATAGATGAAGAATGATACAGGATATCACATCAGCCAGTTGGTCATTATACTCCATAGGCCCGGGAGTAGAGCATAAATGAGGAGTGCTACATGATATCACAACAGACAGCAGGTCATTACACTCCACAGGTCCTACATTGAAGAAGATATGACTCATGATACTGGATATCATAACAGACACCACTTCTAAAACGAGCACTACACCATGGTATTAAGCTGTATGAATCACTTTTTATACCAAAAACAAATTTATAAACACCTTTTTGTTAGAAGCGCCAAATTTAAAGCATCTACCTGGTAGAACCTTTTCCTGGCCGAGGTCATGTTGGGCAAAGCAGATCTCTTGGCACAGATGTTCCGGAAGACACGGACAATCATGTATAGGAGGAAGAGGAAGTAGGCTACACCGGCGACACCAGCAAGACCAATGAACGTATACTGACTAGGTTAGGGAGAGAAACTCTTAGGTAGGACACATTTTGTCGATATTGCATAGGTTGTTTTGTAGACTCCCCAAAAATCCTTGCAAAGGTATCTGTGAGCATTTTTTAGTCAGAAACAACCCCACCAATGAATCAATTGGTTTAATTTATGCTGTTCTGACAATACGTAAATCAGCATTTGTTGAGTTATAAATGCTCACTCAAAATTTTATCCATTAAACGACATCATATTACCAGAACATTTGAACGTCATGGTTACATCCATACAACTGCTTTTCAAGAGAAATAAGTTTTGTGCACTAACAGTTGTAATATGTCTTCAAGAAGACGTGCACACAAACATGTAATGGAATGGGCCGCACAGATGCAAGCGTGAAGCTAAAGGATACCGCCAGCTTGGTAGATGTCTCAGACGCCCAGATGCTGTAGAAAGGGTTGTACAACTGCACTCCCCTGGAAAAGAACGGCATTTTGGCACTGGAGTAACTTGACAGGGACGAGCTGGTGCCACAGTGGTCAGGCATTGCTTTCGTGCTACGACTGGGAATTAGACCTCAACTGAGAGGGCAAAACGACCATTCACAAAGACTTCCAGTTTGATGTGTTGGGTAGTTAGGTTAAAATTAACATGCAAAAGAACGGAATGCATGAAAGCCGACAACTTTCAAGGAATATTTCAGCATCAGACACCATTATTGTACTATTTGAGTTACAAATTAAGAAATATAATTCATCTAATCATATATTCCGGCAACAAATCGATCGACAATCATTTGCAGCAAACAAATTATCAGTAAAATGGATCTGCAGCATAATTCAGAGAAAAGTAAGTCAATTCCCATAATTCTTATGGTATTCATCACTTTTAAATAGTAAAATGGAAACTGACGATTGAGAAAACGGAAAAAAAACATATTTTTATGTTTGCCGAGACAGATTTCCTTATTTTCAAAAATGGAAAACTAGCGTTTCTACTCGATTTTCTGCTTGCTCAGATCAAGTTTGGACCTGAAACCGTCAGAAGGCAAAATATGTTTAACATAAACAGTAACACATAAAAACTTACCTTTCGCATAGTTCAAATATGAACATACAAATACACCCAAACGCTACAGCACACAGATGTCTCCAGTAGTACACGAATCTGTTCCTTTCATGGTCATCCTGCAAACACAAAGTGGCACTGACAGAGAAAAGGATTATGAAGTCTATTATCAAGCTTAAACACTTACTTTAGTTTAATTTTATAATAAACCTGTATTTTATTCTGGTTAGCTGGCTAAAAACAAAAATCAAATTATGCCTTTTACTCTCATAAAATCGATCTCATAACATTCCTTACATAGACAGGATTCTAATTGCATTACCAAAAAGAATATCAAAACCGCAAGCAGCTCAAGAAAACACTTTAGAGTTCATTGCAGGTGGTAGACCCAAAACTTACAAATTTGAAAATGGCACATTGCATGTGACTTAAGTTACTGGTTCATTCCGCTAAAATCAAGATCAGACGAATGTGTTTCTAAACTCCAAAGCGCTTTGGTTAAGAATTCAACAGAGTTGAAATGCAGTTTCCACACTAACGAAAGAGAAAGTTAGATCAAAGCTGCTGAATGGGTCCGGGCCCGGTCCGGCTGGGTGACATCTAAAAGAATTCACACGGCTGGGTCCCACCCCACAAACCTGAGACGAGGAATTTTACCTTCTCCAAAAATTACCTTCTCAGAAGGTAGCAGCACCTCTCCCCACAGGTGAAGAAGAGCCCTGATTATTGTTGATTAAAATACAACAACTTCAAGGTCATCTGTTTGCCCCTGGATGCTCATTTTAATAATCCAAAATCAACTTAAACACCAGCTGTCTGTTTCATGAAACTGATCTATTACCTAAGATGGAATCACAATTACTGATAAAAAGTTTAGCCAAGTTTATTAAGAGCGGGTCACAACCTACAAATAATTGATGCAAATTATCTCAATTGGCATTATGCGTATATTCTCTGAGACTTTGCACTTAACTGAAATTTAATCATTTTTCTGAAATAACTGTTGGGAGTGTAAGACCAAATTTCTGACTTAAATTTTAACTTGCTTATCATGAAGAAGAAATCAGTGTTGCCCTTATATACAAACCATCAAGTGTTCACCAGTGAAGATAATCCAGAAAGACATGAGGACGGTGTAGAAGACTCCTTGTCTAATGTCAGTCAGTAACAACATGAACGGCATGTCAAACCAAAGGGTGAACCACTCAACAGGAACTGAAGTAGATGACAGTGATATGAGCACCAAGTACAGTAATTCTCCACATATTTCACACAAAAACAATTAACTGAATTATCATTTTTATATTTTTCAAAGGCCGATTACTTGGCTACAAATAGTGGACTTTACCAAATAAATATTATTTTGGCACATCTAAACAGTACAAAAAAATGCTATTAAAGTCAGATAATGTATTATTCCATTTAAGTTAAGTGTCTTTCAAGAGATGAAAACACAGTATTTATATAAGACATGGATATAGATTATGTATGGTAATTCTCCAATTGTTTCACTCAAAAATAATTGTCAAAATTGTGATTTTTACATTTTTCAAAGGCTGATTACTTTACTGCTAATACAAAAACATTACTAAATGTTGTTTCATGATCAACTCTAAACAGTAGAAACATTATACTAATAGACTAAATTTCGGTTATCTTTATTTTTGTGGAGAAATATGCCTAACTAGACTTTCACTTGTTGGCCATATTATACATGATGACCTGACTGACGTCAGTCACTAGTACCATGTACAGCACATTAAACTACAAGGTGAATCAGTCAACAGCAATACAATAAATAGTGACCATGGTTTATCATCTCTGGCCGTCAACATAGCTGAAAGTCAACCTGCTGATCAAAAATTACACAGATATACGCCATTTTCTAGCTTTGAGTAGCTAAGTTTCCGTATATTTGTGAACTAGAATGGCCATAAAATGTGCCTACATTATCAATATAGTTAGCAGAATACTCACAATTCAAAAATGACATAGAAAGACCAAGACCAATCAGCATTCTGAAAAAGAGCATGAAATTATAATTAACATATAACTCATGTAGCTTGCACCTGTTAAAGAGTCCACAACCCATTTTAACATTACTGTCTGCATGACTTGTTTGCCAGCACTTGCAACATGTTTGAATGGGTTGCGACTTGGGTGAAAAATAGCAACAGGTTCGGAAAAAAGGTGTCGTCATGGTTAACAATGTCTTTACTGGTTCAAATTATGAAAAAATCTGATCAATTTAGGAAAAAAATAATTGGCAAAATTGACTATTTCATGTTTTCAAAAGTTTCGAAGATGGCAATTTCAGAAATCATAATCCGACAGAAGTTATGATACAGAACATTAACGATGTTTATGCATTTCTTTTGCATTTCCCTCTTTTACGAAAAACACCAAAAAATTAATATTCACTCATCCGTCATATTTTGTCATAAGGTTGTGGAATGAAAATGGATGTTTATTAGTACAACTAAAAGTTCACTTGTCTCAGTGCAGAGAACGCCACCTGTGGCCAAGCACCCCCGACAAGTTACTTGGCATATCCCATGCTCCAGACATATTTGGATCTTCAGTTGTGGAGAGCACTGCATTACATTAACCAAATCTACACTATAGCATCAGTAAAATTGAAACCAACAGTACCATACCTCGATGAACACCGAAATATATTGCTGGAGGATAAGTAAACTATTCTTGTCTCCTTTAATGTGTAAATAATACTGTGGTGAGGAGAGGTGTTGCTTACCAATTCAGAGACAGTACTCTAACTCTTCTCGTTTCAAATGTGCCCATATTTTCACTGCTGTATGTGTAATTATTATGAGAAATAAAATATTTTTTAAATACTAAAAACAATATCTGCAGTGAACCGTGGTCCACCGTAGTTCACTACTGCAGCAGTTTCCAACAGTTACAATCAGCCACGGAGGGCAATGTATACAGTAGCGATACCGCAGTAAAATTTTAGTATCACTCTCATGACCATAGAATCGCCACAAACCACCCTGCAGGCTATCGTGGTGAACTGTAGCCACATGGGATGAAAATCAACGCCGTGAGCAGTTCTGTGACAGAGTAACTTGGGCACAAAGCTCATAACCTTACTTCTCCAGTACACTGGCAGGCCTGTTGGATGTTTTCACCCGTCTCCAGAACCAGATGACCACAGGCAGCAACAGCGGGAACACTATAGACTTGATGGTGAACCAGACTTTAGTGAAACCACCGTTCTGAGAGATGGCCTTAAAAACAACAACAGAATGAAGGTTAAGAGTACAAGAATGAGCGTACTACGTTTACTATACACACCACCAGTCTTACCCGCGTTGATGCCAGGGGTGCATTCCAACATCAGGAAATTAAATGTTAATTCAGGAGGATAACATTAAGTTGAGCATAGGCGTTTAAAAACAAACTTTTTGAAAAGTCGGGAGTGGGCGTCTACCCGAGTAGTCAATTTGGGTTAACCCCGAGAGCTGCATTTACGTAAACTTCATCAATAGGGATGCTCAATAAGAATTAGACCACCACCGTGATACTAATGAAACAGATAATTACAAAGATATTATTCAGAATCTCAGACTAAGTAAATGCTTTATGAAATTAACAAAAATTGAGTTTGCACAAAAGTAGATTAGAAAATGCTAAAATAAGTTTGAGTTCCATTTTGAGTAAAAAGATTAGACCAGGGTCCAAAACCACATTATGATGCTTTTTTGGCACAAGTGGTCTACATCAAAAGAAAGTTTTTAACAGTAGGCAGGTTCACATCAACTTTGACCTACCACAAACCAGATGTCCTTAAGGTCACCAATCCTGATGTTGTGGCCCTTCTCGTAGTTGGGCGGGAGACGTATGTTCAGTAAATAGTAGTCGTGGTGACAGCTGCCCAACTCAAACAGTGGCATGATCGGACAGTCGTAATGTTCCCCGCTGTGTTGCTCATCCTATAACACCCAACATTTGTCATGTTCACTGCTATGTTTCTCATCCTATAATACCCAACAGTCATAATGTTTGTCGCAGTGTTTCTCATCCTATAACACCCAAAAGTCGTAATATTCACAGCTATGTTTCTCATCCTATGAAACCCAACAGTCGTAATGTTCACCGTTATGTTTCTCATCCTATAACACCCAACAGTCATAATTTTCACCGCAGTGTTTTTCATCCCACAACACCCAAAAGTCGTAATATTCACCGCTATGTTTCTCATCCTATGACACTCCACAGTCGTAATGTTCACTGCTCTGTTTCTCATCCTGTAACACCCAACAGTTGTAATGTATGGCAGAACTAGTTGACACTCAGTTTCAAACAGACTACATATAACTGTTGAAAATTACTGCCCACCACTACTACCCCTCCCCTCCAAAGATGACCGGACAATGATGCCACCATGTGTCAAACATTTCAGGAATGTTGCAAATATTTTTCCTTCACAAACTTGTCCTTCAACAACAAAGAATCACTCTTTGGCAGACTCCATGGAATGTTGCAATGTGTTTACGCACAAAGGAGGGTACACTGGACAGAAGTTCTCAAAAAAGTCTTAAATTAAGCACTTCTCGAAAAAAAAATGATAACTTAAAGAACTTTACTGAAGTGGAGTGAGTGGATTTAAGCAAAAAAAAACACATGCTGACAACAAAAAAGAGACTTTTTCGTCGAAAACAGCACTAATTTCAAAATCTCTTCCTATCGAAAATCGGAAAAATTTAGCGCTACAGTAAAATCTCAATAATTTCATACAATAATGCTAATACTAATAATAATAGGGTCGGAAAGTGATGACATCATATCCCTAGCAACACCTCTAAATTGGAGGCGATTAATGTGGCCGTGAACTATTCCTTTGCAATAACATATTTGTTGAAACCGGCAAAATTCAATAAATGTAACTTTTTAAAATCTGAAGCTCACGCCACAGGATCTGTGTACCACACGTATTAACCACATGCGTTCTAAAGCAGAGTTGAACTGGTGATTTTCCAGTTACAACCTGTTTACTTAATGCAACTTCCCATAGAGAAGTGGCAAGGTTACAGCCAAGATGGTGGGATGTCCTAGGTGAACCCAGTAAAAAGACATCACACTTTCCGTCCCTATTGCCAAATTTTTCACTTTCCAAAGGCATTGTGGTGAATGACCACCACTCCTCAACACTCTGTTCAATGGCAGCTGCAGCATAGCACTTTAAAATAGCATAGCATTTATTTGACACGTGTTATCTTTCATGGAAAAATCAAACTTTCTTTATCTGCCTTACTGTGCCTTGGATAGGTGAGATTTTAAGACATCCTGTTGCATCTGGAGTTCATCAGGCTTATTGCCAAATTTTTGATTAAGCAAAGCAAATTTCGACAACCCTTTTGGAAAACTAAATGTCCATGAACTCACATGGATGATACTGGTCAGATTACAGTTGAGTTTCCTGACCTCCGTCGAGCTAGCCAGCATTGTCCACTTGTCTTCCTCATCGCCTTTATTGCGATAGCCAATCTGAGTCACAAGTTCTATGGTCGAGTTGGGAACTGAAAACAGAGGCAAGAGGTCACGTTGAACAGTCGGTACGTGACACTTATGTGATGACCTACCATTCATATGTGACATGATCAATCCTTCGTATAGTGAGCGTCCAAACAGACACACTGGCTCAAATTTAGACACCCGAGCTGGGACGCCCTGTTCAGCATTTGGAGACCCAAGTAAAGTAAACAAGAAAACATTGGTGTCGCTTTTAATTTGCTAACAACAGCTCAGGAAGATTATCGACATGTCCAGGTACAAAAGTTAGACATGATGATACAGAACAATTTTACATTTTTTTGCAGACCCATGTCTCCACAAGAACACTATAACAGCAATTTGACTAAGGCCTGGAGACATACCAAAGCAGTTATCAATGTTCTGAGACAACTGAAAACCCCATTTTGGACACTTTATTTCTGAAATCCTGGATATACCCCGAGATTAGATGGTGAGTTTATTATTACAGACCCACACACTCAAAACTGATTCAGAAACTGGACAACTAGTAGTCAGTTGTCTAAAACTATGTCTGAAACATAATTTTAGCTTGGCACCTTAGAATAACACACCAGGTGGTAAAAATAACCCAGTTTTAGATATTTATAACATGATGTTAATACCGTAACTGAAATAAATAGTTCAAATTTACTGCAAGGCGAGACAATAACCCATATCAGACTGCAGACAATTTACGTTGTGTGGCAAATGAATCTTCAAAGTTACCTGTCCCACTGGTAAGTTAATCTAAGCACTTGTGTTCAATAAGGCAATCAATAACTCATCAGAACTTGATCGTCCTGCTCTGTTTTACATATTAATCAGAATTTGGAAACTGGCATATAAAAATTAAGTTCATCTAAATAACATGAAATGGGAAATTGAGATAAACTCAAACACACTTAGATGCTCTAAAGACAATTAATATCTTTGATAATTTAGTTGTTTATTACAAACACAGAGAGAATGCATACCACTAGGTTCACATACAAAGCACTGCGTATTTTTATGTTTCCAAACATTTGAACCAATAACGACATATCATAAATTACTGTAAGTAAATGCATTTCACCGACAACTTACTGACTGCAAGTCCAGTTCAGCCAATCGAATTACAAATGACTCGTGACCAGTGGTGATTAAGATTTACAGCCGATCTTCCACGTGCTAGACGAATTTTCACCACGGAAAATTCTTACATAGAGGGGAAGTTATTTCTTACAAAAACTAATGAATAATCTACCAGGCCGGCAAGGCAAAAATGATGATTATCCTAAAACATTTAAAGTTATGAGAAATACACAAAGCATTCAAAATAACCACGCCATTAATTTTGCATTTTTGTCGTAAATGAACATGACAACCAAGCCTCCATGTCTAGTAGAATTATCGATCCAGCCCATAAGTGTTGAGACATGGGATACGAAGGTAAACACAGACAAGCTTGAGATTAGAAAATAATTTCATCATATTTTTGTTGCCATGGAAAGCCAAAGACAAAAAAACAAACAAAAACTAATCAAAGTCATAAATTACCTGAATGTATACTAGCAATTTAACATCACCATGTAAAAATTTCAAGTGCAAATATTATCACTACTACTCTAAACATTGCATCACAACCTTTGCAACACTTTCATAGCTACGGAAATGGCAAAATGAATGTTAAACATGAATGACAAACTGTTCTCTAGTGCTAGATAAAACTGTCTCAAGCTTTGAATGACCCAAAAAGAAAAATGCTCCCATTATAATAATCTGAAAATTTCATATTTTGTTAAAAAATTTGATCTGGCAAGGTTTGTAAAATTAATAAAGTTATGATTTATTTTTTCTTTACTTCAAATGACAAAGTCATTGCATGGTGGGTGAATAAAATCAATTGCTCTGTCTCCAGGATAACATTCAGAGAATGAAATGACTATGTGAGTGCTGATCCACGTAAGTAGCTATTTACACCACACTCTCGAAAACTGCGACAACAAGGAAGCAAGTTATTGACAGGAAATGAAAACAGAGTGCATGCTCAGTCTTACAATGGCACAAAAATGAATACCCATGCACAGCTGTGCATGTGCAATTATTGAGATGGTGACTACTATCTTTGCAGTGTTTTGGGTTTATATGTCAGGGCTCGATTTGTGACCTCAAATTGGTGATCTAGTAAAAATCTCAGGTTGCCACGAAGTTGCCTCGTCATAACTGAGCAAGCACTCAAAATACTACAGGAAATAAATACGGAAGTCGGAATCGTTAAGCAAAAATTGGACGGGCCGAATCATGATTGACCGCTTAGGAGGTGAACCTGTGCACAAGATATTAAGCCTGAAAGGGAGGAATCAGTTGTCACCAAACACGCGAGACGCTCGAGTTATTTTCCATTCTCCTAATAGTGTGGGTGATCTTGGTGAGGCTTTTCACTTCAAAAATGTTATTGATTTCAGCTCTTACCAAAGAGGTTTGGCGAACTCAGTTCCCATTCGTCGACCTTGGAATTTTATCAGGTCACATTTCCCGAACTGACCTTATGCAAACGGTCGAGCCCCGAGTTGACAACGTGTGTCTTTTTCCTCTGCTTCTGCCTCTGTTTATAGAGCTCTATAGTTGCACCACGTTAGACTGAGCCATGTCAACAGTGTGTAAATGTGACTTAAGCTACAAGTTTTTGTATTGTAGCATATATGTACAGAATAAGCAAGTCTTGAAAAGGCCTTCAAGAAATCTGATGTTAAAAACCTTGTTCGATACACTACCTATCATATCGTACTCTCTTTCCTTGTTGTAGGCGATGTCTAGAGTGATGACTCCAATGATGTTTTGAAACCATCTTGACATATCCAACTGGTGACCTTCCTTAGGCAAAGGGAACTGGAATGCAAACACCACCATGTCTGCATGTATGCCTTTCTCTTGGATCTTGGGGTCTTGGAACGAGTCAACCTTCTCACAACGGCCTTTATAAAGTGGCCAGAAGAAGCGGGACACGTCTTCTTGTGGGTGGTAGTTGATGCATTTTGTACCCAGCACCTGTTCCGTCTTTGAAGGGGACGGCGCTGAAATACAGAGAAGCAGACGTGAACAGCATTCTCACTGACTTTACACCGGGATAAGATCGGTTGAGAAGACACTACTTCGTTTTTTACAGTCTACACAGGGATTTACAATCATTCGTACGTTTTGGTGCAAGCACAGCCAGTCTCATCAGCCACTCGCTGGCATACTTGTTATAAGGTATACAAGAGTGATCCAATATGGCCTACGAGCAGACAAGTTTTTACCGATTGAAATTAAAGCAGGACAATTAAAAATACACTTCAAATCAGTATTGCAGGCATCGGTGCTGAACTTAATGTTTGTTTAGTGAAGACACCACCATGAAAGACAAATGGAAGCATCTGATGTAGGCAATATGCCTCAAATTCCACAGGTCAGTCACGCATGTGCAAAATAGCCCAGCATTTACAATAATGCCATGACCAGCACCTGGTTAAAGGTGTCTGTGGTGACAATCTCTGTTTTGAAAAAAGCGAAAGAATGGTTAAGTTAGGCATTTTTGTGAAGCCAGTCCATGGTTTGCTGGTCACTGTTGTAACTACATGATCAGGGTTCCCACTGAGCAAAAATCAAAACATGGTGTACCTCGCGCGGCGATGCTTTTGCGACTAAATAAATTTGAAGTTAAGATGACTCCAGGGAGGGATTTGCCCATATAGTGAGGTATAAGGATATTCTAACACCTCAATAGGTATTTTGCTATTTTGGTTATTGCCTCAGGTAAGTATTTAATTCTTCAGGGTAGGGGTAGTTGCATTTTTAGGGTGTAGTGCCACACGTCTGCGGTTCAAATATTAGTGCCATTGCCATGTGAAACTCGGCGCAATTAGTCCTGTATTTTTTCTGCAAAAATTTTCATAGGAAAAAATGTTTGTGTTAGGATACAATTTACCTGGTATTTTGAATTTCACCAAATTTGCCTGAACTAACACATATTTTTTACTCAATTAAGAGTAGTTTAGTGTCAATGCCTGCCAACAGGAGTGGCAAAAATCCAGCATTCTGACAATCAGCAGGAATCCTTGAGACACGACTGGTTGGAGCTACTTTGAATTACGTTAAAATAATTCAAAAATAAGATCAAGACAGAAGCACAACTAGATTTGTCAGTTATCATGGAGAGTGATTTTGACCATACTTTGCTGGCCAAAATTGGTACTTGTCCTAACTTAACACAATGAAATGTACCTTGAGATATGAACCTATCATTTTTTTATTAACACTTCATTTCATGATGAGATTAGGTTTTTACAATAAATTTATTCCTCAGAAATGACCCATCATAGATCAGAGATTCAGGCAAACCTCCAGTTTCATCAGCAAATACATTCTAGTGACTCAAAATCACAATCCTCAAAGATTCTACTCAGTCAGAATTAAGCCAACTGAAAGTCCACAATAGACTTTATCCAATAACCCAATACATACAATGACCCTTTAAATCAAGAGGCACAATAAAGCTTTCATCTACACAATACCAGTCTACACATTGAGCTGTTGATGGTACTCTCAGCAGGCCAGGCTTTGAATGTGGTGGAAATTGGCCAGATTAGCCACTTCACAGACACAGATGATGGCCAGGGCAACAGTTGGTGGCCATAACATATCATTAGCTGAACTGTGAAGGATGTCTGGCTTAGTATCAAGATCAAATAAAGCACTTCCAAAGGTTTAGTTTTTGAAGCACAGGCAAGAATCAATGTATAATGGGCAAAGTGAATATAGTAGACAGTCCCTGGTGATGCAGACACTTTCCCCAGCTTAGAACATATTGAAAAATGCAACAGGTCAAAGGGTAAATTGCCGCCACCAGCAAAACTGTAGACTGTGTCAGAAATGAAATGAGAGGTTTATTAAAAATTGTCTCTATAAAGGTTTTCATGTTTGCATTTGTGGGTATGGTAAGTCTGCCAGTAAAGTTGACAACCGAGGAAGTTTAATGCCTAATCAACTAATTGGCACATAACCGAATTATTGGATTACAGAACCAAGATCTGTGCAAGTTGCGATTCAGTCAAAAACCAAACTTGTGATTCACATCAGATTGATGCCTTGCCACAGTCCATCGTGCAAGACACCAAGCCTTAAGATCACTCTTGCTCCCAAAACCTTTACTGAAAAGAGGCATTGGAAGATCTACGGGTACTACTAGCTCAGTAAACTCTGCGTTAAAGTTGCAGACCTGCCCCAGTAGAGGGGTATCACTGAATCTCCCAACTACAGGCATTCTTAATTCTATGGGAAATACTTGCCATTATAACAAGGCTATCACACACGTAAGTAGTGACAAAACTGCACTAACGACCCGGGTCGAGGTCAATGTTCAAAGATGTACCAGCGGGATTTGAACTGTTCATAATTAAGTATTCCAGCGTCTGTGGGAAGTGTGGGAGACCAGTTTAATATTTAATAGCAATAAAAGGACACTAACAATGCCAGATTTTGAGTACACTTAACTTCCACAGATCAACATTGTCCAGTGTAAAGTATGGTGATTCCCCCATTTACTTTTATGTATAAAAATTGTAAATTTTTTCCAAATTTTCGAATACTAATTAATTTATGCAAAAGGTGTTTTATGACAGTCGCACAGTACAAACCAAGCTAAAATAGACCTTACATTTTCTTGATTCTTATTTTGGTTGGGAATTGTGTTTAAATAGAATTCCATGTGTCGTGAATGTTGCGTGTTAAATAGGTGAAGAACTACCGTAAGCAGTTTTCAAAAAGAGAGACCGTCACATCTGACTATTCAGCAGACCTTAGCACTATTGAGTTGTACGTTTTTACCATCATGTGACGCGCTCATTAAAAATGAGCTACACTACAGCTATAGCACCTACTTGATCTTATGGTGATGTAGGCAGGTCCACCTGTCTTTCGTAGACAGGTGATCTCCCTATGACCCTCAGTCATACATTTTGACGAAAAATGTTAACTGTACATCCTCTAAAAGTGTCCTTCTACACTCCACAGGTATCTATAGTGACGTGACTTCGGTGGTGCAGCCAGGGTGAAGTGTTATTTTTCAAAAAAAATTCCAGTGTACAGGGCATATTAAGATGTACTACCGCCTAATGGTCAAATCACATCCCAAACCAGAAGTCGAATCTAGATCAGCCAGGTATCGGCATGAAAAGAGCTGGAAAACATTGAAAGAACTTTGAAGGAATAAGTAAATTTATCTCACAATCATCAGGTATTGGATTTAGTTTATCTTTGCACCAATTCTGAAAGCTGCACAGCAGCTGTTTGATATCTGAATCGCTGAATGAATTCAGACCTAGCTACATAATGTAGATGGACCGTGAAGTTTAATACATCAATAAAGAAATAAATATAATTTTTAATCAAAACAAAAAGTTTATGTGGTGAATTTAGTAGTGATCGCGAAAATTTTTGCGCACTTAATGCTTAACGGCTGGTGTTTCATTTGGGGATCACACCGACTAGTGAGCCACAACACAAACACAAACACAAACACAAAATGTTTTATTCTCAATACAGTACAAGTAACTTCATAAAAAATTTACTGGAACTTTTGACGTTTTGCTAAAGCGCATGCAACCAAGGTCAAGGTCATTGCAAGTCTACCACGAGAGGGACTTTACTATTCCGTGCTCTTACAGCTCCAAATCCAAAAGTGGGCAAAAGTGGCGTAAACGGGTCCCTCTTAAAAATGGCTGCAGAGAACCAGCTTTCACTGAATAACGGCAATGTCCGTTACTCAGTGAAACTGGTTCCCATCAGCCATTTTTCAGAGGGACCTGTTTACGCCACTTTTATCCAAAAATGAAAAATAAAAATTGTGTCTGGTTGTTTTTTTGATGAGTTGAAATGACTTAAGTGTTAACTGTTGAGCTATATTTTATAGAGTAATGAGGAAATGTGTTCAGTGAGCTGGAGTTAACATTCCATGTGAGTTGAGCAAAACGCAAAACTATTATCTACGCACAACAAGTTAGTTTTAAACACATCATTTGGAAGAAGAAATGTTCTATCAGGATCGCACACTTAGGATTTGTCAAATATTGGTCTAGAACCCCCTTAACAGTTTAATGGCTTTATGAAAGATTTCACCCACGGACTACAATTTTGCAACAGGCACTTGTATTTCACAATCCTGAAATCCAGAGTAAATGGCAGCTGAAGTCCCTATGTGATACACCACCATCTATCTATGGTATGTTTTAAAATATGGAAATAAGGTGAGATGTTCAACAGTTCAGCTCGACTTCACTTGAAGGTTTCAAGCCTTTTCAAGGGCATTACAAATATTAAATGATAGATTTTAATTGAGTCAGTGTTTACATACACCACTTTTTAAAAAGCCTCTCTTAACACAAATCATATATCACTGAATCATGACCTAAGCCCAACAGGGGTTATCCAGTTCAACCCTTCATCGTACATACACAGTCATTTTATCAGGTCAATCACTCACTCACTCAGTCATAAAACTTACCAATCAAGCCCCCACACAAAAAGAATGCTACTTGGATAAGGAGAAGTACAACTCCTAACGCCACCAGTTTTCGATTACTTAAAGTCTCAATGACGAGCCCGGCCATGCTTCGTGTCTCCTGAAAACTTGGTCCGATTTACAACAGCACAAAATCAAGTTTACCAGCCAATTTTGTAGCAGCTAGCACTCCATGAAAACTTTACGAACTTTCATGAGAGAAGTGCGAGAGCGACACCTGACGACGGAAATATTCAACTGGAGGGGTGACCGGCGTGATTGAGCAAACATTATTGCTCATTACAGTGTAATTCAAAAAGGATTTCATTCAATCACCTACAATGCATCTTATTTAAAGTTCTGTCGGTTTTAAAATTCTTACTTAATTCATTTCACGCAATGTTTCCGTTTAAGCGTATCCACCCCTTTCATGGTTTGGACTTTTCCAAAATCGCTTCCGCTTTGAAAGAAAATTCGTCTGCAGACGTATGTCGAAGAAAGCCAAAGCCTTTCGGCGCAATTGACACTCAAGGTAAGTTTATTTAAGATTATTTTAAGTCCTTTACTGTATAGAAAAACTGCAAGCAAAATTACAGTTTGTGTTGTGAATCCTACTTGCTGTTTCATAGTGAGGGAGGGCATTCTGATCGAGTCACCGCCGTGGCGTAGGCGGCGCAGGCCCTACTGTACTCAGTTTCAGTGTACTGTCTAAAGTTTAAACTACTACCAGGCCTACTAGTCTCTGTAGTGACGAACTGATTCCATTGGCGGATCTACAGGGGGGGNCCCCCTGGGGACAGACGTCTCCAGCAAAACAAAACCAAACGGTGACGAGCAGAACTACCCTGTCTGTGTGCAATTTCGGGGTCTACGGAAGAAATATACGCAGTGGGACCTAGCTGTATTTTGACGACAGTCTTCATACAGCTAGCTGGCTGGCTAGTGTAAACCCCAAGTAAACCAACTTGGAAAAAAATGAGGGGGGTTCACTCTGAAAATATATTTTTTGCATTGTGAACTGCTGTTATGAAAATCAATGCGTTTCGAGTTATGTCCATGCAAGGAATGACCAAGGGGGCACTCACATTGACAAAGTGACCGCATTCGCGAATAGTGTACAGTACCAGAAATTGCGGGGAGGCTGTATTTTCACAACAAAGTCTTGCGGTACTCGTGCGATGTTGAATGGGCCTCCTAAGGAGCCCTAGTGCCAACCTGAACACCTACCATCTTTCTACCTACAATAAGCACCATTGCCGTCTTCTATACTGGGAATTTCCGCATAAAGGTCCACCCGATGAAACGCCCATGCCCATAGGTATATATTTGATGTTAGTACTTCGGGTTTCAAGCATTTAGACATTGGGACGTTTATTTCGAAAATTGCAAGAGATGCAAATAGGTCCTGGGATACATCGTGAAGGTTTGAAGTAGTCCATGATGAACGGATCAAATTTAGTTGCGCATGCTGTAGGTCTTTTGAATGGACTTGGTAACCTCAGGGGGCTTAGTGCCAACTGACCTGCGAAACGAAATGCTGACATTGTAGAGGCATACAAGCTCATTGACACAGCAGTTGACGAAGTGCAAGCGTTGGGAACAAACGGCGAAGATGTCTGGGTAGAATGGTTCCAAGAGCAGCAAACCATTGGATCCGATGTACAGATTCCTCGGCAGTCTAGACAACAGAAAGATAGGAACAACGTTCCTGGAGAAACACCCAGGTATTAAGTTATAATTATACACAGTTTGTAATAATGTCGGTTTTTTATGCTTGTGTACAATGAAAACAAAATAGAAATTATTCTTGGACATGCCAAATTTACCCAGTACAGCAGAGGGTCTACGAGCGCACAGAAACTGATTCTGGTTTGTATTTCCACTTGAGTCTATCTGCTTCATATCCAAAATCTTATTTCATGTAGTGCGTAGTTAAATCTGTACTTAATACTTTTATTCTTCCAGTGAGTGCTACAGAATGGTGCGAAAACCCTTCCTAGACAACCTCTCGCGGCATTTGACCACCAGATGTGTAAACTACACGTATGAGCAACCACTGGGGATTAAAAAGTGTTTAGAGAGAAGTTTTCAATTCAAAATTTTTTGCAAAGTACGCTTTAGGTCTCGCGACGGACCAGGCCAGCTTGATTTGTGTAGATATCGAGTTTCAGTGTACT
The DNA here is from genome assembly GCA_002633005.1 of Phoronis australis. NCBI lineage: Eukaryota > Metazoa > Phoronida > Phoronidae > Phoronis > Phoronis australis. The sequence goes on from NMRA01000484.1 coordinate 312,203, forward strand.
TCTGGTCGCTCGGCGAACTAGTTTTGTGATGTTTTTTACCAAAGCGTGCTTTGTAAAACTATTTATCTCAGCCAGTATTGTTTGGTCCCGCGACAGATCGACTATTTTTATAGGGATAATAAGCACAGGCAGGTGTACTTTTGGTCTCGTGACGGACCAGGCCAGAGTTTTTGTGTACTCTCAGTGTACATCTGGTCCCTATGCGAACTGCTCCTGTATATCTTTTCACCACGGTGTAGGCCTACAGAGTGTTTTGGTTTCGTGAAACTGTTTTCAGATGATTTGTTTCCTGATGCATTTGACATTTTTCAATTGTTGTCAACGTGATTCAGCTTAATAAAGTGATACTTAATTGTTTATTGTCGCTTTTAATAATAGACTATGAACTGAGAGCACCATCGTTCGCCAGTTTTTCTCGTAACAAGACAGAACACGTTTATTTCCAGACTAACAGTACAGGTCTTCATTCTTAAACAGCTTGAGGCTGTTGTGATCATCTGATATTCAAGTTTTTACGCCCCGTCGGTGCTCCTTATGCTCTTGAATATTTGGTAGTTGTCTAAACCCCTGTATACACACCACACTTTTTCGTATGCTAAAAAGGTGTGTGTAAGCAGATGTCCCAACAAAAATTTTTGCTGGTGGTGTGACTCATACCCAGATGTGCACAAATATGGTTTCACGAAACTTATGAGCCAAGTTCATGTGACGAAATCGAGAAGGGTTTTTAACTATCTTAAGAAAAACTCCAGGGACATGTTAAGTGCTAGAAACGTACCAGGATGCATATCATCTCACCAATTTAGAACACAATATGGCAGACAAGTGAAATTTTATGTTTTCCTTTTTTTAATAAAAGAAAAGTAGCACCTAATAATGCTATACCATTTTAAAGGTCTATGCCATGGCTACCTTCAGACAATGTTTCCAGCAACTGCGAACATTCAAAACAATATTAGAAGTGTTTGAAAATTGAAAAAAGACCAATTTTGGCAATTATTTTTGTCCGAAATTGTTGAGGTTTACCCTAATCACCTACCACAGAGCCTAATGGATTTTATGACTTCATGACTTCTTTTGTTTGGGAATTCAAGGAACAGTGATGCCTGTTCGCAGCAACATTGTTTCCTAACCCTTTTAGACACTGCGGACATTAGAAATAAAATCCGTCCATTCACTGGAAGTTGAACCAATAAATTCTGTACCACACTTAGGCTTGAACCAGCATTGCCACAAATTATTGCCGGGGTCAGGGGTGGCTGCATGGACCTGTTCCTGAAGTTAGCCAATAGTTATGCAGTTGGTTTATTTGTTTCTAATTTTTACAGGGCAGGTTGCCAAAAAGTTGTTGCGTAGATATTAATGCGAATGTCGTGTCACTAAACACATGATGACTGAGTACGTTGGCAGCAAGCCAAGAACAGGACACCATACTTTACTAGAAGGTACAAGTCACACGTCTTCTCCAACTGTTGATGCTAATGTCAGGTATGTATTATTCCACTTGTTAAACAATTGATGAAATGCTGCATTTAAATAAGAGATGGGTGTAGATTTTGTATTATAATTCTCTAATTTTTTCACTCAAAAATAATTTTCAAAATTGTAATTTTTACATTTCAAAGACTGATTACTTCACTGCCAATAAAAATTTTACCAAAAGTTGTTTTATAACATCTAAATGGTACAAACTATGCAATTAGTAATAAATGGGAATTTCCTTAATCTTTATTTTTTGAGAAATTTGACAGGAAATAATTTGACGTGTTGGACATATTGGGTGCTGAATATGTAGTGAACAATAACCATATAGTGTACTATCTTAATTTGTGCACTGAGTTTCAGATCCAGGATCAAGCCACACTGACAGTGTTTTCAACTCCATAGTGCCTAAAGCTGACCCCCGTATTCACCTGATGTTCATTTTTTGATGTCAGAGCCATCTTGAAACTCAAACTCTGTTGTTTTTGATAAGAACAAGCTTAAGATAAGTGTCTAAAATTGTGAGCCCCATACATTAAGATTTGCGTGGATGAAATTTTTGTTGCGCCTCATGACCCCAGGGCGACTGAAGTCTCAATTTGAAATCTCAAGTTTAAACTTAAGATTGTGAGTCAAATCTCCAGGTCATCAAGTGTGAACTGAACTTAAAGTTGGAGCTTATGCGAGTAAAACATAATCAGAATGGAACAGCGGGAAATTATAGACACTCAAATTGAGTTCTTCTCAGAACGGAACAGCGGGAAATATCAAACAGAATTTGAAGTTCAAGTTAGAGATTAGACCCCAAGCAACCATGAATGCATTTCCACCAGGTGACACTGATTTTTTATATAATTATTATTTAATTGTAGGTGTAGATTAATTCGTGTTTCTTTCAATTCGTGCAAATTTTGACTTCGATTTTCTTTTGAAAATTAGTATATTGTTCTGACTAAACTTGCCACTAATGCATAAGACTGAATACTGTTTTACATTTCGCAGTTGTTTTTTATTTTTATTTTTCTTAGAGACAACAAAGAGGATGTGATTGAAGTCTGCACCAAGTCGTCCATAGATGATCTCAATAACCAAGCTCACAAGCTTATAGAAGAAATAAACATAAAAAGAAGACAAGACAGTCAGTTGTTAGCTGAGTTCAGAACTGTGTTGGAGAAGCAGGTAGTGTCATCATGAGACTCACTTTTTAGTATCATGCCTTTGCTAGTGCTCATCTTAGAAAATCGTTTTTGACTTAGCTCCCGTAACTCGCAAACCTTCGAGTAACGATCAGTCAGATTCAATGGCACCTTCATGGCCACATCTCGATGTGTGACAATGGTAACGACATTTTTGTGTGAGCGAATCAACTATAGGGGTAAATTTTATTTTTTAAACGCCCATGATGCTAGGCTTAATAGCCTACACCAATTTTTGAATTTCTGATTTTAGGCCTTTGGTTGTAAATATGTTTCAGCCTACACCAATTTTTGAATTTCTGATTTTAGGCCGTTGGTTGTAAATATGTTTCAGCCTACACCAATTTTTGAATTTCTGATTTTAGGCCGGTGGTTGTAAATATGTTTCTACCGGTTTTCTTCATTATATTTTTAATATTCCAGCCTACTCTGTTTTGTTTCTTACTGGGTTTCTAACATTTTACTTTGTTTTTAAGCTTGATGTGCCAAAACAGTGAAAGATTTTGATCATCAGTGGAACTTAAAAGTCAGCTCTCACCCACTGACCCTCATCTATTGCTTGAATTTTTTCATTGCCATAGTCTTCACAACGGCCAGCTGATTACCGTCATTTGAATGTCTTAATCTAAGCACTCAGCCCTAGTTAACTCCGGCATTTGGTATCCTCAAAACTATATGTACTATGGTCATTGCTGAAGGTTGTGATAACTATATTTTGTAACTGAGTGTCGGTAATACAAGCTGTATAAACATCCAATATCTATGCCTTTTAGACTGTCACCACATGTAAAGCTATAGAGGATGGTCTGTATGAGGTCTACAGTCGCCATGGTGATCTGATTCAGAAGAAGTTACAGGCACTTTGTGACACACTGGACCGCATCTCCAAGTTGGAGACCGAGCTCGGTCAGTTTCGAGCCAGTTTGGATATGCTTTATCAAGACGTCAAATAAACATTTGTCACTTCCTATACTTGCATTAAAGTTTCTTCTGTTTTCAGCAGAAATGATTCCCAAAACTTGAGCTTTTCCACTTTCCAAGGCGTACAACATCGTTGTTTCTGACCAATTTTAAATACAGTTATCCCCCAAAAACTATGTGAAAACTTGTGAAATGATCTCAAGTATTCACAAGCCAATTTTCAATAGGAAAAAAATTTTGCGTTTGGAACAAGCATGTATGGCGGATTCTGAGTTCCTCTAAATTTCACTGGATTAAATCATTGTGGCGCATGCATTGTACTGCAGTGACTGTGTAGTATCGGTGTCTGCCAATAGGGGCGACATAATTCGGTATTCATGAATGCTTTGGGGACAGGACCAAGTTAATCCCGTGTATTTTTTCCTGAGATATTTCTAGTAATACAAAATACGTGGGAAAGGCACTATTGTCTCTAATTTTATGCAATTAAGGGCTGAATGGAGTTCACTGATTGCTCAAATTGAGATTTATTAAACAATCCTCAAACTTCACTTTATTACAATTTGAAATTGGCGCATTTGATGTGACATTATTAGCGCTGTTTAGCACTTAAAAGTATAATATTTGTGTTGTTTACTCTTGTTGAAAATTTTGGAGACTAACATGTCGGCATTCACTATGTGTCATAGTCACTGTGACACTGTTGATTCTAACAGCTATTAATGTCAATTTAAGAAACATTTATTCTCTGTATTCTGCATAAGCCACCGTGACTGATTACCTAGCAATAATGAACTGTACTGTGACATATTAAGTTATGCAGCGATAAAGTTAAACAAAATCCAAAATTCTTCAGCTTTTGTCCTGTTGTACACTATAGTAGATGATATCCAGTTAAACATTACGGTAAAGTCGCGCGATTTTCGGATGGCCCGCCATTTTGGGACAAGAATAAATATTTCCAAAATGAGTTTTTCGGCATAGTCCACTAAATTCGTACAACGTCCAAGAACTGTTTTTCAATGATCCTCAAATCTGGGCAATGTCATAAACATCTGTCCCGCGACTTACGGACAAGGAAAATTTTAGAAACGCAAATTTCGGATTGACACAACTTTCATGTCACTAAAGCGTTCAATATGCTCTAAGACTTGAATCCGAGAATCGGTATAACGGGCTCTGTAATTTTTACCTAGTCTTGACGATGTCACAACCGTTACTCGATTGTCTTGCGTTGAGCTTGTGTTTGGCACTTATCAAATCACTTAATTTTGCCAGGCAGTGTTCTTAGAGAGATGACGACGTCTTGTTTTGGATAGGTTCAATGCATTCTGTGCCGTTTAATAGCCATTTTTACGATATTAAAACCACTACTGGAATTGCGTTGCAGTCGTGGGTGCTTTTCAACGCTCCATGTAGCTCTTGTTTACAAGCAGCGGTTCAACTGAATCCTGGTTTAAAGTATCCAAGGCACCCCACTGTGTTGAGGTGGGTTAACCTAACAAAGAAACTATTGAAGTGCTTGAATGGTACTATGATCACGTGGGTTTAAAATTGAGAAAGCGCATGTTCTGATGGTCAGAAACCCTCTTCGTGCGTCGAATACGCAAGTCCAGCTTTTTATTGGGAAACCACTTTGAAAAAGCGCTTATCGTTGCGCTCTTTGTGCGTCGACAACGCAAACTCGACATTTTTATTGAGAAAACGCATTTTTACAGAAAAGATTCAGTTGTCTGGAACGTTTCATGTGCGTCAACAACGCAAACCAAACCAACTCATTGGAAAGCCCATATTTGTCACCAGGAACACTCTTTTTTCACAACGCAGCCCGATATTTCAAGTGAGATAGCGCGTTTTTTGAAAAAAATCCGTCACTTGCCGAGAAAGGTTTTTGAGCATCGACAATGCAAGCCGAATATTTCATATTGAGAAAGCGCATTTTTGAAAAGAAGAACCAACACGTGTCGGGAACGTTCTTTGTGCGTCCACAGTGTTGAACGCACATTTCTTATTGGGAAAGCCAGTTTTTAAAAAGTTAATCGCGCAGACCGTTTGGGTCTCGTTGACCACCAATTATATTGCTATCAAGTGACCGAGCCAGCAATGTTGATACTACGACCGCTCATCGAAATAATGTACACCCACGAAATTCGGACACGAGCGGAAACCCAAATTTGGAGGTCCGCCAAATTCGGACACCACAAAAATGATGTTTCGCGAGATTCGTCCGAGGATGAATTTTTTCTATTTGAGTGACCTAAAGTCGTACGATTTTACCGTAAGTGTGCTCAACAAAAAACTGGTTTAGTAGTTCCTAAAAAGGATATTGTTTGCCAGCTATGTTAGTGATCTCATTGCACTCACTTAGTCTGTCACTGTCATGTCTCAATTTTTTTTCGAAACCTGAACTTTCGTTACTTTGTTTCTTTTCTGTTTTTAAAGAATCTAATTTATGCAGTTGGACTTTACACTGGGCATATTGATTACGCATATTTGTTTATTTCATTATCCTTTGTATTGTCTAGTTTTCTACCCAACATTTTAGCTTTCACAGTATTTTGGCTTTTGTACAAGCTGCTCCAAAGCCTTCTGTTAGTCTCCTAGTTTTTATTGGGTAATATTGTATATCCTGTAGAATGGCTCAATGAACTACCTATAGATGGCAGTACCTGTCATCTCAAACAGATTTACAGAGTTAAAAGTTTTCCACTTTTAAGAATTCACATCTGCCTGTCATTCAAGCCTAATGTAAACCCTAGATTTTTCAAACATACATGTATCCATACGTGTAATCATTGCTTTCTGCATTCACTAACTTGCCACACCGGAGACGGCTACAGTGGTCTTTACAAGTACGTTTTAATGTGTTGTGATTGCTCAAGTCAAATACAATTTCATATTGCATATGCATACTGTTGAAATATTTTTGAGTATACTAACTTGTGTACTGTGAATTTTTAATTGTTTTTCATTTTTGTGCAACACAGAAATACTATGTGACAGGCTTTAAGTTTTGTTGGAGTTCATGGTTGAATTTATGTATTTACTTTGTTTAACTGGCTAAAAACAAAAATTGAATTGAGCATTCCTAAAAAAATCGGTCTCAAGTTTGCTTATCGTGACAAATCCTCAGCATATCAAAACATGTTTTGGAAAATCAATTTTATTTGTGTTAGCTAACCTTGATATTCGAAAATGACATACAAGAATTCTATTCAAACAACAATGTCTATTTGATAAGTGCACCGCAGATTCACAGTTACTACTTTTTTCACAGGCACATTTGGTCATTGAAAGCAATTGCACTGTGTTTTAACTGCTCATTTAAAGGTTGCTAATATCCCACCCTCTGACAAAAAGTAACTACCCAGTATGATTTGAACCACTGACCATGCTTAAATTTTTTGTTCAACTGGTTCCTTAACCAATTACGAGAAATGATCTGTGGTCTTGAAAAGAATGGATAGTTTTTGAGTGGTCGGCACTTACCTGGATCCAGCTCGCTGTTAAAATAGCTAGAACGAGGCCGTGAAACAACCCCGTGTCTGTGACCGGCATTTCGTCGACAGCAATTTCTCTGACGAATGCCGGCTTACCAAAAACTATCGGCACGTTCCGTTGCCTGTGCATGTTCATGGCGCCTCTCTAGTATTTCTCGATCATTGTATTCCGGTTCGAACTGTTAGCCTGTGAAACCTAACGATCCAGCTGTGAAAATTTCGTCGGATGCCGCTCTCGGGATTGCGAGTTGCCGTTTATTTTTGTGCGTTCTGTTTCAAAATGAATTATTCTCACCCTAACCAATGCTTATATAAAACTGAAACAAAGTCTGTCTCATTAGATACAATTTGTTACGGCTTTTGTAGTATTTGTGAGTGCAAAATAATGTTTTGAGAAGCCAGCAGCTGCTTTAAAACGGTAATTATTGACCGGGCACCGAGGCCGTGTGAGCGCCTGCTAATTCAGTGTTTGCTGACAGATAGCTGTTGTGAAACAGTAACTCGATTGTGTATGCTATGTTCACATGTTAGGGAATCTTTATTTAGACATATAAATGCGTTATTCATCAAGTCATTGTTACGGCTGCACAATGTTTCGGCCCCGACGGTTCTCTGTGGAAGGGGAACCAGAGACTTCGCGGCCCCCGACGAGTGGGTAGATTTGCAGTTTCGTGGCTAATTCACCAAAATAATTACGTGCACATTATTTGTTTGGCACACTTGTATAGCATGGGTGGCGCACCATATACCGGGGCAGGGGAGGCTATAGCCCCACTCTTTTCAAAGCTGGGCGGCCCAGTGGTCGGTGCACCACAGGGGGCGGGCTCTCATGGGGCTATAGCCCCCACTTTTTTCAGAGCTGCGCCGCCCATGTATTGTCTTTTCGTGACTGGAGGTTTAGTTTCCAACTTAAATTGGTTCATGTTCGTGATGCTCAGTCCCGGCGGCCGCGACCGGCCTGATAGGCGAGCCACTGGCTGGAATAAGAAGCGTTTTGTGTGTTTAGACCTGAAAAAATCGCAAGTCTAAAAGTACAACACACGGCTATGTTCCCCTGTCTGTATTTCACGGAAGAATGATTCGAATTTATAACCAAACTCCCGCCATCGACCATGGCAAATTGGCCAACCGAAGTCCGAGTGTAGCCGGGCTAGGGTACGTTCAAATACCTATAAAACCGTAAAAGTGAAATAAAACAACACGTTTGTTCAATAACTCGATGTATTTGTATAGTATTTACATCGCATTTTTATGATTTATCGCCGTAAAACGGTGAATTCAAGCGATAAGTTGACACCAGTGAGCGTGTTGTGAACGGCTAACAGACTGCGTTCGAACCTATGACGTCATTGGTTAATTTCAACACTTCCGTCTGCCGTTGAGATGTCAGGTAAAACTTGCTGTTATCGAGTGGAACTACTCGATCTAAATTGATACAAAATAGGTTGTTTTTGGGGTGACATTTTCCTTTAAGACTTGTTCTCAAACAAGTTAGTTGTTTAAATTGAATGCAAGTCTTTTTGATTAAAAGTACCGGTACGAATACATCAGGTTTTAGTGTTACTTCAAAATGCAGTAGTTGTCCATTTATTTTGCACAAAAATAATTGCCAAGGTTGTCTTTTCCACATTTCAAGGGCTGGCTACTTTGCAACAAATAATGGAAACTAAACAAAATGTTATTTTAATATACCTACAAAACTCAAACAAGGACTAAAATTTTATTTTTGTGAAGAAGTTTGACAAAATAAAATTTCATTTCTCTGCCATTCTGAGTGCAAAATAAGTAAAGGTATGGTGTACTATTTATTTTGTAAAATACATAATTAATTTGACCACGAATTGACCTGTACACTTGTGGCAGCTGTTTGAAAAAATAAAAAGAACACTTGAACTCTGTGTAAATGTTCATTTTACCAATTTTAAATACATTTTACATGCAGCAACAAACAAGATGACAACTGAACAATGTCTAAATTCAAGTCTGAACAAATATAAAGCGTTTCACTAACATATGCAAATCAACACTGGCTGGTTCCGACACAATTACAGTCATGGAAATGCAAAACGTGAAAAGACTAGATCGTTTAATAATGGTTAAAACATTTTCTATTTCAAGACAATGCTGTTTTCAAGCACTGTACAGTAGTGGTACATGTATTCAACGGGTAACTATAGATTCTTTAGTTGCCAGATCTGTCCACCATCGTGCAGTCAAGAGCTATTGTGCATCTCTGCTGCATGTTCCTCAGACTCTTATGAATCGGCCAAATTCTTGTAAATACTACCCTTGAAAAACCATATTGTGCCCGCCCCAAATGAATACATCTTAGTCAAGTCACTGGATCATTTCTCAACCATGACTTTGCCTATGTCCATGAGCTAAAACGTGTAACTCACCCAAAATGTGAGAAAATGCTGGACCCAGTTACATCAATTTACATTGCCCTCAGGCCATCAAAAAATGGCGTTAATTTGGTCGCCACACAAAAGAAAACTTCAACAAAAAAGCAATTTTTTATGTTTTAGTGTTTCCCACAATTTAAACCGTCAGCATTGCACACACTGACCCACCGAGGAGAGTAAACATATACTGAACAATATATACATCCAGTGGTAACATCATCAAAAGGTGTTCGAGACATCCCACATCCAATTTAGAGAAACAAGTTTGGCGTTTTCTTCAATATGCCACACCATCCCCCATGAGGATGTCATCCTTATGCAGGATTTTCCGGAACTGACTAAAGTGCGCCTTAATAATTTTTGGGTAAAAAGAGAGCCCAGTTAATTTTTGAACCCATACACATAGGGAATGGAAGTAGCTACTTGTTCACAGCCCAGAGCAACGATGGGATTGATGGAAAGAGCTTAAAAGACAAAACAACTGAACACTTTGAGGACGTTAAAACTGACTACACAAAATAAGCTATTGTGTAGCGAAGCATTTGAGATTAAGATCTTTCAAGTTTCATTTTTTAAGTACTGTTGAAAAAGTTCACAGTAGGAAATGGTGCATTACTGACACTGACTTCTGCAAACATTAAACAACAAATATGAACATACTTTCTAAAAATACAATATTTAAGATAACAAACGTAAAATAACGTTCCAAGCTGAAAGTTGCACAAATAAATAACATGAATAATATCTAAGGTTAACGTGAGAACATCAGCGTATTACAAAATATATTACACGGTAAACATATGCACTCACTGTACTGCCAATAAATGCATACAAATGTCAATTTGGCAATACACAAGTTTGTAAACATACAGCAACAAAGCACATGACCAGGGGTCTGTTTCAAGTCAAGTGAACTAAGACATAAGTCAGAAATATGGTCTTACAAACCACTAATTCTAAAAAACAATTAAATCTCATATTAGCAAAAGTCTGAGAATATACCTATGGCTGCTAGGTTCTGAACTATTTATAGAATTATTATTTCTGTTCGATGACGTGTTAGTAATTACATGGCTCAACTTATATTAAGTAATTGTTAAGTGGAAGCATAACACCAAATTTCTGACCAATGCCATGTTCTGTTTTCTGAAACAGATCCCACAACTAGGTCCATATTTACACAATTGTTTTAAACAATTTACAAATGAAACATTCAACTAACGAGATTTCCGGTCTTAATGCACATTTCAAACAATGGCAAATTTGAAACTCCAAAGGCTCTAAATGTCATCTAGAAAATGTTGTAATACGATATCACATGACTAGAAAACACACCATTCATTTTTTCTGACATTTTCTAACAAAAATAGTGTGGGCATATCTAAATGCACACGACTTTGCAAAAATATAGTTCCCATTCACACATCTAGTAATCCCAACCTAGGTTTAGCTGTGAGTTGACATAATGCACAGTTCCTTCATGGTAAGCTGGGACGCGGCTGTTTTGTGGGATTGTTGAGCAGTTTGAAGTTCGCTCCTGACGAGCCTGAGGAACTATGGTGTGGACTAGGTGCCATCTGTCTGACGGAGCCGGGTGGGGGAGATTGCTGCCGACCGTAGGGCAGGCGGTTCTGTTGTTGTGGTACCTGCACCATTAGTGCTGGCGGACTGTACAGTTTGTGGACTGGTGTCGGGTTCGAGCTGTTGCTGCTGATCACTGTGGAGTTGGTCTGTGGTGTTAGCGGCCCCAGACCATTATTATGCTGCACGTGCTGCATGTTTTCAGACTGCCACTGCAGCAGTCGCCGGTGACAGTCTTTAAACGAGGGTCGCTCGCTGGGCAGCTCATTCCAGCAATCGACCATCAGCTGATACATCCTTTGTGGATAGTCTTTGGGGCAGGGAAGGATGTGCCGCATCCTAATCATTTCAATCACCTGCTGGTTGGTGTATCCATAGTATGGCTGTTGACCGTAGCTGAAGACTTCCCACAATGTGACTCCGTATGACCATACGTCTGACTCGGAGCTGAACTTGCCGTAGAGTATTGCCTCGGGTGGCATCCAACGCACAGGCAGCAGCGCCTTGCTTTGGGCGCGGTAGTAGTCGCACGAGTAGACGTCCCGTGTAACTCCCAAGTCAGAGATTTTAATGACAAGACCATCGCCAACCAGGATATTTCTGGCGGCCAGGTCCTTGTGGACATACTGATGACTAGAAAGATACTCCATCCCGCTGGCAATCTGCATGGTCACATGCAGTATGTCTACATGAGTCAGCGGGCGACGCATGACGTCCTCGTCTGGGCTGATGTCAGCGTGTGGGGAATGTAAGACCAGGAACTCATGCAAGTCTCCGAGCGCCATGTATTCGAATAACATACACATGGGTTCATCCTTCATACTCACTCCGATCAGGTTGACAACATTGGGGTGTTTCAGATCACTCATCACGTCCACTTCCTGACGGAAATCGCTGACTGTTTTCGGCCCGGCATTCTCTTTGAGCGTTTTAATGGCCACCGGTGTGACTGAGTCGAGAGAGTGCAGTCCGAGCAGTTCTCCTCTATACACCTTCCCAAACGTTCCCTCTCCCAGCTCTTGGTTTATGCGCACCGATGACATTGGGAACTCACGTGCCCTTATTGCACCCTTCTTGACAGCGTTCAACTCCACACGGTGTCCAGCACTCGCCCGGTTGGCGGCACTATAACCGCTTCTACGCCGACAAATGCATATGACTGCCAATAGTAGAGCTATGGCGAGTGGTACAGCAATGCTAGGCACCAGGATGAGTATAAGTTCATTGCCACCTTCCTCCGACTTTCCTTTGTTGGTTTTAGACGTGGAACCAGATCCTAAAATAACGAAATGAAAGATGTGTACGTCAAAAGCACTGCTCAAAATAACGTTTGTTTCAACCACTCTTCCTTTATGGTGGGTCCTCATGACAAATAACGGAGCACTGGGGGCGAACTGAAATTGCCATTGACCCCAGGGGGTACTCCCACAGAAGAGGTTTACAAGATATGATATTCAGAAGAGTGACTTTTATGACTTTTTCTTCCATGAAAGAGTGCTTTTTCCCTAGAAAAGGATCAAGTAAAGGAAATCAGCAATAATGCCCCAGGTTGGTGCTACACATTGCCCAATTACCGTGAAGCAGTTTTCCCATCCGTTACTCAAACTGCCATGAAGAAATATTGCATTTGATGATAAACTCCAGCCTTACCACATCTCTCCACTTTGCACTCTTTCTTGACCATCGGGTCACTGACTGTGTAACACCAGGGGGCGCTGGCTTCACCACCAGGGTTGCGGCAGTAATTATGTCCGCCAGCTGAAACAATAGAACACACAGTGAAACAGAGATTTCCTTTAAATTTCAAGAATTTTGTTACTTTGTCCATAAAATATACAAGTGATTTTTCAACTTCGCATTTAACGAATATCTGATGCCACAAAGAGCAGTTCCTATTGCACTGGTGAAAATTCTCCAGTTTGGGACAGTGAACAAGAGCAACTCGGAGCGGTGAAATGCACCCACGAAAGCACTGCAAACAGTGTGCGTCTAGGGTGTTTATTTGTATCATAAAAATGGCCACTAGATAGTCCAAAATATTTCGAATCCATCAAAAAACTGGAAAATGTCACCGTTTTTTAACAGAAAGCTATATACCACATTTTATGAAATCCATCAAGAAACTTTCGCAAAACGGAAAAAATGAACTTGCCACTAGGGGACAAAGGTTCATTGGATCCATCTGAAAGTTGTCGTCTTCCGTTGTCAATGTCACATAAATACCCTTGTTTAAGTTAATAAACATTCTGAAGAGGGCTTAGGAGATACAGCTAAGGGCTAAAAAACTGCCACTAGGAGGCGCCACAGTAATTGAAGCCTGAGAATCATCGTCAACCGTCCTCTTAACACAAGCCAATTTATTTTCACACTCATCCTCAGAGTGGTTTGGTTGACAGAGGGCAGGGAGCAAAAACAGACTAGAAAACAGTAAAAATGGCTACTAGATGGCGCAAAATATGTCGAATCCATCTGAAAACCAGAAAATGTCACCGCTTCTTTAAAAGAAAGCTATTTAACAAATTTCATGAAAATTCGTCTGGGAACTTCAGAGTAACGAGGAAAACAGAAAAAATGAAATTGCCAATAGGGGGTAGTGTTAGTCTAAACCATCTGAAAGTCATCGTCTTCCGTAGTTAACTTCATATAAACACATTTGCTACATTTAATAAAGATACTGTAGAGCATTTAGGAAATACAGCCATGGGCGCAAAAACAAATTTGCCACTAAGAGGTGCCACAGTAGTCGAAACTGTCGGAAAATCATCGTCAACCATCCTCTTCATAGTAAGAATCATCCTTAGAGTGGTTCGGTTGATGGAGGAACGGACGCCAAAAAACTCGAAAACAGTAAAAATGGCCACTAGATGGCGCAAAATGCCTCGAATCCATCCGAAAATGGGAAGATAGCGTCACTTATTAATAGATGCCTATGTGCTAAATTTCATGAAAATTAGTTGAGGGCCTTTGAAGATACAGAGGCAAATGTAAAATTGCCACTAGGGGGCACAGCGGTATTCAGGTAGGTCCGAAACTCGTCGCCTATTGTCACCAACCCCATAGGAACGCACCTGCCAAATTTCAATAGGATCCTGCAAGGGGTATAGGAGATACAGCCGCGGATGCCGGACGCCCAGACAGAGATGACGGCAATATGCACCCACATATAAATATGTGGGCACATAAAAATTAATTATTGTGCTAATGTTCGATAACATGCCCATCCCTATAGTCCATGTTTTTGGTTCCTTAATGGCCCCATAACTGTGTAGATGCTCACTTCAGCTCCTCAACCTCCACACTTTGCTTAACCTTAACTGACAAGAGCAAATTATCTACATTCAAACTGCAAGACTTGGATTGAATTCTTACATGTCAAGTGGCTTACGTAAACTCAACTTCTTGGTTGATAAACACAAATTGTCAGTTCGCATAAACAGAATACTGACTTTTAAAAACACTTTGCTTTTAAACATTTTAAAAACCAATTCAAACATCCTTTAGGAGAACACAGCAATCTGATCTGCCATATAATGTTCCAAAGTTGTACATTGATCTATAAGTCTCGCATACAACCGTAACCTTCAATAAAACTTAGTGCATCCTCCTGGTACACAAGTTACCTTACCTAACTCTGGATATTTTTCTGCTGAATAGGGCATCGTAGGTACCCACTTTCGGCACTTGGTCCCGGACTTAGTTCTGCTGACAGATCCTCTGTAGGCCTTCCCTTTATTTCTGTAGCACGTGTGACCTAAAGTGAGAGTGACAAAGTTTCAGTTTATGGCTGTTGCGTTAACAGGGACCAGAGTTCGATTTCTCGGGGTATTGGCCTTGGGTTTCACCAATAATAACAAAACTCGATCTCACAACAGTGTATCCAACTAGTACGACATGGTCAAGTATCATTAAGCAGTCAATGATAAAAGATCAACTCCAACATATTGTCAAATAAAAAGCACTTTGCTTTAATTACACATTTAGCCTACAGCCAAGAGAACACCATTACTGTTTGCACCTATTAAATGTCCTTTTGTGGCCTTTAATTCCCGCAGAGTACGGCCACAGGGACGGGTTATAATTTTAGATGACGATGCCTCTAGGACATTCAATTTACATTGAACCCTACTCATCTATAGTCTATTATCCACCCTAACAATCATCATGAAATTGTGATAAGTTTAATCCTGTCGCAAAGTTGTCAGACTAGATATACATTTTGGTGTATTTTCTGAGTAACATTTGTTTGACAAAAGTTACATCTGTTTTGAGGCATATGCCCAAAAACAGCCAGTGGAATGCTGCACACTTGGGACAAAGTCCCAATAAGATGTTGCACTTTCGAGATTACATTTTTGCCAACATATCCACATTTTGAATCGGTCATCATGATGAAAATTAGGATAAAAGTCTTAGAAGTTTTTCCATGAAGCCTTTCTTTGTTTTGTGGTAAAGTTGGCTTGCCTGAGAGCTGAGCTCACAGCAAATCTAGTAATTCCGTCATAACTGGGTCACAGAGGGGTGGAGTTGGGTGTTTGGAGGGATATTGGCCACCTCAATTCCTTAGATGAGGTTTAATTATAACGATGACTATGCTACCTAAGTAGAGTGCGTTGTCTTACTGGTATTAAGTTGTATATTAGAAGAAGATGAGGCTGGCGTGGTTAGTATCGAGCCCAATATACTGGTACAATGTCCACCGTCAGCTCTGGGAAGGTCTTCACAGTTTGGCAAAGAGAGGGTGCTTCCTGTAAGAAACAAATCAACTAATCAGGAACTTCTTGAACATTATGGACAATTTTACACTCACAGTAACACCATTTTTGAAACCATTAGTCCGAGACCACTTTAAAAGTAATCGTAGCATCCACCTACGTTTAAATTGTTTAAACTCTACAAAATGTAAGGTAAGAATTCTGCAACAAAAATGCTAACTACACCCGTCCAGAAAAATGAATGAATTGAGTATGTGGGGTTGCAACAGTTGCAGTTATGCTGATAATGCAGAAATCGCATGTGATTTGGAATAGAATAGGTTTCAAGCTGAACGAAACAGCTAGAGTTCCATGTCATAAGACGTACTGAGAACAGCATGAGTTCGTGCTAGTGCATACTCCCGCCTGCAGATGTCAGTCTTGATGAGTTGACAGTCTTCGTAACATAACCTCTTGGGCAGCGCCAAACCACCTCGAGTCTCTTCGCACAGCGGAAAAGCGCTTATACACATGGAGGGTATAGCATACTCTTTGCACCGGTCTGACATATGTGATGAGGTAGCGATGACCGGGAAGGCAGCTGAGAATAAAGAACAATATCAATTATACCATCTTTTTCTAATAAACATGACCAGAGGGTGCGTTTCTGTAAACATGTACGACAATTCGACACATAGTTAGCGCGTAATAAGTTGTCAAAATTTTCCAGCAAACAGGACTGAGATCAGCAAGAATCTCGCGAGTGATGCTGGTCTGATTACATGTTGCGTTTGCAATTCACAGCAATTCCTGTAGGCCTTGCGTGACCCGACACACTTTTGCGAGTGTATTGCGCCTACAGAACAAAGCAGTCGACCATTACAGGCTGTTTGTTACACCACATGACTTCCTCTCTGACACAAAAGGACAATGCTACTTAGCCCTAGTCAGCAACAGAACGGCTGTTTTAATTTGGCACTGATCCAAAAATGGCACTTAAGGCCTTCCTTCAATGGAGCTTACATATTTTACTTATTTGGACTATAATAATACTAGCAAAGCTTTGGCAACAAAAACCCTAATCACCCAAACACTGACATGTCAATATATAGTGAAGGAGCCATTCTAAATCCTCAGTTCATAAAATATCACGTTTTTTCACGTAACTTCCGAGTTCTTTTATAAAAACCCTATTTAAAAAGAGCCGCTATCGGTGTTTGGAGAACCGTGAATAAAACGCAGTATGTGAAGGTTTTATAATGGACATTTCTGAGATATGATGACGTTCTGAAGTTGGCCACATCTGAACACTTTCCTATGGCCTTACATAACCGTAAGAGAGGTCGATGCACACACAAAGATCAAGGTACTTACTGGCTAACTTGGACTCCAGTTTCGACTGCTGCGTTCTCGATGTGACGTAGATGCTCTTGTTGTTGAGTTCAGCGCACGTGACGCCCTTGTAGGTTTGACAAAAGCCAGAAGGGGTCTCCTCTCTACAAGACAAAGATACATTTTTTATTAACATCTATGCGAATGCTACGGAGATTTACTTAAGCACAGGTTGATAAGCTAAAAGAAAAACACCCCGTTCGATCATTGTGTACTATGAAATCATTCCCTAAAATAAAATTGGTCATCCTTGTCAACGATCCAACATACTGTAAAAAGGCACGAGTTGACTGTAAAAATACAGACATCAGCAAAATTGGCAAAACATTGCTGATCATGAATCGGTACAAACAAGGTAAAAATTTGCTCAAATTTACAAGAATGCAATTACAACCAACCACACTCAAGCCAAGAGTATGTAACAGAGACACAAGACACTTGCGGAACACTTGCAGGAAAAATCTTTGTTTAAGTAACAGAAACTGAGTTCTCTCCTATAATTCAACATTTAAACTTCACCGACCAATCATTTCAGTGGAGGCCACTTTGCTAGCCTACTGTAGCGTGAAGTATTATGGTGCACTCTTTGTTCGCTCGTGTGATTTTGCACATCTTGCATAATCTCATTTTTCTCAAAAGAAACTCTTTACGCTACACACACTAGCCTTACTGACAGCCTTCTTTCTCAAAGCCATTGACAATTACAATTTACCGATGAATATTAGAATGAATACTGTCTCATATATGACTCTTCAAAAACGACTTTGTGGACAAGTGACTCATAATAGCAATCACTGAAAACAAGATTTAATCTACAACACTTTACAATTGAAATAGAACATCAAAAATGGGATTATTATATAGAAAAGCGCAACAATATGAATGGCAGTACACAAAATGTGAGTCATTGTGTCTGACAAAGTGTTCACAGTGACGACTACATCTGTATAATAATCCATGTCTATGTTCTGTTTAAATTGTGGGGTGTCACAGACTATGTCATAGTATTTGCAAATATGTTAAATAATAATAATGATGATGATGATAATAAAGTCCACTAACTCAGCATCATATGGTGGCCTCTCTCTCTCCTTGCTGCCATCTTTGATCTCAATGTCTGTGTCCGTGGACGTGCTTCCTGTGCGACGACGGGGTACTGCGTCAACGAAAAAATATGACAATGCTAAGTTCTCAATCGCCTATTATTTATAACAGCAATGTTTCGAGTTTGACTCTAATTAGTGTTCTCGCCATGCTTTTACCACTGATTCAGCCAATGTGGTTTGCAAAACTATTGGTGAACAAGAAAAATATTAAAAAATCTATAAAGTACTTATTCATGCTTTTAGTTCAGGAAATTGACAAGC
>NMRA01000485.1:5717-122278 GCA_002633005.1 Phoronis australis
ATATATATATATATATATATATATATATATATATATATATATATGTGTGTGTGTGTGTATATATATATATATATATATATATATATATATATATATATATAGATTTTTCTTTTCATTTAAATGCCATACTTAGTACGATCTGATTGACTACGAACCAAGGTATAAACCTTTAGAGACCGGGCACACAGGTACAGTGAAAGGCAGGTTCTGGTACTTACCAGATGTCCAGTAGAGTTCAGATTTGCGCGAAGATGTAGACAGCTGTCTTGTGATGAATCGCTCTTCCGCTACTGACTCCAAATCAAACAACCTTGCACCGTAACTCAAACATCGAACAGTCGCCATGATCTTCTTTACCTTTTGTTGTCCAAAATGATAGCACGAAGCTTTGAATTTTACGAAGCCTGCCGGACATAGATGAATATCCCAGTACTTCATCAGCATACTGATTTTAGGAGACAGGTTTTCCAGCTTAGCTAGACGTGTTTGCCCAATGGTGATGTTGTCCAATTTTTGGTCAATGCTTTCCAGTTTATCTTTTAATGGATCTAGCAGGATTCCGACGGACCGTTCCTCGTAATTCTCGATCGCGAAACATGACGCAAGAAAAGTCGAAGCAATGAGAGCGCTAATGAAACGCATTGTAATACTTTGAGGTTGATTGCTGTATGCGAAGGAGATGCATACTACTCCTGAAGGCGGTGTATTTTCTTTTTATCCTAACCCGGTGACGTTTACTTAGATAGATAGACGAATGAGAGGCTCTGATACACTAGCCGTTGACGATTTCTCCGTCCCCTGTTACCGTGTGCTTCTATTCAGATTTCGTTTTTTCATTTTTATTGATGTCATGGTGCAGGAAAACGTCAGTGTCTTCCATTGAAGCCTCGTTGTGGACATAACAACGCGTCAAACAATCGGTTGTCCCAGCCAAACACGTGTGTTGCTTTATTAAGACAACCTAAATACACGCTGAGTTTGAAAAATGACACATGTTCAGGTCTCCTAATTAAAAGGATACTAAACCCGGTTTTGATGATTTCAATCAAAATACACACCGCAAAAATACAACGGAAGAACAAAAAATGCAGACGTAGGATTCTGGCGGGCTCTTTCCAGAGTAGGATTTTTCCTATCATATGTTTTTCTGTGATCAGTGCGGATCGACTGTTGCTTTAGCGTTTTGTGTACGCCTTGAAGGGAAAATATCAGTGCAGGGCGCTCTTTTTGAAATACGTACACGTGTTTTCCAGATGTATCGTCATCATAACCATTATCATTAACATTTTATTTTTTTTGTTATAAGTGTTTTTAAAATTATCATCTTCGTATTTATTACTATTATAATTATTATTATAGTTATTATTATTTTTTTAAAAAATCATTATTATTATTATTATTGTTGTTCTTGTTGTTGTTATTGTTATTATTATTGCTATTATTATTATCATTATCCTTGTCATTGTCATTGTCATGATTATTATTATTATTATTATTATTATTAATTATATTATCATTATCATTATAATTATCTATAATATAAAATGGAAAGTTCACACGAGTTCCGTTTTCCCATTTCCTCCACTAACATTTGTTGGGCCCATTTCGGCACCACCTTTGACAAGGTAGTGCGCCTCGCCTTTATTTAGATTTGATTTGTTTCTTTTTTTCTCGCGGGCTGTTATTTCGCTAACCTGGAAGGAGATTGGTCAGTTTTGTACTGGTCTTTGGCCTTGGTGACGTCAGTCCGTCGGCTTAATTTCACTCCCTTCGGCTTCCATCGCCATGATCGATCCACATGGGCTCACGGTCTCCGTAAATAGTTCTTCTTCATCCTGCGTTTACGCCCGTGTTATATACATGCGTATACATATACGTTATTATTGTAAAGATTAGTATTCGCATGCAACTGTGTAATGATAATTGTTCCAATAAGGATGATAATAATGAAAATGATAGTGATAATATCCGTGCTCAGAATTCAATGTTCAATATTATGCGCACGTTACAGGTAACTGTATTACTTATTTCAAGTAATAACTTGGATTTTGTAATGTTGTGTTTCAAGCAAAGCTTGAGCTACTTTAACAACGACGAAAAATGAAACTATTCTAGTAAGGCCTACACCATAGTAGCGGAAAGTCAACTAGCTGGGCACATGAGGTTTTGTTAAATGCCTTTAGGTTTCTCGCGTGTTCGTGTAAATATTCCGCACAAACGATTTAGACCACAGGAGTGACTTACTCTGAAAAGGGGCGTCTTTCTTACAAATGAAAAACAAAATGAACAGATTCTTTATTTCGCTATAATCAAACAGCATAGTGAGCCTGAGGCAGAGACGAATTGGCGAGAACAATCTGACAACCAAAAAATGAGAAAATAGACACATAAATATACTAAGCACAGTGATTTTTCATCTTTCCAAAACAACCCAAAGGGTAACAGACAAAGAGAAAATTGATTTATCCAAAAGGTTGATTAATTGACATCACGATGTGATTACCGGTAATCAGTAGGGGAAAACTTGTGCTAAATGAGTAGCTTACAGGTATGTACCGCACGCTGGCTCTGTTTCGATAGGGTGCGGTCTTCCTACCATGTGTTGCCTTCACACTTTCTGCTTGTATGCTCCTCTTCCCGCGTAGAACGTGTATTTCACTGTTTATTTCGCTACGTATATGTTCATTCCACTCATTGCCTGATGATGAGACATGCAGTCTCAAAATATACGTACTGTTTTAATATGTTTGTTTGTCTGTTATGTTTCTCGGTGTTTTACTTCATAGCTTCACACGAAGGAGATTATAACGACATTACGAGCGAACCAGTATCAAGCTTGCAAACTAAAAGTCTACTCGAGCGTGTTTTAAACGAAGTTTGATGTGATACAATGAAAAACAGCGTTTTTGAAATTTCATCTTCCATATTTATATTAAATGAAATTTGGTCTTGTATTTGATACCGTTGATTTGCTATGAATGTAACTTTGGTTAAATGTTACTCAAAGACATGATCACATGACCTAATTAATTGTAGTTTATTATGAAGTAAAAAATCAAAGGCCAATTCCTTCGAATTTTTGCAAGTGTTAGTTTCTTATGACATGCTATCGTACAGAGCCATTAAACCGGAAGTTGCTTTCAAGATGGCGGATCTGGCGCATGTTGACCCGTTTTCAGTCGTGCCGGAGTGCGATTTTAAACGGGAAAAGAAAAAGACGTGATTTTTCGCATGTGAATTCTTTGAGGTATACTCTTTCAAATGACCTGTAACAATTGTTTCTCAGGCTTACCGTTTTCGAGTTATTTGACTTTGAAATTCTTAAAAAACCGCAAAATTTCATTTTTTTCGAAAAATTTATGGAATTAGGCGATGCCATCAGAGTTTTGAACGGGCTTTCAGAAGTTGTTTTTCATTTTTCATTAGGACGTCTATTTTTCGAGTTATCTGAAATTTTCTGATAACGCTGTTCCTTTGTTGAGCGCTCTTGCTGCATTGATGTTGGTTTATCTTCTATTGAACTAGACTGTAGCCTATTTCTTATTGATTTATGACATCTAAGTTCGTCATATGAACGTTATGATGTTGTTCATAATCGCGACCACCATCATCATATTCGTCATCTTCGTCATCATCT
Organism: Phoronis australis; assembly: GCA_002633005.1. NCBI lineage: Eukaryota > Metazoa > Phoronida > Phoronidae > Phoronis > Phoronis australis. Next base: position 9,355 of record NMRA01000485.1, read on the forward strand.
CCGACGTCGTCTTTTCTTCAGTTAATTTCGCCAAATGTCGCACAAGATTGTAGCATATTTCTTAGTGATTTCTGATCTCTACGATCGTCATATGAATGATATCATAACTTGCTTTGTCCATCATCGCCACCATCGTCGTCATAGCTGTCATCTTAGTCATCATCTCTGTCGTCGTCTTTTCTCGTTTTTGTTTCATTAGTAATATCTCGTGATTCGTTTGTGTGTGTAGAGTATTTACAGTTTGTAGTTAGTGGTCGTTGATTTTTTTGGAATGTTGCGCGTACTTATTATGGTAAAATAGCATTGGTGTTTAGTTCCTTACGTAGGCCGGTCGAACCTAGGTCAGGAACCAATATGGGTCGAACCAATTTTTTTTCGTTTTGATTTTTCTCGTTTTGAAAATGTACTTTGCTATCGTCGGAAAGATAGACAGTGCATTCTACTCAGAAAAAAAAACGAAAAAGTATCAAAATCCAAAATCGGGGCAAGCAGTGTAAAGATATTGCAATTTTTGTGGCGAAATTTGGGTCACTTTGTTTGGATTACGTCGGCCATATTGGAGGACAGCGGGATAAGTTACGAGTTTAAAACTTTGTGTAAATTGTTTTCGCCAACAAATCACCGTGGTGAAGTTTAGTTAGACATATCTTTACTTAATATTTTGCACGATTCAAATGTGTTCACCAAATTTCAGGCTCGCAGTTGTTACTCAAAGAGTGATAAATGTGCTCACAATTCCCTTTCCATTTCTGGCGGCACCGACAACATGGCGAATTTTGCTGAACTGAAAGGCATGTTCAATCGGCTACTTTGTAATTTGTGAAGATTTAACGTTGATACATTTTGACAAGCGTTGCTACAAAAAAAGGAACTTTGTTCAATTTTTGTGTTTTTTGTGCAAAAATATAAGATATATTTGAATTATTTTACTGTGAATTTCCCATTCAGGTAATCTTACACTAAGCAAAAAAAAATAGTTGAAATAATTTTGAAATGGTTTTTTGTTTGATTGTCAACTGCTTTTCAAGGATTGATTCGGTGTCACAAAATGATTCATATTTTTCTAAATTTTAAATCTCAATTGCTTTCAATTCATTTTTTTGTAACTTACTGCTTCTTAATTCAGGTTATCAAGTCAACAATATGATTATTCTTAATTTGGGAAGCTTCAAGCCTCCTATTCTTGTTCCTTGCATCTTCATATTTTGTTAAATAATGCTTGTCAAATTCTGGTGTAAGGAAACACTATTCAGTCACCATGGTAATAGTTACATGTAAGTCCACTTTCATAACATGGAAACTTTGCTGTTGCATGCACGCACCCCCGGGGGGGCTCGGAGGGCTCGTTCCATTTGGCGAAGTGGGCAAAAAGGTCCGCCCCCTAGAGACAAAAAGCCGGTGAAAATGGGACAAAAGTCCACTAAAGAAGCGCAAACGCGCAATTCACAGTTGTGCTCCCCTTTTTTTAGTCCGCCGACTCTTTTTTTAGCAAAAGCCCCACATCGCCGGGAATTCGAGCCGAAATATTGAAGGCTGGGTGCGCGCATGTGTTGAATAGTGTTTGTAATGCTAAATGTTGTAAAGTATTGTATATTTCAAGTTACTTATTATGTTAAAAGTTTGAATCATTTTGGCTTTGAATAAAAATGATAACATTTTGTATTGGACTTGTCATACTTATGTGCTCGAACGAGCCCCCTATTTGGAGAAATGGAAAAAGGTCTTCCTCAGTCAGAGAAGCACGAATTCCGAAAAAAGTAGAAATAAGACAATATTCCACTAGAAGACAGGAAGTACCAAAATTAAGCGTCTGCAATTCATAGCTCTGAACATACCCAATGAATCTTATAGTAAAAGATAGACATTCCCAAAAATACATACCTATTGTTCGGCAAATGTAAATGATGTGGGCGATTTTGGCTGAAGGCTTGCAAAAGCAATACGCGACAGTCCCGGTATTCCGATCCTCATGGCAACCAGTGGCTCCTATGATCATGCCAACAGTCGAAAACAAGACGAAACTAAATGTTGCCAACTAAAGTCAGTCAAAGAAATGATAACTTTTGATAAAGAGTTTAAACGAGATTTTACCTGATGGCAGTTAAGAATATTTTAACTGCAATGTTAGAATTAGCACGAGATATAACGGCCGGTAGATGTCGTCTTCTAAAAAGTAATTAAGATAAAAATACCTCTTCATCACTTATTTCTCTAAAGAGAACTTTGCGTTAAGTTATTGAGTAAGCGTGTATTTTTGACTTCTTCATGTAATTATCATGACATTGAAATGTGAAAATTTCTGCCATGTTTTAGCGTGTTTTCGTTGTCCATTTGCTAATGCGCCTTGCACACATGATAGCACTGATGTCTTCAATCAATATATCTGTCTCCTTATTACACCTTCAGTGTCGCCCAAAACCATTAAAATGCAAAGGCCCTAACTTTCGAATTTGTTGAAATATTATTCTTAACTCGAATCACAAGAAAAACAGCAAGCGCAACGCAAAGCGTTAATCTGCGCCCACGGTGGATTGCAAACCAAGTTTTGCTTGGGGTGTTCAAAAACAGATTAAAAATTAACACTAAATATTTTGAACGAATAACTAAAGGAGGCCGCAAAGGCACGTCAGAGCACTGGGAATCCAAAAATTAAACAGTCGTAGCCTTCTTCTTTTCGCAAGGAATAAGGTGCACCGTCTTAGTGATGTTATATTTCACCAAAATCTTACCAATTTCGAGTGGACTACCGTAAACTGTACGTCTCGAGAAAGTGACTACAGACATCTCAGTACACTCCCACACACACACACACACACACGCACACGCACACGCATACACACACACACACATACAGATAAACATACATGTGGAACCAATAAAAATTAATGCAATTAAAATAATAATAATAAAAATAATAATATAATAGTATGAAAATGATGATAATAATTATCATCATCCTCACCATCACCATCGTCATCATCAGCGTTATTATTATTATCATGATCATGATAATGATCATGATAATAATAATAATGATCATGATCATTATTATTATCATAAGATTACGAAAATAAAGATAACTACAATAGTTATCGTCTAAGTGTGTGTTCAATGGCAATTTTTTCTTAATAGTTCCGTGTGCACTTTTTGAGGAAATCCGTGTCTAGGTTGTTTTAAATTAGAGGCTACTATGAATAAAACGTCTTCACCTGGGCGCATGCGCAGATTAGGCCAATAATAATGATCAATCAAGTCCGTGTTACGAAAACAAGTATTCTGAAATCAAAAGTTGGATTTTTGACTGCACCAGTAGTGTAGACAATAGGTACAGGCTGCCTATTTGTGTCAAATTTGCCCTCTGGGAAAAATCCATTTGATTTTGATTCTCAGTGCTTCGTAAGTACTTGCATTATACTCATTACTTTGTAAGTACTTGCATTATCACAAAAGAACACCAAAATATGTGGTGAAGTAGACACATTTTTGATCTTTCCGAGACAAGCCAGAGGGAAACTTACAAACAGAAAACACATTGAACCGAAAAAGTTGGTTAATAAACATTACGATTTGAATACACACGCCTTTGATTTATTTGTTTTGATATTTCGTTTATGTTTTCACCAGAAATCCTAAATATTGCACTCGTAATTGCCAATGCATTTTAACTAGGTAAGATTTCAAGACTGTCCTACGGAATTTAAATTTCATTTTATGCATGAACATCTTGTTCTTTAATTGAAAAACAGTTCTTCAATTCACCTATCATTAACGAAGTTTGATAATACCGAAGCAGAAAAAAATGATTTTGTGGCAATAATAAAATTGATCATGAACATTTAATGATATTGAAAACGAAAGCTGTTATAACAAGATCACGAACAGTGTTAATAGTGTCCACAATTTCAAGGCAATCATCGATTTCACTCTCCGCCACAGTAAAAAGTAGCCCTAGAAGTACATACACTAGGCTTATGCACCTGCTTGTGTAATTAGGTAAGTTTGTTTTTAATGACGTCATCCATATTTTGAGCTGTGAGTTTGGCTCTGCCAGGTGTACCTCTATGCAAACTAAACCAAAAGCTGTTATGTCTTCAGAAATCATGCTAAATACTTTTATCTCAACGCAATCCGTAGAATTACGATTTTTGTTCATCCTTTTCTTGAAAGTTACTTGGTTTCACATGTGCAAATGCTTAAAAGGGGAACAATATATTGCTGCATAAAACACAAAAAAGGAAAATTTGAAAAAAATATGTTCTGATTTTTCCCCGAATAGGAAATTGTGGGGTGGTGTAGAGTAGGTTGACGCGTGGAAACAATTATAGGTTGTAAAATAGCTGATGATGTTATGCGGGACCCCAAACCCTAACGGTTTCAGAGACCATCAATTAATTAAAACAAATTTCGAGTTCTTATCCATGAGCCAACACCAACAGCTGATCTCAAGAGTGTGCTCGCGAGAAGTGATCATTGTTGTGTCACGTGACTGGCGTATGTCTTAATTGAATTCCCGGCGCGACATTTCCGAAGTTCAGAGATGGCCGACCCCTATAACATCGGGGGTTTTGCGAAGCATTTCGTGACCTGTCGACGGTTTTATGTTCTTCCTGGTACGAAAAAATCCTATCCTGGTAACAACAATTTTGATACTAATCTTATAAGCGTAAAAGCCCACACTCGAATTTCGTTTCTTTAGTGGTCTAAAAAGGGGAAATACAATTTTAAGATCCATCGAAAAATGTTCACATTTGGTTAAAGTCTTAACATCATATCTCAGAGTTAATGGATCGGATCAATATGAGAATTTCAGATGCTATGCTTCATACACTGTTTAACAAAGCTCTTATAGAAATTGTATGTTTTCTATTTTTGCTCGAGAGGCTATCAAATATAGGAATCGTATGCTTTTAGGAAAAAGAAATTAAAAATTGCATAAAATGTAAACGAAGTGATGCTATAGAAAACAGCGTTTTTGAAGTTTCATCTTCCATGTTTAAATCAAATTAAATTCGGTCTTGTATTTTATTCCGTTAATTTGCTATGAATGTAACTTTTGTTAAATGTTACTAAAAGACATGGTCAAATGACCAAATAATTGTAGTATATTATGAAGTAAAAAATCAAAATCTACAAGCATTCTTCTTTTATAAACTATATAATTTCTCCGAGTCAAAATTTGACGTTTAGTGATGACGTGTCTATCACTTTTAACATATATATAATGACGCCTTGATTTGGACCCATAAATAGGAATAGAAATCCAATTACATAATACCTTTTCTAAAAGTTTGCAAGCCGTGGATTTTTACCAATTCAGGTAACTACTGGGGCGATTTAGTAATTTAAAGTCTTACAAATTATGTGTTTGGATTAATCGGTGCACTCCGACAACGGTTACACACGTCATTGCCTACAGCCCGAGGAGTTGAGAAGGGTTAATAACTTTCGAAACGCTTAGTTCTGATCTAATTGTTATTATTGTTTTTAATTTTGTGGTTCGATATTACCTTTTATGGGTTTATTATTTGACTGGGTTCAAAACATGCTAAACAAGCGAATAAATACAGGTTTAGTCTGTAGTTTAGCCTAAGTTCGCCATTGAATGGACGACGAAGGTGAATGACGTTCATGTACTGGTAACTTTTTCGAGTTTAAAAATTTCGATCCCACGACACTCAAATAAATTCAAGGCTTTATTTCACTCCAAAATATTCACATTTTAGTAACGAAATTCATGTTTTTTTTCCAATAACTTTATTTGAAATTGTTTTCAAGGACAAAAAGCATAAAACGTTTTATCAAACGTGTTTTAAAGGTGACTTTGATACTGCTGTTCAGCGTGTAACTAAAAAGGAATACAACTATTATAAAAATGCTTTGTAGCCAAACAGTTGTTGTCACGAATCCACGTTGCGATTAGCATTCCCTTCTGTCAAACTACTTTGATGTTCACATTTTGCTTAGAAGTGAAGCAGCAAGAAAAAATTACAACCTATCTTCATTACAAAATAAGATACTACAAAACACTCGTGCGTTACATAGACACGATTCAAAGTACAAGCAGTATTCACTACACAAATTTACGCACCCATTCCTGCGTTTATCCTACGTGTTTGACCCGCGGTAATACCGAACACAATCACATCGTGATTAAAAACTCTTTTGATGAAACCGCCACTGGTGGGGTGAGCAATTCTTGACTTTACTGTCTCTTTTCTACCATTTCCAAGCATTCCACAAATTAAAGATGCATTCCGCCCGTGTTCACCTGTCAACTGATGCTGAATAATTAACCGAAACGCTTTGGAGACATGTTCCATTTTAATGCCAAAAACACAATTTTGGAATTATTTTTATATGTAACAGACTTTCTGAAATTATAAGCCTTGGTCAAAGCTATAAAACAGCAAACTACATTGTGTTTTTGTAATTTTATTACATAGCAGATCGCTATTTCTGTCCGCCGTCTGGCAAACATTCCCTGAAATCAAGGCTGGTGAATTTGTTAGTTAAATACGCCGCCATATACTCAGTGAGATTTATAGTTCGGCCAGCAGAGAGTTAGGCTGCAATGCACGAGTTTCGCTAAGTTCGACTACGCTTTGGAGGTGATCTTAGCTTCGTTCCAGGTTCCAACGCGAAGTCGGCTTTGTGTGTGCAAGCCAGGTTCTATCGGCATAACCTGAAAACAAAAAGGAAGTGACACCACACGAATTCTTGCATAACCGACTCCAACCCTCATGCCTAACCTAACGCTACCTAAAACGTCCCCACTCTTATGCTAACACAACCCCTAACTCTATACCTAAGCCTAAACACCCTTCACTCTGAGAGGTTTTGATTGATTGATTAATTGGTTGATTTCTATTGCCTTACTTAACTATAAGACACACACGTACGCACGCACGCACGCACGCACGCACACACACATATGTGCCGGAGATCCTAAAGGACCACCCAACACAACAGAATACAACATAAAACAAGCAAAGAATAGAAAATATGAGATATTGATTACTTCTTATTACATTTGACATACGATCGAAACACTGGCATAAGAAATCAATGGTAAAGGTACTATAAATAAATGAGTAAATAAACCTAATACCTTAGTAAAAATAAAGGCGAGCTAGATATCTACACTTTACAAATTACGTCACGATGAGCAAATTGATTACGTGTAAATGGCAACCGTATTAGTATGTGTGTGCGTGTGCGTATGCGTGTGCGTGCGCTTTCGTGTGCAAAATTAGTATTGTTTCTGTGTAATAGTGCGATTTGATATGCTTATTCACGGTGGACATGGATGCAGGAGAATATGCTTGAGTCATTGCATAAGTACATTGTATTGTATCTAACATTTTGTTCTGATAAAATATTGAAAGTGCAACAAGTGAGTGAGTGTTTTTCTTATCTGGAACTGTAAAAGGTTTTATTTTCAATGATAATACTAGGAACGTGAAACAGTAAGTTGCCGTGATTAGTTTGTAAACTGGAGTCTTGAGTACTATAGGGTTGTAGTTGCGATAAGTAACAATAAAGAGTTCTGGCGAACGATAATGTCTACCTGGTATGTTTTTGTTTCGGAAGTGATAGCAAACGAAATTGTTTTGAAAACGTAGAAGTTGATTGCGTAAAAACTTGTAATATATTTTCACGTAGGATTTATCATTAGAGTCTTCAAGCAGAGGTATTACATTTTTTCAATAATTTGTATATTGGATTTATTTGGGCAACATAGTGTGAGTAGGTGATTATCCGTAAGATTTGTTTCTGAAGGAAATGTAATCTGCTTACATTTTCAAATTCCCATGTTGATATGCCAAAATTATGTGAGCATGAATCAAGGAGGTGTAAATGATAATTTAAAGTCATAGCTACACGCCCGCCATGTATGAGAAAGATATTATTGCTTTCCCAGCTACGAAAGAGGTGGAGTTATCGGGGAGGGGGGGGGGGGATGTTAGACTGGTGGAGAACTAGTGGATGATGATACTTCGAAAAATTTTTGTACAGTGCCCCCCCCCCCTCCTCCTCCATAATTAAGTTGCTCACATTCCCACGGCCCTGTATTGCGCCTCCGGGTGCGCACATTACATACTAGTTGTTAAGAGCACTACACAACTGTTACAATACCGTAAAACTTACACGTATATGTGCGTCGTGATGCCCTCTGGACTTGTTGACTGTTGTAGTCGTGTCCCTAAATTTCCGACCGAGTGAGTGCCGGGCACGTCTTGGTCTGGTCTGAACTTTCGTGGTAAACTTGAAGCTCACTGGACTCATCCGACATCTCTAACTTCGTCATATGTTGGGCAGGTGAGCAGGACGGGGTGTCTCTCAAGTGACCTGCCTCCCGTTCAGTGACGCTAGGACCTCGCTAAAAAGCAAGACTTCGCGAGATTACGTGAGATATTGCCGTGTATTTTAAATGAGAACACGTGACTTTGACTAGGTTTTAGCTAGGTCCTAGCGTAGGTCCTAGCGTCTACTGAACGCACGCCTGGCTACATCCACAGCTGAAACAAAACTTTTTAGCACAAAGCACTGGTTTAATGCAAAGAATTTAAATAAATACTATTCCCAAAAAGAACTTAAGGAAAATGCACTGGAGCTAAGGTTGAGTGCATCATTTTGAGAGTCGAGAAAATGTTGAAAGGTCCCGCAACAATTTTCACCATGGTATTGCAGGCAAACCGGCCGCTGTTGCTGGTGCCGCTGTTTCGTGTCCACATCCAAAAAGAAACGTAGGTAAGGCTAGTTTCACAAAAATCAAGTCTTATATAAAAGTTCATATACTGATTGATAGTGCCCAATGGCATTACGCCAATGAACAGCGGAAATAAAAGCGACAAGCACTCAATTATCGATAGAAATTTCCTTAGCCATTATAAAGAGACGTATATATACACTTCTGAAAGTATCAATAAAATAAACCTTAAAGTATCTATCAGTGAGATATACACCATCGGATCGGCATCGATAAATCTCACATCTCATCTCAGCCTTCAGCCGCTCTAAATGCGCATGCCCGTGAACTAACTTTTGGAGGCAGATTTATTATTTTCAAGCATGGTTATTATATGGCTACTTTGTAAATGTAAAGAAATTAAAATTTCTCTTGAAATCGTTAATTAATAACACCAAAATGGATGTTTCCAAAACCACCTGTGTTAGCTTTTTCGTTTTTTCTTCTCGGGGGCGGGTGGCATCTCAAAAAGCGTGATTTAATTCGTTTGCTACGTCAATACGTTACGCGATTTGTGATTGATCTGACGGCGTGCTAACTATGTAGTGAATTTGTAAACACCAAGTCCCGCTATTAGCCGGGATCTTTATTTTTGCAATACAGTGCTATACTCATATGGCGCTAAAGTTGTCGTTTTGATTGTTTTGTATAGTTGCACGATTCTGAATTCAATGGGTATTATTCAAGACAACTGAAGCAAGCGCGTCCTAGTCTCTAAATAACTTTTTACACTCACGACATTTAGCGAGCTGACGAGGTGTGACGTGTGAAGTATTTTGATTTAAAAATAGACCATTCACAAACTCGTTCATCCCGGCGTCTCCGTGGCCTTTACCCTGAAAAGAAAACTTGCCAGTGCCAAGTCTTAAACAATTATATTTGACACGACAATTGAAGCGCTGAAATTTGCTGTTTAGTAATGATGTAAGACAGATTCATGCAACATGAAAATAATAAATTTCAATCTTGAGTTCGTCATGTTGAGAGAGATCAACTTAGTTCAGTTTTATCCCCCTGGTAGTTAAATCCCGTCGGACGGGCTCACACCACGTCGCCAGTGTAAAAAGTTGAGAGACTAGGTCGCGCTCGCTTCCCGTGTGTGTACGGTTGACGCTAGCAGCACTGCAACCCTCTGACCGGCACGTCAACTACTACGGGCAGAGACTGTTGTGCGTGAACTTGGAATTTTGCTTAATCTCAAACAAACAAACTAAACAATCTCGGTGGACTCGCATATGAATTGAAATCCTATCTTCCTCTCCCAGCTCTCAAGTTTATATATGACTCACTTGACCTTCCCAATTTAAACTACGGCATTGCAATTAACTTGGGGTTTTGGCAACAATAAGAAATTCCAGTTAGCCCACAAGAGAATCATTCGGAATATATCCAATTCCAGTTAAGATTCTCACAATACGACCGTAGGAACTTCGCCTCCCTCTACTTCAAGCCCTCTTTAAAATCTCAACTGCAAAACTTTACTACAAATTCCTCAATAATCAGCTTCCTAAGTAAATTTACACTTAGGCTACAACTTCCTTAGTAAACCCATCCAATATAAACCAACCAGGCACATTTGGCTACATTCCTGAACCAATACTCAGCTGCTATCCCGACAATACAACCCAAAATTTTAATTCCCCCATCCAACAAATTGCCACCAAAAGCCTGTGTCAGATTTGAAATTCCTTGCCTTATAAACAACAACGAAATACCAGTCTCTGCTTTGAATATAATAAAAACACTCTCTTTGCAAGCATTCTCCAGGTCCTTAACCAATTTTATAATTAGCAATTCGATCCACTCTGTCATTTTTCAATTGCTTCATATGAAACAGTATCTAATTGTCCTTCCCAAAATCTCCTGAGCTGTGCCAGTCCACTTCTTGGTTCCTGGCGTGTCGGTCCTTTCAGCGCTAATTCACCGTTTTGTTTTCTTAGTATGTCTCATAACTTTACTCTTCCTGTTTTGGCCTTTTCATTTTTGCATTTTCAGTTATTTGTTTTTGTACAGGGGACCTTCTTATTAGCGGTCAATAACCTCTAGAAGGCCTCCTAATTTAAATCGCTGTTATTTAATCATTGTATTATGTCAGTGGCTGATTTAGGGGGTGGGGTCCTCCCTAATTTTTTAGTAAGAAGGTCCACAAGTCCACAAACCCAAAAATTCGAGACCCCTGTATCCCTAGATTTTAGGCTGAGCGCGTGCATGTGGCGAAATACTGGTTATTCCTGTGACCTGGCTCACCCCTAACTCAAAATCCTGGATCCGCCCCGGCCTGCCGGCCCCCCTCTCTCAAGATTGCGCATGCATGAACTTGGAATGCAGGGGGAAACGTGAATACTTCATTCAACTAATAACGTTCACGTCGCTAGAAATTTGCACTACATTAAACTTACATTTTAATAAATTAACGTACTACACTTTAACCGACCTTTTTTGAACTATTGGCGATATTATTCACCAAACAATAATTAATTTAACCATTCACATATTCCTCCGATTGTTTGATACAAGTTACGGTAAAGAAGAAAACGGGTGTTCATGAGACCATTAATTACAAAATTCCTTACACTGGACAAGAAATTTCATCTGATTGCCCAAATGAATATTCAAGTCCAAGTTCGACGCATACGCGATCTTGAGGTTAAACAGGATTCACTCACAGCCACAAGGATCGCTGTTAGCTTTCATTCATAGAGGGCGCTTGTGTCTGTGTAGGTTTGGAAACGTGAGCTGTTCTAGTGTTAATTTCTATCAAAATTTGAGGTAAATTAGGTGCTTTGATAGTGAAAGAGTGTGTTGTCAATTGGTTATTTAAACATTGTCTCAATTAAGTATTTGATTACTTTTAGTCTGCTTGATTGAGGTCATCAGGCTCACAGGCTCAGTCAGATGACTACTCTCAGTCTCTCTGTCTCTGACTCTTAGTTAGCCAGCCAGCTAGCTGTACTGTAGTCGTTTAGACTGTCGTCAAAATACAGCTAGGTACCACTGTGTGTATTTCTTCCATAGACCCCAAAATTGCACACAGCTAGGGTACTTCTGCTCGTCACCTCGCCATGAAACCTGTATCAACATGTAGAGTTAAAGACTGGAAGGGGTGCATGCAAAATCTCTGATTCAACCGACACTCACCTTGCACGTTACAGCCGTTTAAGTGAAAAACAATGCAATAAACCTCATTTTCTTGCGTAACTCTCCGCCTTTTCTAACAACGAAAATTATGTCGTCGTTTTGGAAACAATACGCTCGTGTCATGCGCGTGCGCCATTTTCTAAATTTTCGCGACAACTTCGGAGAAGCAAAATTTGTTCTGAAATTCGGTTTTTCGGCATCGAAATTCTAAAAACTTGTAATGAAGTGAAACTAGTTCCAATAATTTGTTGTGACGTGTACGCAAGCTCGTGAAAGAACAGCAGTTGATTGAAGAATCGGCGAAAAAAGAAACTGGCCAATTGGTGACGCAATATCTCATGGCGCTAAAGATCGCTCCACAACTTAAGGAGCAGAATAACAGTAGAACGCCATTTTTTCCAACACTGTTAAATAATTTTGTTTACTCAAGGAAGATTGTAGTTTTTAACGACACTAATTTTGTGTCAGATTTTATCTTACCACTTTTTTACCCACATCGGTGCAAAGCTGTGTATTTGTATACAGCTTTGTACCAAGGCTAACTCTGAGTCTGAGTACTGGCCGAGCACTGCTGTACGTGAACTTGGAATCCTGCTTAATCTCAAGACTAAGCGGAAGTGAGTGTTGCGCGAACTTGGAATACGCGAGGCAAGTTGACAACTTCACTCAAATAATCATGTTAATGTTCATAAAAATTTGCAATGCACTAAATCAAATTACATTTGAATAAATAATGTCAATTTTAACCAACTTTTTCAACTACGGGCGATCAGTTTCACCAAACAATAATCGATTTAGCCATTCACATATATTCCTTCGGTTCAGCGACACAAGTTACAGTAAAAGAGAAAATGGTTGATCGCGAGGTCAATAATTACACCGAACAAAAAATTCAAATTATATTCAATTCCAAGTTCGCGCATACGCAATCTTGAGATTAAGCAGGATTCCAAGTTCACGCACAACAGCACCGTCAGTAAAGTCAGTAGAGACAATGAAGCTTCATACACCGGAAGATTTTCTTCGAATTGTTCCTCGCACTGACTAAAACATCAAAGTCACATTGTTATAAACACCTTTTGTGCATAGAGGGACACGTTAGGAGGCCATTTATGTATTTAATTCTTTCCAACTCGAATAAATACTCTCGTTATCAAACATTTTCTTCATGCAGTCCCTCGTTCAGTTCCCAAACTCGGTAACTCACCATTTTGAACACTGCACACGCCAAGGAATATGACGTCATGCCACCGGCCGCGTGCAGTGTAAAAATGGTGAGTTAACGATTTTGGGAACTGACCGAGAGACTGCTCAAAGAAAAAGTTTGATAACGGGAGTATTTGTTCAAGTTGGAAGGAATTAGATACATCGGCAACCTCCTAAGAAGGTTCCCCTATGCGAAAAAAGGTATTTTTAACAACGTGACTTTGATGTTGTAGTCAGTGCGAGGCATAATTCGCCAAAAATCTTCTGGCATATGAAGCGCCTATAGGAGCTCCACCGTCACACTAATAACACACCCTTTTACAGAGGTAGCTCGATTAAAAGGGAGGACCACTTCTGTGAAAGTCACCTTTCGACTAGAGGTTTCCCCGTATCATACTTCTTAAATTGTAAGATATGAATCATAAACTCTACATAACATTTCATTAACTAAAATTGAAAAACATCACCTCCTTGAAAATTAATTAAGAGATATGCAAAATGGATCCTTTGTAGACGTCATTGTTTTGATGCTTTAAAAAAGAAATGAGAAAGTGAATCAGTTGAGCATTGCCACTTGTCATATATTGCATATGCCTTCAGTTTCCACAGGCGATGTATTGCCTAACCGGCAGGTCACCTAATAGTTTCATTTAAAATGAAGTGCACAATGCCCATACCACTTGTCAGGCACATCTAGCTACATGTGAGTCAATCTGACATTGAATGAAGAGCAGTTGATGTGAATGGGTTAGTAATCTATTGGTCTCAAAGACCTGGATGCACAAAACAGACCTGAGCTAGGTGGAAATTTACCGTGGTCGTTGAAGGGACTCCGGGAGGCACGAGTTTCCCAACGGGAACACTGAATTCGTTGATCTCCGTAAGGTGGCTGGTCATATTCATAATCCCAAATCATATCCCAACTGTCTATAATTATGTGCATGTTGACTATAAGAATTATGACTGTGACCTGGGTGAGTTTTATGACCTCTTCTCACTCCTGTGCTGCGACACTAGGTGGCATTCTATCCTGTAGGGATAATTTAAACTTTCTTCAGAACAAAGTTTTGGGTTTTGACACAAAATTTCACCAGAGCCATCTTTGAATTCATTTTTCCTTGGGTCGTGTGCTTGTGTGGTTCCAAGTAACAGTTGCAGTGGAATATCAGGAAGACATCAAAAATCAAAAATAAATTGTTGTAATATGTATTCAGCAAACTTCTGCCATGATATTTGTTTTATGTTCATGAGATTTTGAAATGTTAACTGTGGTGGGCGTGGCCTATTTGCACTTGTCAGAATTATCCAATAGACACGCTTTTGACTACTGCTATATCCATAACCGACATCACAACATTAATGGCGTGAATTTTGCGGGGAAGTGTATCAGATATTTTGCATGGATGGAACTTAATCCCCGTTTACGAAAATATTTTACTATTAGTCTTAACTTAGAACTGAAATAACACTGCTGTCATTCCATCTCTTGTTTTGTAGTCTGCTGTCAGTTGACGTCATAACAACAATAATCTGTTGCCACATAGATATCAGTCACCAGTCATGCAGCTTGCATTGTAAACGTCTCTCATTTGACGCACCGTTTCTTTTGTAGCTTAACTTTTAATGCAACGATGCTGCGAGTTTTGGTTGGCATGAGAACATGGGCATGCACTTGTCGTAATGTGCTGATGGTCAACTTGGGTAAGTGGATTATGATTTGCGAAGTCACATAAAATTACGTGATGAGCAAATATCTTCAGACCAACTCGGCAACTCGCCAACAGTGCTTGCTGTAAACAGGCAACTCACAGTAAATCGTCAGCAACTTAAGACACGTTATGGATGACAAATGATATTTTATAATCATTTTTCTTTAAATTATTATTCATGTTCATGTTTTATACCACATGAGCGTTTTGGAAAATTGTGAGCGTTTACATCAACGTTTCATGGCTTTGAAAAATGAAATAATTAAATTAAAAAGGTCTTTTTTACAATTATTATTTCTATAACTGAAATTGACAGCTTTCACCATGGGACATAATGAACAGACAACAACTTCAATGATTTGTTGTGTGCTTGGTGGCTGTGGCAACAGACATTACAATCCGACTATCTCCGTTTTTGAGTTACCTAAAGACCCTGTGTTAACCAAAAGTGATGCACATTCATCAATTTGAAAACGGCTTTTGTACGGGATTGTTTGCAACTTTGTCTGTGTCTGATGTCGGCAACTCGTTAACTGTATTGAGGTGACGATAAAAACAGGGAGGTGATGAGATGCGCCTTTGATGGCAGCAGAAGTTGTATGAACCTAGTACTTGTTTAGAAAGCTCAGAAAGTCCATGTCTATACCCTCAAGGAAAACAGTGCCAGCAGCCAATACCTCGGTTATGGAAAGTCACGTAACAAAGAGTTAGTATCATCTCTAAACGCTGTCATCACCAAAATGTGAAGCACAGTCGAACCGCGTTCTAAAAAATGTTCGTTTATGTTCCTTACACGCAGAAAGTTATGCTGATCGATTACAGTGCACTTTGATTTCAAAAGACAGTTTAGAAAGTCCTCGAAAGGTTTCGTTATGACTCTTCTGACCAATGCTGTACATTCATCTGGCAGTCTTCAGCCTAATTGTCATTGTGGGTACTGCCTGGGTGCATCAATCTTACCAAACAAGTTTTTGTACAGTCATCATTTAGTGAGTCACAAGGGGGAGGTAATTCCACGGAAGAGGAGTACCCGGTATGAGAAATGCCCTTCAGAAGATTGGCTTTTTCTCTCAGCTACCCTACCGAAGTGTGCTTTTTACGACCGAAGTTACCCAAGCAAGGGTGCATCTTTTTTAAATTCTATTTGAAAGGGTTTACTGTAAGAGCTAGATACTCTTAAAAGGCCACCTTTATTAGCTACCCAAATGTGTAGATTAGGTTTCCAATGTGATCTATATTTTTAACGTTTTTGTTGCAAATGATGCACTAGTACTGAGTTTGGACTGCCTGGCATCTCTTTTACTGTTCTGGGCATTGGGTTAAAATTCTGCCGACAAGAAATTATAGTAAATGACTCAATGCCTTCAAGTTAGGACTGATGTATAAAAAAAATTCAAGTGGAAATTTTCAATATTTTATCTAAGGGAAGGACATGTTTCATTTTTAAATATCCTTCATGACTTTAATCTGTTTTAATTTGTAAGTCATACTCATGATTTTGAAGTCTTGTTTTTGGTTTTATTCAAAATTCCTCAAAACTGTTTAGTAATGCACTCTGGTTCTGTAATATCTGCTCTTGGATCAGGCACCAAGTGTGTACAGCGCCCCCTTCAGACCAGTGTAGTGAATCAAGTGTTAGATAAAGAGATCCGTGGAAAGAAGAAACTGCAAGAGACGATGAACGAGTCCGACCCTGTGGGTGTGGCGAAGGAAGATGAAGATGATGAGGGACTGGACTTCAAGTGAGTCATCCAGATTATGTTTTACAGATCAGGGTTTTTGGTAGGAGTATGGCTGTTGTTTCTTAATTTTAAACACTGAATTGTGTTAAATAATGTTTTTTCCGCATCAAAATTGTTTTGTGTACATGTCATATTAATGAGTAAGTTATGGCATGTTTTATAACATGTTCTTCACTTGTTATTCCCTTCAGTTCTGAGGGTGGTGTTGATGTAGTCTCAGTAGGTGGCATTCATGTAGCGTGATGCGTCATGTCTATACACGCATATGAATATATTAACAAGACAGTAGTGCCTGCGAACAAAGGTCTTGTCAATGTCGTTACCAATTCCATCCGTCCATTTGTCCATCCATATTTCCGTGCAGACTATAATACTGTGGTTAACTCGCATACTGCACAGGGGATTTTGTTTTTATTTTCAAAAAGTATTGCTTCTATTGCGTATTGTCATTATTACTTGTTTTTTGATTCAGCCTTATTTTCCTGAAGTTTGCCATTTTTTCGCGTATTCCTTTTTGGAAATGCTCTTCTGTGCATAATTCCTACATTTCAAAAGGAATTTGGATCAAAGTTTGAGAACGTATATGCTAACGGCCAGGCTAGAGTATTTGCCAGAATACGTTCCACTAAACGAGAAACAAGTCAACTAAATACTACAAAATGTCTTCATGCACAAAACATTGACTTATCTCCCTCTAGTCAAATCATGTGTTGTGGAACAGCCTTGACCTTACCCAGAAGGCTACATACAATGCCATCTATTGAACACCATTCAACTAGAATGTGAATGAGGTAAACCCAAGTCATCTAAATTCTTCAGAATTTCAGGTGCTTAATATTCAAATATCATCTTCCACTTTCAAGCTAAATGTTGAATCAAGTTTGTGACAACTCAGATTGTTACAAAAGCACTAGTCTGTTTTATATTGCACATTTGTTTGGTCCGCAGTTTAACTATAAAAACTGGAATGGTCTCCACAACAGGTTTTTGAAGATAAAGCTGCGATAAGTCCTAAGCACATGGTCCTGTGAAGCACTTGATTCATTGGTCACAAACTTCGTATTAGAACAAATCAAGTTATGTGATGTTCTTCACTGCTTTAATCAAATCAAAGACCAGTATGTTTGGTCCTTGTTATTATCGTACCGTCATTAGGAAAGTTTAAAAAACCAAAACATTTGTGGTTCTGCCCCAAAACACGAAACGAAACAATAGATGGCATTACACGCAGATTTAGCGGTTACTGCAGCGATGGTCATTTACTTCCTTGTTTTCCTCATTTCAGAGAGATCACGCCCACTGCAGACACAGACTCGATGATAATCGCTGGACAGAGGTTTGACGAGCTGCCGGTGGCCTATATCAAGGCTACTAACAACAACACCATTATGTCTCTGCATAACCACAAGGGGGAGCTGATATTCCTAAACTCTGCTGTAAGTAGGCTATGATTGACAGGCTGCAGTAGTCAATGTATTTTGACCCTTCGTGATAGGGAGCTTAGAGACTGCTATAGTGATGATTTTGCGTCGTTTGTGACTTGTTGCGGTTAGTTGAATTTGAGGGAGATAAGTCAATGTTATGTGCATGAAGACATTTTGCAGTATTTAGCACCAGAGCAAGGTGTGGATTCTGGCTACGGTTGTTCTTCTGTTAGTGGCTAAAAAATTTAATGAGTTATTGTTATTGGAGGCGTATGAGATTTTTTGAATGGTACAAAGTATTTGAATCTCAAATGAAATGTATGAACTATTGGAACACGAATTCACGATGATCATACAGTGTATAGTGGTCGTGGGTCATTTAGTGTAGATGTTAATGACGATCCCACAAGTTAAACACAAATTCCCCTCAGTGTCAAAGCTGACTTGAAAATTTGAACACATTCACGAAAATTCAATTAAGAAATTTTCTGGACTGAGGGGAAAAGTCACAAGACTTGGTGAACTTTAGGTTTGATTATTCTTCGAGGAAACCTTAGCGCCACCTGGTTAGGGCCAATGTACAAGAACCATGATTTAAGCTTAGCTTCGTAATGTGAATTAAAGTTGATTTCCATACTAGGTAGCGTATAGTAATTTTTTAATGTTCAACCTTTGTCAGAACAGGCCAAGGTACATGAAAGCTGCTGAACATAGCTGCATGTGTGTGTGTGTGTGTGTGTGTGTGTACATTGCCGAATTCGATTGTGCTGTATAATTTCAGGGAATCGAAGGCTTCAAAAATGCAAGGAAGGGCACCACAATAGCAGCCCAGGCAACGGGTCTCACCATTGGGCAGGTACGGCGATGATGTCATAGTGGGACAGACAACCCCTTTGGTGGTTTGTTTCAAATAAAAGTACTTAAAATGCCACCCGCTCTTGTTACAATACGTTACAGAATAAAAAATAACATGGCTGGAGAGTAAACTGCACTGTTCCTGTCTCCTTTTAATTGCATTATGAAATCATTTAGAGAGAAGCCAAACTTCAGTTTGGTTTTCCTATTGCATCATGTTTATAAACTTGTTTTCTCTTGGTGCCACACATCTTTCAGTAAGGTACTGGTTTCTTAGACCAGTGTAAAAAGGGACATTCCAAGCAAAAGTGAAACTCGGTGTAAGTCTAAACACAAACAGGACATAGGCTGTGGTTCATTTTGAATCAAATAATTGATGCCCTATCAACTAAGCACTCTAATAGTAATCAAATGATACACTATGATTGATTCAATGATTGGTCACAGGTTAAGTTCAATAGTGAGTTGGTCGTATTGCGCATGGAATTGAAAACACGCTGAAACAAGATGGAGTCCACCTACGGATCTTTACCATAGTGGAGATCATCACTCTCCGATTGCTTTCCTGTTATTCCCCAACGTTGTTTTGTCTCACTTCAGAAAGCCCTTGGGGAAGGTATTAAGCACGTGAGAGTGAAAGTCAAAGGAATTGGTCCTGGAAGACTGGTACGTATTTCAGAGTAGAGTCGTAATCTCACATACTGCCACCCAAAGGCAAGTAAATCTAGGTCATATTATAAATTAGACAAACCACTCTAAGGAGGATTGTGGAGATTGGCATGTATATTCCTAATGTGAAGAGCTGGGCTGATGATTTTCCGACGACTTCGACTATTGTGGTGCCTACTAGTGGCAGTTTGTTTTTTTTTGCGCTCAAAGCTGTATCTCCTAAACACTCTGCAAGATGTTTATTTAAATTAAGCTAAATTGTATTCATATGAAGTTGTCAACAGGCGACGACGACAACCAGACGTATCTGACGAACGCTGTGCTCCCTAGTGGCAATTTCATTTTTTTTCTATTTCCCTCTGACTGTCTCTTTGAAGTTGCTTTACAGATTTTTATGAAATTCAATAAATAGCTTTCTATTAAAAACAATGACATGTTTGCTTGTTGAAAGATTTTTACTGCATTCATATCATTTAAAACAGTATTTTCTTTCAGACGTGTAGCTTTCCGAAAATAATTAAAACTGGGTTTTGTAAATTTATATTCTCTCTAGTTACTAGGACTTCAGTCGAATTACCATCAAGAGTTACAGTGAGTTGACATTTCTCTGACGGTATTTCAGATATCTCCAAAATGCCTGGAAAAGTTAGTTTGTAGCACATAAAGATAAAAAGCTGTGATTATGAATTGTTAGCATCTGTATTGCTTTTCAAGTAACAAAACGCATTCTGTGTCTTCTAGTGTGGCAAAACATAGGAAAGAAAATGGTGCGACAGTCTAAACTGTCTTATCAGCATGTAGACTTTACACAACTTAGTCACGTTGTTATAGACCTGTGCTGCATATCGGTTATGTCAGGTTGTCAATGGAACATTCTCCATTTCAGCCAGCAATAAAAGGCCTGCAGATGGCAGGCATGACAGTAGTTTCCATCACGGACAATACAAAAATCGAGTTCTACACTCGTAGGCCCAGAAAGCAGCGACGGGTGTAGAGACGCCAGATATTCATCACGCGATTGGTTTACGACAGCGCATCAAAAGTGGAGCTGTATTCAAGCATTGTGGAGCAGGAAACAAGCTGTCATCTTGGGAGTCTGGTGATACATTACCAGATCTTTACCAATTTCTAAAATGCAGCCATGTGTACTGCATTGTTGTCTGTTAGACGGACTGGGTGTAATCTCAGGTGTTTAAACTGGTCGTTGCAAGCTGATCTCGTTTTTTATAAGGAAACGTGTTTGAACTTCCAAACAAAATCAAAGGTCTTGAGTGCCTAAGAATGATACATTGATGTATGTATTGAGGAATGTGATGTGAGGACCATCAATTAGGGTAAACGAAAAGCTTGAGAGTTGTCATTATGGACACTTCGTCATTGTTAACCATGCCAGTGTGGTTCC
This sequence comes from Phoronis australis, assembly GCA_002633005.1. Taxonomy (NCBI): domain Eukaryota; kingdom Metazoa; phylum Phoronida; family Phoronidae; genus Phoronis; species Phoronis australis. Next base: position 30,249 of record NMRA01000485.1, read on the forward strand.
GGTGCGAATTTGTTATGCTTGTGACTATACTTCAAATTTGGCAAAAGTGAATTCAAGTTCACAACTGCAGGTCAACACAATTTGACAGCAGCCTTTCTTGTTGACAAAACTGATTGAAAGTGCCACCATGTTGTGTATTGTGTGTTGGTAAAATTACGCGAAAATGTATCATATTCATTACACCATATCTTATGTGTCAATTGCCATATAGTGTTTGATTTTACTTTATTTCTGTTTCTGTTGACAAAGGAAGTTGTTACATCTGAAAATTTCAAATTTCAGTTGATCCATTCTTGTTGTTTTATTTACGTATTTATATTCTACATTTCGTGAAAGAATAGTATCCTTGGGAGGATCTGGATCGCCTTATTTAGTTTCAGATTTATTATCTACGTTAAAATTACAAGGTAATGAAATGATAAACTGATCAAACAAGAGCAGAATTCTATTATTTTGTATAATTTTGTAAACCAAGCTTGTTCAGGTAAGCAGCACTTGTTGAAATAGGACTCGTGTTGTTATCTGACTTTACCCCACTGTGTCGAATTGCGATTTGCAGGTGTACGGCTTCACTCTTTTATAGTTGGCTTATCAGTGAAAGCTATGGTAAAGCTCCATCTAACCCAACCAAACCGACAGATCTTATCTGACATATCTAAAGCCTGTGTGCATGAGCTAGATCTGTGGCTCTTCTAAACTTTGTCTGAATTGAGAGCAAATCCGGTTCCTGCATATCCGACATCCTCATGATTTACTGTGTTAACTGTTACATTTAAATTAACATGATCGTGGTTGCGTTGTTTGGTAAAGCGTAAAACTGAATTTTGTTTTTATTTGTGAACTGTTCAATCTGTATGACAGAATGTCAGCAAGGCTTAAGTAACGTATAATTTGGATTTTATTCAGGAATTTTGGAGATACACATTATTGACATTAACCCATGGATTACACAAGGCATGAATGCTCTGTTTATGCCAGTGTGCTGACATTTCATTACTCAGCTGGCTGTAGATGAAGTGAACTAGTGATGTAATGATAAGAAACCTAACACAATGCAACACTGCCTTAGAAGTGTTTAAAATAGTTTAGTTTTCAAACAAGTTGGCAATTATCATCTAAATTAGTCCGATTTCGTTAAAGTTATGACAAAAACTAAGAAAAAAAACTGGCGAAAAAAATAATATTTCAAAATTAGCTTCTTGACATTTTTGCTTTGAAATTTCGTCAATTGTTGACGAGAAGAAATATTGCCATCTTTTTTTTGAAAACTACTGGAGTTTGATTGCTAGGCTTCCGGTAACTTTCTACTCTGAGATGAACTAGCACGTTTCAAAGACTAGAACAATGGTAATCGACAGTGCATTGACAGTGTCACAACAATTGGTCAACATTAACTTGAATGTATCTCGAGGATGATATCAGGTAATGATGGACCGAGGGAGATAATAAACATTGTCCAAGGCTATGGACAATGTTGCTCTTCGATGTCTGGAGTGTACTGTTTTGCATAACACAATATACTTGCCTTGAGTTTTAACTGCTTTCAACAACAGGGGGAAACGCTCAACAACACACTACCCTTTTCTGTAAATTTTATAATTGAACAAAATACTCCAATTTCACACTATTAAAAGTCTTTGATCCCAAGAGAGATGTTTCCAGTGCTCTGATCGTGGCTTTCAGATTGTTATTTACAATAAGGCATATTAAAGTCTCTGAGCGTTTGCGGGAAACTAAAAAACCCACAAAATATGTGAATTCATACTGATTTGAAACGTGTTCCAAAATGATCCTGACTGTGTCATAATGCCTTTTTGAACTGTTCATACTGTCTGAGATAGTTTTTGGTCACAGATGGAGCTGTCGTCTCAAGCGCACGTTCAAAGTGTTCACCAGTCACGTGACTAGCCTGTATTCCATCTTGTCCTAGAGCAATCATGGCTGCCTGGAATGAAGCGAATAATTAACATGATTTCATATATTGAATTCTCTAAAATGATGTATATTGTATGCAAGCGATGAGACTGCAAGTTTTATATGAAGCTAAAAAATGTGACTTCAGCCAGCTATCTGACATTCTCACCATTACAGAACAATTATTCAGAAATCAAAAATGGCACATGTCCAGACCGGATGAAATGAGAATGACTTGTATATTAAGCTGGCGAAAGTCTCTATAATCCACTAAAATTATTTAAACAAGAGTTGCTATAAATTAGCAAAACTAGACGAGACCGTTCCCCACTCACTTCTCGACACAAGTTCTCCAGGTCTGCTCCTGTATAACCTTCTGTTGAAGAGGCCAACCTCTGGAAGTCAACGCCATCTATAGGTGTGTTCCGTGTGTGGACTTGCAGGATCTGTAGTCTGGTCTGAAAGTCGAGAGTGAGAGTCACTTAGAGGTTGTGCATTTTGAGAACCACTTTTATCAACTGGTTTGCAAAATGTGTGGGATACATGTATGGTTAGCCAATTCAAGAATGGGGTGGCTAAAACGCAAAGTACTCTACATTAACTTTAAACACTGAACAATTAAAAAACAATCGCACAAATTCACCAGCCAACCATGCAAGTGATACATTTTAGTATCTTTCACTTCTAAGTCCACAAACAAGTTTTATAAATGCTTTTTCAAAATATTACCGATTCTACAGACTACATTACATGACTTGTAAATCAGCCAGTGTACGGGCAAGATAAAAGATACTTTAGTCACTTGTATTCACAAGGCTAAAATCCCCCACCGATAATCATTCATACTGTGTTCACAGGCTCTTACAGGGTTAAGCGACCATTGCAAGCAGGGTCATAAAATGTAATAAACAATCCAGCCTAGTACAAAATATCTTTTTGAAAAAATACACATTTCCGAAAATTAAATATTAAATGATTCCAGTTATAACGAGAACAAATTAAAGGAATAATCGATATAGATGCTCGAATCTTAAAAATAGATTCACTATAGCAGGGTTTTAGCATTGTCAAAATTAAAAAAAAGACTTGTTGTTGACTGATGGAGAAAGCAGTCCTTGCTCAATTATCTTCACCTGAATGGACAATGTACTATTCACCAACACAAAAGACATGATTGGGTAAGAGCTGTCGAGACTTGTTGGATAATGAGTCTAACCAAGTGGGTATTCAAGGTAAATGACAAATTCATGTCGCGGAATTCCAGACAAAATTTACCACAGTGCTCTAAGTTTACTTTTTGACTCTATGTGCTTTTTTGTACCTTTAATGAACAATCCAATATGGAGACCTGAAAAATACCAAAGAATCCAACATTTTTGTTAAAAAACTACGAAACAACTAAATTAAAACTATGACATGTAAACATAAGCATTACCTCTTCATCAGGTGGAGGTACGTAGATCACACGATCTATTCGTCCAGGTCTCAACAGGGCACCATCCAATAAATCAGGTCTATTGGTGGCGGCAACAAGGAGAACATCTGAGTTGTTTACTTTGACAGCGGCCAACTGGTTGATCTAAAATGAAACGATGAATGAGTGAATTAATGGTGTCTGACTTTATAACCAAAAGAACACATCATCGTCATCCATTTCCAGTCTACTAGTGTTAAATAAATTTCTCAGTAGATGGAACAAACTGGCTGTAGAGATAACAACAGGGGACTTTTCATATTGGCGCTCTCTAGAGTAATGAGAACATGAAAGTCATTTACGTTTGATCCCGAATCCAATTTTGGTGGACAGAAATTCAAAATTTACTACATACACCTGTAGTGGTTTGTAGATTGGAAAAAAGGAATAAATACCATTGTCAGTCCCTTCCGATTGGTTAATAAGGTCAACTTCACTGTTTATTTTAGATTTTTGACTGAAATTCTCCTGTTTTATCAGCTGGCAGCCCTGACTTTGCACGGCGGAACCTTCTTTACATTGGAAAATGTACTATGGAACATGATGTCCTTTATCCATATATACTTCAAGAAGTTTTCAGCCCGGCGCACAACAGCGGAAATTTGTCAACATTGTGACTGCGGGATAGGAGTTAAAATGGTGTGTCCAGTAGGTTCCTGTAGGTGGTGCTCAATGCCTGTTCACCATACCTGATCGCTGTCTGGCAGGATAACACCCTTCAATATGATGAGGCTATTTCAAAATTCAGCTATTGTTGGTAGTTACAAAAGGGGAATATATGGGATAATATATCAAGCTAAGCAAGAAATAGAAAAAAATATTTAACTGTACGATCAATATTTTACAGAAGCTATCAGAAACAAGTGGGGCAATACTCACCAGGCACACACTCACAGGCAACTTTGGTTGATCGTGAAAGTGTTTTTTTCATGAATTCATGTCAACCAACCATTTCTATGAAATCATATGATAATAATTCATCTTTCTATATACTTAGTTGAAACTGTTAACAACAGTTGATAAATTTAAAGCTTTTATCATTCGTGATGATTTCTTACCCTTGAGCAACATTATAATGTTGACTTTATATCATAAGCCTGATATGCATTATCACATTGACCAAAATTGGAGTACAGTATGAATGGAAAGGGTTGATCCTTTTGAAATCAAACTAAATTTGAAGGAGCAAAGAGTCATGGGATGAAGTCTCTGTGTGACTGCCAGAAGGCATGCACACTAGCGCCATCTTATGTTTTTTATTGGGTGAGGAAGATGACACCACATTCCTTACGCTTAAAAATTTCTATGATCTATAATTGTGGAAATAGCGTCTGACTTTGAAACTGGAGAATATTTGTCGTAAAACTACCAACAAAGCCACACAAATTCATTGCATTCATACCTCACGCACAGAGTTTTCACCCTCCAATACTTTGGCTGCCACACCACCTTGCTTGTCATCCGGCCGTATTCCTACGCCATCCATCTCATTCAGAAGTGTCGACAGCACCCGTTCTTGAACCCCACGACTGCTGTTCGCATCTGAGCGTTTGCCGATAATGGAGTCGATCTCATCGAAGAATATTATAGATGGTGCACTCGCTCGAGCTCTTTGGAACACCTAGAAATTGATAAAGTTCTACACCACAAACAGTTTCAGTATTAATTCAATATTAATATGTGAATTTCAATCATTAATTGTGTTACACATCCCCACATTACACACTCCACACACACAACAGTACAGTAGCACTCAGATTACACCTTTAGCTAACAGTCAATTTGAACAGACTGAATCTCCCTTCTAAAATACAAGCCAAAAACATTAAGACAAAATAATCTGCAATTCCTCATCAGGCGGAATCCCAATTTATCATCACAGTAGTATTCTGTCATGATTGAGAATAAAAGGGAAATAACTGGTAATTCAATACGGTGGCTAAGTCATTTTATTATTAGAAATTTGCCACCAGAATTACCTGACTGTCATTTTATATAAAACGGAATTGGCAGAATAATGGTATTTTGTGTGATTACTTTTGTCTTGTACTGCATCGTACAATCTGGTTTCTTGTCGTAGCAATTGGCATGATACACAATTTTTGTCCAACCAGTCAGAGAAATGAGTCACCAACTGGTCTTCCAGCCAACTCCAATCACAAAGTAAGCAACGGCCTACTACCTTCAGGTGGTTTCTACAGTAAACTCTGTAAATCCGGTAAACAAGCCCTGACAAATAGTTTGGATTATATTGTAATGGTCTTCATTGTTGGCACCTGTTGACAGGATGTGTTGGTTTTTCATCTGCTGTGAACGAATGATGTCCGACAATCCATTGCACAAGTGAGGACTCTCTCCGTCCGTGAAAGTATCAATTGCCCAAAACCAATACACAAAATTACTGCTTCGCAAAACATAAAAAGCAAAAGTCACATGACTTCATCCTTCCAGTCACTAATTGTTTACCTCTGAAACTGCTTTCTCCGAGTCACCAACAAATGGCGAAAACAACTGAGCACCACTCAATGAAAGGAAGGTCACATGACAGGAAGTGGCAGCTGCTCGCACCAACATTGTCTTAGAGCATCCGGGAGGTCCATACAGAAGAACACCACGAGGACGCTGAAGACCAAGTCGCGCGAAGGCATGGGAATGTTTCATAGGCCACTCGACTGCCTGTAATAGTCATTTCCCAATTAGTGATGAGCCATTGAAGCACAAAGTGTCATTACTCATTAAATAGTTACCGGTTTTTGTCGGATGAACAGTTTGCACCATGCAATCTTTACGCGAGGTGTAAAAAACTCAAGGCAGTAGTCACAAAACTGTCAAATTACAGTAACTTTGTTCAAAGATATTCAAATGACTTACACAAATGAGCCAATGAGGTGAAATGACAGTGAATAAATGAAAACAGGTTTTTTATTTTGTTAGAGCCCTAATTCGTCTTTATTGACACAGTGAGTCAACTGTATTCATAATGCTTCACCTACAGCTCCCTGGCTGGAAAAATCACTTGTAGTGATCATACTGCCATGGTCTCATTCTCATCAACTGTTTCAAATCAAGGTTACAGTCAGGATCTTACTGATAAGTTTGAGTATTTTGCTAAAAAATAAAGAGTTTGGTTGTAGAATTTGTTTGTCATTTTTCATCAATCTTTAATTGACTGTGTCAAGTGGCCATGTATAATTTAGTAAAAATTAAAGCAATGTTGATACCAAAACAATGCTACCAGCAACATGACTGTCCTAATTTTGTTCTAAATGTTTAAGATGTGCTCTCAAAAAAGGCTGTAATAATTTTAGAAAATATCATTTTGCTTTCGTCTCATGCAGCTTTAAAATTCTTTCAAGAAAATCACGAAAGGCCTATTGTTTTTATCTTCTCCTGGAACATTAAAGAAAATCCCTATCATTGCTTTGGCGAACACTGCGGAAGCCATAATCTGAAAGCTTCATATCAATATGCTAATAAACCATTTCTATGATCCGCAATTTTGAAGTTATAGCTAAATTTGGACATTTAGGATTCTACATATTAACTTTAATCTGATTCAATTGCTTGATCACCAAAGACAATGCATGCCAAGACTTCTGTAATAATGGCAGTGACCTGCTGGATCTTTATCTTGACCTCGTCGTAACCTCCGATGTCATCCCACTGTACTGGAGAACTGTCCACTAGCCCTTCTGCTCCACGCTGTGATGATGGGGTTATCTTCCCCAGGGCAAACTTAAAATCGGCCATGGTTACCTGAGCTTTGAGACACCCCTCCTAAAAGATTAAGACACAACTACTGCGGTCTTCCAAAGTGCCAATAATGAACTGCTTCAAATTTAATCAAGTTTGTGGCGGCTGAGCATACCAAAATACTGTCCGTGAGTTTCACTACGGACAGGGTATAACTCATACTCATTTCAGAAGTTTTGTTTCCTACAAACACAAATGAAACTTGTTATGAAGAGCACGACAAGTCATTGAAATGAGTGTCCCAACACAATAGTGACAGATTTTACAAGCCTGGGATGTGTGCACACAAACTGGAAACAAAACAATATGGCGGTGGCCAAGTTACTTAATGTAAACCCATTTGTTCAAACAGGAAAATTTCTAAAACCTGAAGCTCGTGTCGCAGTATCTTGAAACCACAGTTTCAGGTGATTTGCGAGTAACTAATTTTTGATCAAATTTAATTTTCCATAGACAAGTAGAATTAGTTAGAACAAACTAATTGGAATCTCCTGAAATAAACCAGTATGGCAAAGTTACACTTTCTATCCTTATTAAGTAAACATCCACTAATCATTACCTTAGCCAACTTGGATAAGGACAGGTACGAAGCCTCGTGACACAGGGCGACTAGATCAGCACCGGAATACCCATTCGTAGCCTCTGAGATATAGTCTAGGTCCACGTCACTGTCGAGAGGTACGCGGCGGGTTGCCACGGAGAGAATAGAACGTCTCTGGTTTTGTTTGGGGACACCAATAAACACCTGCAGAGAGTTGGAGAGAAAGGCACTAATTTGACAACAAAACATTTAATGCTGAAGAGCACAGCATTATGGTGCCAGATACATAACCAAGACATCATATTGAGCCATTATTTTGATAGAGCTTGTTATGCTGTTATCTATTATGGTTGTGAAAAAATCTTTAAAGGACTTCAGACATCATAATTTGGACGTGCTATTATCACTGGCTTGAGAAGGCTAAAATACCGAAAAAAATGAAAGCAAGAATGATTTATTCTTCAAACAAATGCTATCCTAACATTTATTGGCTTTATATTTGGGTGTGAAATATTTAATAAGCTTTATTCGGGAATTCCAAGAATCCCACGTAAATGAGTTGGGGAATAAGGACTGATTATTGTGCAACAAAATTACACTATGTGAGAAAATGCGAAATATTTTTACAATAAAGGTGTCTCTTACAAGAAGTCCTCACCTTAATTTACTGAGTGACTGACGGCGTGTAACTTTGTTAAACCTGGTGACTGTATGTCACTATCAGTAAATTTAGGAACAAAGACCTAATAACATTATTCACAAAGTTCACAAGACAGATGGTTTAACATTATGTAATAAAGTAAGATTGACTAACTCCAGTCTTGCCAAGCCACCTTATTGCACATACTAGTCTCAAGCAATAATCAACTATCGCCCATTCCCAAGTGTAAGAATCTCTAAACCAAGTAAGGAACAAGTTGAGCCCAACAGTAGAACCAGAAGTTTGTTTTTATGGAGAATGAGTTCATGAGCAGTATTAGTGTGACTTAAACTGACCCACAACTTTTGGTGCTGATATTACATTTAACATTTTAAACAAAAGCAGATAATTCAATAAATCTCTCAAACAAACTACAAATCACCTCTTTATCAAAACGCCCCGGCCTCCTCAGGGCAGGTTCGATAGCGTTAGGACGGTTCGTGGCACCAACCACAATAAGGCAGTCATGGGTTGGTACAGCATCCATGAGGCGACACAACTCGGAGACTAGACGATGTTCCATGTTACGGCCCGACTTGTTAGACTTTGGACAAAGGGTGTCAACTTCGTCCAGGAAGAGAACGCAAGGGCCCTCTTCACTCAGCACCGACCCCTTCTTGAAGAGTTCCCGCAGGTTGTCCTCACTCTCACCTGGTCGTGAACCAACCACTTCAGCACCACTGATGGCTACAATCACAGTTGAACGAAGAGTCATGCGTTAAGTATATGGTAACAAATGAATGTCTTTCAACACTATACATAGCAAGTGATGACCATCTTATACACAGCAAGAGACGACCATCTTATACATAGCAAGAGACGACCATCTTATACATAGCCCATGATGCTCTTACCATATTCACTGCCTGTGGAGGACTGATAACCTAAAACAACACCGTCCATATCGTTATGGTCAAAAGGAGTCATGTGTTTATAATCACAAAGTTCAAACTGTTTGGCACTATAAACTTAAAGCATATCCTTCCAGAGGGATTTAAGNTGGAACAGCCCTTAAGGACTTCAGACATTATAATTTGGACATGCTATTATCACTGGCTTGAGAAGGCTAAAATACCGAAAAAAATGAAAGCAAGAATGATTTATTTTTCAAACAAATGCTATCCTAACATTTATTGGCTTTATATATGGGTGTGAAATATTCAATAAGCTTTATTTGGGAATTTCAATAATCCCACATAAATAAAGTGAGTTGGGGAATAAGGACCGACTATTGTGCAACAAAAATTGAGAAAATGTGAAATATTCTCACAATAAAGGTGTCTCATACAAGAAGTCCTCACCTTAATTTACCGAGTGACTGACGGCGTGTAACTTTGTTAAACCTGGTGACTGTATGTCACAAACAGTAAATTTAGGAACAAAGACCTAATAACATTATTCACAAAGTTCACAAGACAGATGGTTTAACATTATGTAATAAAGTAAGATTGACTACCTCCAGTCTTGCCAAGCCACCCTTATTGCACATACTAGTCTCAAGCAATAATCAACTATCACCCATTCCCAAGTGTAAGAATCTCTAAATCAAGTAAGGAACAATTTGAGCCCAACAGTAGAACCAGAAATTTGTTTTTATGGACAATGAGTTCATGAGCAGTATTAGTGTGACTTAAACTGACCCACAACTTGTGGTGCTGATATTACATTTAACATTTTAAACAAAAGCAGATAATTCAATAAATCTCTAAAACAAACTACAAATCACCTCTTTATCAAAACGCCCCGGCCTCCTCAGGGCAGGGTCAATAGCGTTAGGACGGTTCGTGGCACCAACCACAATAAGGCAGTCATGGGTTGGTACAGCATCCATGAGGTGACACAATTCGGAGACGAGACGATGTTCCATGTTACGGCCCGACTTGTTAGACTTTGGACAAAGGGTGTCAACTTCGTCCAGGAAGAGAACGCAAGGGCCCTCTTCACTCAGCACCGACCCCTTCTTGAAGAGTTCCCGCAGGTTGTCCTCACTCTCACCTGGTCGTGAACCAACCACTTCAGCACCACTGATGGCTACAATCACAGTTGAACGAAGAGTCATGCATTAAGTATGTGGTAACAAATGAATGTCTTTCAACACTATACATAGCAAGTGATGACCATCTTATACACAGCAAGAGACGACCATCTTATACATAGCAAGAGACGACCATCTTATACATAGCCCATGATGCTCTTACCATATTCACTGCCTGTGGAGGACTGATAACCTAAAACAACACCGTCCATATCGTTATGGTCAAAAGGAGTCATGTGTTTATAATCACAAAGTTCAAACTGTTTGGCACTATAAACTTAAAGCATATCCTTCCAGAGGGATTTAAGGATGCGAATTCCCAGCACAATGTAAAGAGAAGATCATAAAATTTGACATTAGAAATCTTAAATGAAATTGAAATTTGTGCTCATGAAACTGCTAAATAAACAAATGAGTTCTGTGTATACGCTACAGCTAGAATCACCAACAGTAATCGGAACAAAACTGAAGCTACTAACCTAATAGATAGGCATCACACAGTTGACATACATAATGCACTAGGCTAGTCTTCCCACAACCGGGGGGTCCCCTCAGTAATATGCCCTTGGCTACGCCAATGCCAAGTTGTTCCATTTCACGCGAGTAGTCAGTTCGTAACTTAATTAATTCTTTTAAACTTTCAGCTGGACCATCCAGACCACCAAGCAGAAAGTCTCTCCTTTCGAATTTCTGTACGAGTCTTTCTTTGCTCACCATCCTACTGATGGCAAACTTTGTACTATGACAAATTCTTCCCATGGTGCACTGTGGGTCTATCCGTTGAATCTTGATTAGAACGACACCTGTTGTTTTACAAATAAGTTCGCCAGCATTTATAATAACACCCTCGGCGACCAGGCTCATCTGCAACATTTGCTGGAAGTATACACTCAAGTTTTCACTCGACATCCTTTTCAAGGCTGGGACACACACGTAGCTCTTTGCAGCAACTTCTATTGTGACTTCCAGCAAATCCACAACATCTTCCAAAACAGGAAATAAATAAAGTGACAGTCTTCTGCCATTTTCAAGACACTGCAGTTGCTTACCGTATGTTCCATTTTCATTGTTTCTGAACAGTTGAAAAGAATTATTCCCAGGCTTAAAAAAGCTCAAGTCGAATTGAATGTGGTTGTCGCATAAATCTGTCCGAGGCCACGCTTGGCACAGATAGGCCCTTCTACCTTCAGTTATCCAAACCGGCTGTCCTATGCTCAGTTCAAGCATTACCATGTCCCCTGGTCCAACCCGAAACCGTTGGGACAACACATCTTCAGACAAGCACGGCATTTTAATAAGAGGTCTACCCGCTTCCCTTCCGTTGCCGTTTGACATATTTCATCAGCTAAACTGTAGTACCTGAAAAGTCCAAACAGAAATTATGTGAATTTGTGGTCAATAAAGTTACTGAAGCTGCTATGTATTGATTGAAGAGAGCTACTTAAAGGTGCCTGTGGTCTGTTTAAAGGATATCGTGTATGTTAGGCCTAAACGGAGAATTTATTTACTTACTTGCATGAGATTGGCTTCTACACTATGCTACACTATTGTACAATGGTTTATCGCCAGCCAGGGCACACAGGTGACGAACATCCCAGGCCCATTGATTTTGGAAGCCACAGAGATCTAGAAAAGATTCGTCTTTATGAGGCGATGACAGCGACATCTTCAATGGATAGTCTCTGATTGCTTCATTAATTTCGTATAAATTTTCTATTTAACAGTAGTTAAAACTGTTTTGTGATGGATGTAGTAAAACAAATTATCAATAGCATAAGTAAATATTCATGTTTTAACATCACATAATAACACAGAGATATTGTTCTTTAACAATGAGCAGCCCAACTTGTTGATTTCACAATTTGCCACCAGGTGTCAAGATGGAAACGAAAGAGGTCGGTGTTGCGGCCTACGTCTTGCAATCACGTAAATTCGTTTGATTTGTTGCAGCAGCGATGGATCCTGATTATGTACTTACAGAAATTCCGGAGGTTACGGACCTTGTACTGAAGAATCTTCCTATGCGATCTCTGAATCGGTGTGCAAGGTATGACAGGACTGGTTTCTTCTTCGACTCTGGTATCGCGGTGTGTAGTAGGCCTATGTCTCAGGCATACACACCTAAGACAATAACATCGCCCTGTGATGTCAAGATTCCTCGTGTATTCCGAGTTTTCGCACACGCAATCTTGATAAGCATGATTATGTGTTCACGCACAGCAGAATTACAGGCAGTGTGGACGTGTGTATGTCTTACATACACCCATCTTGTGAAAAAATATGATTTCAAACTCTAGCAACATGGTTTTTCAAGCACAACAATCAAGAAATGTTTAAATAACTGAAATTGTATAAAAATTCACTAACAAAATTGGAGGTATTACAACCGCAGGTGTTTTCAAGCTAGGAAATGTTAAAGCTTACACTTATACCCGAGGTGATATTTGTCGCTTTCGATTACCGCTTCATCACTTATTCACATACATGTCTTTCCATTGAAAAGTGTTGTATTTTGTATATACAGTATATGAATTACAAAGATTATTTTGGGAACAACGTTAACAACCGGTTGTGTGGGCACTAGCACATATTTTAATGTCACTGATGCATAAAAATGGCGAGCGCAAAGCTAGGATTGGTTGTAGCATCAACAGTGACTCATCCTTCTGTACGTAATCTCACTTTCAGCGCTCGTAAAAGTCGTAACCATATGATTTCGAAGTTACAGCCTTCCAACCCTGTGAGAGTAAGGTGCGCAATACTGCATGTCCTTTTCTGCAAGGCGATAATACCCTGAAAATAAAATCTTCAGAGTAACCACCCTTTGGTGTTATAACTCACTCAAACTAAAGAAAAATCCAATTGGTAATAATTGCATTTTATTGATGATGTTAACAATAAAGCATTGATTCATAAAAGAATACAATTGCTAAACAGAAACGCATATTCAGTTCTAGGATGCAGGTTTCAAAACAAATTCAGTAGTTGTCATGGAGTGATTGGTTTGCCTGAGTTACCGGTACTCAATATTTCAAGAGAGCTCGAGTTCAAATTTTCAAAAAAACATTGCTTTACTCGACGTCTTTACTTTACCTCATAATGCGGTCCTCATGAGATTGACTACAGTAACACCATTCTTCGCATATGAGCTATGAAGCAAGATTTCCTTAAAAGATATTTTGTTGAGAAGTTGAACAAATGAAATTACATTTTTGCCGTATCGTTTCCTTAACCGAATAAATTTTACCACAATCCTTTATGTTCACTAGAGTATGCAGGCGCTGGCGAGACGTTGTTCAGAGAATCAAACGAGATAGGCAACAGGTGTGCTGTTTGCTGAGAACTGGAGAGTCCATTCGTGATGATAATATATTCAAGGTGAGCTATAAACCCCAATGTGGCTTGTGTCATACATGAAGGTCGTGACCTTTTATTGACCTCTGACTTCAGTTTCTGCCATTGTTAGGTATTAACCTGTTGTTGATGTACAAAGCAGTGTTCAACACAGGCGAAAACGTCTGCTCAAAAATACTTGTTTTATTTGTAAAAACTCAGTTTTATTTTTTTAAACTTGTTGTTAGCTGAGAGAGGTTGTACTGGTTCAACGGTTAGGGTATGTCATGAAAACAAAACCTAATTAATGTAATTTGACAATTTCCTAAACATAAAGTATACATTCATCAAAACTAGTTTTTGAATTGAGTATCTAGTCTCTAAACTGAAAGTGATACTGAAATAATTATGTCTTGTCATTAAGAAATAGTGAAACTATTTCATCTTGGGTCATCTTTCTTGCATATTACAGAGTGTCCTGAACCGGAGACAGTCGAAATCTGTGACCAATAAGTTTGAAATTTAATAATGTACTGATCACACAGTCACATATTTTGACAGAATTACTTTGACTCACAAGAATGCAAATTTAAAAGCTTCCACTCCTATTTCTTTGCATTAATTTCCTATTTCAGGATGTCATGATTGAGCCTCAGTTTGTGTTAGTGTTCAGCAGTTTTGAAGAGGAATTCGATGAAGCAGATGCAGTAGACAATGTTCCCACTACTCCTGCACTATTGGTTGCGCTACAGTCACAGCTGCCCAGCTCATGTGTTATTTACCATGTCGAAGTGGAGNGTGGTCAATAAATTTACTGAAGCTGCTATGTATTGATTTAAGCCGTGAACATAATTATCTGAATATCGTTTGATTAAGACCACTTACAAATTACAAGGAGCTTCAGTGAGGTGTAATTTGCACAAATTCTGCCAGCGTACATGGTGTATTAGGATGTCAGCTACCACGTAGTTGGCAATGTGACTTTGCTAATTTAGCCCATAGCTGCTTGACATGTATAGTAATTCACAATGTAGCTGACAAGTGAAATTCTGTTTCATTGGTTAAATTGGTCCACAAAAGAAGAGATTAAGAACATGTTGGTCTATTACAAGCATGGCTTGTACTTATGTAGTTGCCACAAAACAACTTACATGTATTTGCAAAAAGGTAGACTACATACTACAGGAATGTTCTAACTGATTACTTAGAAATTAGAGCTGTTGTGCTTGAACTTGGAATTCTTCTTAATCTCAAGACCGCATATGCATGAACTTGGAACACACTAGAAAACTTAATAAGTTTATCCAAATCACGATCACGTTCACATTGAAAAGATTGTACAACACAAAAGCAAATCACATGTTCATAAACTAATAATTTTAATCCAATTATTGGGGATCCTGCTCACCAAGTGACCATGCCCTTTACAACCATGTTCTTTCAGCACAAATGGTTTTATTAAAACTGTTCCTACAGGTACAACTTCTACTATGAGTCAGTGGTGCGTATAATAGCTGATAAGTCATGCTGAAAACTACCTTCCAATGAATAGTTCAATGCTTGGGTGTTGCTGACAAAATCTCTGATCACTTAGTCCCGAAAAGAAATGGACAAAAGGTCCATATATACTTTCAAGCCTTCTATTTAGATATGATCTGAAGACTTTTAAGCCAACAAAAACTCCCAATGTGACCTAGTGAATAGTCACTCTGTTGTTGGTTAGACCCCTAGTGATAGTGGAATATGGATAGAACTGGATAGGATGACTATCAGTGACATTAGAGAAATTCAAAAGATTTCTCTGGCAAATCGATCATTCTTTAAAGAGGATGTTAACAGCATGCCAAAAATATTGTTCTGATTCTGTGACAAAATTTCTGGTAAAGGAGAAAATGGGTGATCATGGGATCAATAATAAAACTTTTTAAGACAAACAGTCATTCTCTGATTACTTAAATGAATATTAAGTTTCAAGCTCACGCATGTACAATCTTGAGATGCGGAATTCCAAGTTCAAGCAGTGAAGTGCCACCTAGTGCTGTGGTCAGTCCCTGTAATTTTTGTCTAAGTTATGTTGAAGGCAAAGGCCCTTGATTTTATCAGTTCCTCGATCACCACCGACTCCACTCACTGTGAAAATAACACATGTTTTTTTACACATCTATGATACAACATTGTCTCAAGGCTCATTGGATCAGTCCTTCCTTCAGTTCCTAAAATCAGAAACTGAATTTTTACACAGTGCACATGCAGTCTGCAGTCAATTATTTTGGGCAACTGAACGAAGAACTGCTCTAAAAAGTTTGATAATGGGAGTATGTGTTCGAGTTGGAAGGAATTAAAGACATCAACAGCCTCCTTTGGCTTTAAGGCGTACGTGCCCTATGTGCAAAAAGGTACTACTTGTAAAAATGTGACTTTGATCTTTTAATCATTGTGAGACCTAACTTGCTGAAAAGCTTAAAGCAAATAAGAGCTTCACTGTTTCTACTGGGACCAGCTAGAGACGTTGGTCACTGTCTAGTTGGATTCGTAGGCGGGCTGTGGCTGTCACAGTCAGATTTAGCCTTGATACAAAGCTGTGTACACTAAATATACAGCTTTGAACTGATGTAGGTAAAAAAGTGGTAAGATAAAATCTGTTGGTGTCATTAAAAACTACAGTCTTCCTTAAGTAAACTAAATTATTGAACGGTGTTGAAAAAAATGGCGTTCTACCATTATTCTGCTGCTAAAGTTGTGTAGTGATCTTTAGCAATGGCTTTCGGTGCCATGAAAATTGGCCATAAAGTTCCTTTTTTCGCCAATTCTTCAATCAACATGCTTCTTCCATGAGGCTGCGTACACGTCACAACAATTAAATTATTGGAGCTGGTTTCATTTAGTTATAAGTTTTTAGAATTTTGATACCGAAAAACCGAGTTTATGAAGAAATTTTGCTGCTGTCATCATCTCCTGATAGATAGCGCAAAAACTTAGGAAATTGCGCGTGTGCGTGTCACGAGCGTACTCACCAGCGTTTTCAATACTACAACATAACTTCTCTTTGTTAGAAAAAACGGAGGATTACGCACGAAAATGACATTTATTAGATTGTTTTCCACTTTTAAACGGCTGTAACGGGCAAGATGAATGTCACGTTTGATTCCCAGATTTTGCATGCGATCTTTATATAGCTCTACATGTTGATACAGGTTTCACTGCGATTTGACGAGCAGAACTACCCTGGCTGCGGGCAATTTTGGGGTCTATGGAAGAAAAACACACAGTGGTACCTAGTTGTTATTTGATGATACTATCATCAGCTGACATCTGATGATAGTCTGATTCACACAGCTAGCTGCTAAGCTGGCTTACTTACTTAATTTAGTCAGGTTGTCTGTTTAAAGGATATCGTGTATGTTAGGCCTAAACGGAGAATTTATTTACTTACTTGCACGAGATTGGCTTCTACACTGTACTACACTATTCTACAATGGTTTACCGCCAGCCAGGGCACACAGGTGACGAACATCCCAGGCCATTGATTTTGGAAGCCACAGAGCGGTAGGCCGAGAAAAGATTCGTCTTTATGAGGCGATGACAGCGACATCTTCAATAGAAAGTCTCTGATTGCTTCATTAATTTCGTATAAATTTTCTATTTAACAGTAGTTAAAACTGTTTTGCGATGGATGTAGTAAAACAAATTATCAATATTATAAGTAAATATTCATATTTTAACATCACATAATAACACAGAGATATTGTTCTTTAACAATGAGCAGCCCAACTTGTTGATTTCACAATTTGCCACCAGGTGTCAAGATGGAAACGAAAGAGGTCGGTGTTGCGGCCGACGTCTTGCAATCACGTAAATTCGTTTGATTTGTTGCAGCAGCGATGGATCCTGATTATGTACTTACAGAAATTCCGGAGGTTACGGACCTTGTTCTGAAGAATCTTCCTATGCGATCTCTGAATCGGTGTGCAAGGTATGACAGAAATGGTTTCTCAGTTCTCAGTCCGACTTTGGCATCGCGGTGTGTTGGGGTGTGTAAAAAGTAGGCCTATGTCTCAGGCATAGACAATAACATCGCCCTGTAATGTCAAGATTCCTCGTAAATTCCGAGTTTTCGCACACGCAATCTTGATAAGCATGGTTATGTGTTCACGCGCAGCAGAATTACCGACAGTGTGGACGTGTGTATGTCGTGCATACACCAACTTGCTAAAAATATGATTTCAAACTCTAGCTACATGGTTTTTTAAGCACAACAATCAAGAAATGTTTAAATAACTGAAATTGTATAAAAATTCACTAACAACATTGGAGGTATTACAACCGCAGGTGTTTTCAAGCTAGGAAATGTTAAAGCTTGCACTTATACCCGAGGTGATATTTATCGCTTTCGATTACCGCTTCATCACTTATTCACATATCGTCCGGTTACCTATTTTCGTCAGGCTCCAAAGTTCGTCCGCCATCTTGTTTCGCGTGCAGCGCAACCACGCGGGACTTAGCGTTCCAATTTGGAGTTCTCGTCTGCACGTTAGGTACTAACTTATCGGAAGAGACACGTATCAAAGTAATGAGACAAAAATCGGTGAGTTTACCGATTGTTTTTTAAAACCACTTAAAAATCAGTAGATTTTACTAATACACTTTTTTGTGCGTTTTCAGAAGATGTTTTCGAATTTAAATTTTCTTCCGACGGGACACAAAACATGATCCAGGGTTTGTTTATGCAATGTATCTGTTTGTCCCAGGCACTAGTAGGATCTAGAAGGCCAAAGGAAAAATCCGCAGACAAATGCGATACGCTGGGTTCTTAACATTTTTGCCTCACGTTCACCATTAAACTGCATTGAAATGTTGTCCAATTGGCTTTTATTGGAAACCACAGTGCAGAGCTCAACATCAAAGCTTCAAATCGAGTTTATGTCAATAAAAACAGGCTGTTGCAATTTTCATTACTTCGTTGGCCTTTTTCTGCATGTTTCTCAGTTTTTACAAAAGGGGGCAGCATATGACGAACTTAGGTGTCACAATAAAATGGCTGCCGAAGGCAGTGCACATTTGAAATAACTCGGCACAAATTAAAGAAAACTTCCGAATCGATGAATGCGGTATATCTGTGAGAGTTAAATCGAATCCTATTCAGATCATAACTTTGAAGTGGAATAATTCGGTGAGTACAACAGCAAGTCGGTTTTATGCTTAGGCGGACGAACATTGGGCTCCCCAGTATACATGTCTTTCCATTGAAAAGTGTTGTATTTTGTATATGAATTATAAACATTATTTTGGGAACAACGTTAACAACCGGTTGTGTGGGCACTAGCACATGTTTTAATGTCACTGATGCATAAAAATGGGGAGCGCAAAGCTAGGATTGGTTGTAGCATCAACAGTGACTCATCCTTCTGTATGTAATGTCACTTTCAGAGCTTGTAAAAGTCGTAACCATATGATTTCGAAGTTACAGCCTTCCAACCCTGTGAGAGTAGGTGCACAATACTGCATGTCCTTTTCTGCAAGGCGATAATGCCCTGAAAATTAAATCTTCAGAGTAACCACCCTTTGGTGTTATAACTCACTCAAACTAAAGAAAAATCTAATTGGTAATAATTGCATTTTATTGATGATGTTAACAATAAAACATTGATTCATAAAAGAATACAATTGCTAAACAGAAACGCATCAGTTCTAGGATGCAGGTTTCAAAAAAAATTCAGTAGTTGTCATGGAGTGATTGGTTTGCCCGAGTTACCAGTACTCAATATTTCAAGAGAGCTCGAGTTCAAATTTTCAAAAAAACATTGCTTTACTCGACGTCTTTACTTTACCTCATAATGCGGTCCTCATGAGATTGACTACAGTAACACCATTCTTCGCATATGAGCTATGAAGCAAGATTTCCTTAAAAGATATTTTGTTGAGAAGTTAAACAAATGAAATCACATTTTTGCCGTATCGTTTCCTTAACTGAATAAATTTTACCACAATCCTTTATGTTCACTAGAGTATGCAGGCGCTGGCGAGACGTTGTTCAGAGAATCAAACGAGATAGGCAACAGGTGTGCTGTTTGCTGAGAACTGGAGAGTCCATTCGTGATGATAATATATTCAAGGTGAGCTATAAACCCCAATGTGGCTTGTGTCATACATGAAGGTCGTGACCTTTTATTGACCTCTGACTTCAGTTTCTGCCATTGTTAGGTATTAACCTGTTGTTGATGTACAAAGCAGTGTTCAACACAGGCGAAAACGTCTGCTCAAAAATACTTGTTTTATTTGTAAAAACTCAGTTTTATTTTTTTTTTAAATTTGTTGTTAGCTGAGAGAGGTTGTACTGGTTTAACGGTTACGGTATGTCATGAAAACAAAACCTAATTAATGTAAATTGACAATTTCCTAAACATAAAGTATACATTCATCAAAACTAGTTTTTGAATTGAGTATCTAGTCTCTAAACTGAAAGTGATACTGAAATAATTATGTCTTGTCATTAAGAAATAGTGAAACCATTTCATCTTGGGTCATCTTTCTTGCATATTACAGAGTGTCCTGAACCGGAGACAGTCGAAATCTGTGACCAATAAGTTTGAAATTTAATAATGTACTGATCACACAGTCACATATTTTGACAGAATTACTTTGACTCACAAGAATGCAAATTTAAAAGCTTCCACTCCTATTTCTTTGCATTAATTTCCTATTTCAGGATGTCATGATTGAGCCTCAGTTTGTGTTAGTGTTCAGCAGTTTTGAAGAGGAATTCGATGAAGCAGATGCAGTAGACAATGTTCCCACTACTCCTGCACTATTGGTTGCGCTACAGTCACAGCTGCCCAGCTCATGTGTTATTTACCATGTCGAAGTGGAGTCTGTCATTGGTGAGAGGGTTTTTTGATTATGTGTGTAGTTGGTGAAACTTGAAACAAGAGATTTAATTTTTAGGAATTTCAAATCTGCCGTGCACAGGTTTTCTGTCAAAAACTGATTTTTCATTAATAGACAGACCGCTTGCTGATAAAATTGTCCATAACACAGGTTATAAGTAAATTCTGAGCCTGAAAGTTGAACTGGAATTTGCTATTATTAGAATGCAAGTTCAATAAATTAGTTCATCCTTGCAGGTAAAGTTATGTGCCAAGCATGTCCTCATGAGATAGGCTCACTTAATATCATCATGGCTTTTACTAGACTGGCAAACTCAGCAAGTAAATTGCATGTAGCACTTAATTGAATGCAATTTTCATTATTTAGGCACAGACTGGGAGACTGGTAAGACGCAAGAGTGTGAGGGTGAGGAGGCTTTAGCTTGCTTGCTTTTACCCTATACCGAAGCTATCAGGGCCCACCCATTGCGAATAGCTGAGCATAACTTCACTGATGATGGCCTGGTGTTAGACAGGCTCGCACAAGGAATGCCTAATGTGCAGGTAGGATATGTCAGTCATGATAAGAGCAATTTGTGGTGGGAGAAGTTTGCCTTCAGTTTTACTCCTTCGCATACTTGTAGCTGAAATTTTGACATAGGATTAGAGGAACTGATTCAGAAGTGCCAACTCCTGTCAAGGAAGAGTTTGTGACCCCAAATTTCATGGGACTGGCCGTGAGAGCACACATGTTGTTTATTTCCAGTTGTCAGCTCAGCTGAACGTTAAGGAAGATTGTAGTTGTATGATCAGGCCTATTCATAATGATGTCATCTAGCGCTATTCTTGATTACAGTGTTTCGGATAACCCAGCGATTCAAAATTAGTCCACAAACAAATCATTTAGACCAGCTGTTCATTTGTCACACACACCAATCCATAGACGTGGCCATATATGGGAGTAGTCTAACTTTCCGATATCTTTTCAGCTCCAACTCTTACAGTATTTCAATTAGGCCTTTAGTCAGCTGTTCAATTATGATCTGACCGGGATGCTCCCCACTTCTCCTTGTAGTAATTGTTCTAAAACTGAATTTAATGATATCTACCCCTTATTCTGTTTGTCATGACTGTGGAAGTGACATTACCTGGATTCACCTGTTTATTACAAATCCAAAGTTAAAGTTAAATTCTAGGTGTTGTAGAATGTTCATGATTTCATTGCTGTTTGAAATTGTCTACAGGCCATTGATTATTTAGAAACTTTTGTTCCCAATTTTTTGCAATAACTCTTGATTTACATGACTTACACAGATAAGGTGACATGTTCCTAGTCCTACGTGTTTGGTATATAGCTCCCTCTAGTGTCAGTCTATAAGATTTGCTCATACTTTTCTGTGACCATTGTGATGAAGTATTTAATGATAATCAAAAAATCTTAACAACATTAATTTGTAACATCAAAAAAATGACTTTGTAAACAATCTGAAGAGCCCTAAAACCTATTGTAGGTTAGTATAAATTGTCGAGATGTATTCACAGATGCCGAGTGACTAGATCAATGAGCCTTCTTTATACATCTAAGAGTTACTAGTTGACAGTTTTAGGTATGGAGAACTTTTTTCTGTGTTCTGCAGGAAACCAAACTGGTGCTGGCCATCTTTGATATGGTACTGACAGATGGTGAATCTTTCACCTCTCCATTCTTGAATGGCCTCATACGCTGCCTGCCACGTGATGCCGTAATTGCTGGAGGAATCTCCCAGTTTGTCACGCCTCCTTGGAGATGGTGAGCTTAGCACTAGCTTCACTTTTTGTACCATGGTCTTGTCTACTATAGGTATGGCGGTTTCGTGGTGAATGAAAAAAGTCCACACGATTGTATCTGGTCACAAAATACTCATGTAGTAACTACCATCAATATAACTTGTGACTTTCCATTTTTAAGTTTAGTATAGCTGTACCCACCATCAAAAATGTGGAATTATGGGTAGTCACATCAAAATTAGAAACCTTTATTTGAAAAATGAAAAAGAGGAATAATATTATTCTGGCAGTTATTTGTGTCCTAAATTGATGACATTTTACGACCGTGTTACTGTAACTGTTTGTTTCAGCCCTGCGGGAATCACTACAAGCTTAGGTCTGGCCTTCACTGGTGATAAACTCAGAGTGGCCTCATGCATCATTTCTCAAGGCAAGCGATCTCACAAAGTAATACGTGAAACATTGAGTGCACTCAAGAAAGCCGAGATGAAGGAAGACGGGTCTTTCGCTTTCATGTTTGCTTGTGTGGGACGCGGAAATTCACTGCATGGCCAGTCGAACGTTGAGTCTAGAATTTTCCGTGAACTCTTTCCAAACACACCATTGGTGGGATTTTTCGGAAATGGTGAAATTGGTCACGACCACATTTTTGACAGCACTGGCAAACAGTACCACAGTGGGTTACAGAAAATTCACGATGCCTGGGATATCAGTCACGGATACACCTCCATATTTGTTCTGGTTTCTTGGGCAACATAAGCTGTTTTTACACGTGGAACAGTTGTCACGGTGACAGTTGTCACAGTGCCAGTTGTTACCGCTGGTGCAACTTGCTCCACTTAAGTCGCTTTTACACGACATGAGATCCCAAACTGGATTAGCTTGAGTGATTTACACAAAGACTGCCTGTGCACTGATGCACGCATCAACAATAGCGAACGTCCAAACCATGTGGAGTGCCAGCGGATCGCCCATATACATGCTAATTGCACAAGCGCAGTGAATGATGAAACCTCTCCGCCCTGCCCCAGTTCTGTTTAGATGACATATAATTGACACTGAAGCAAATGATCATGTGCTACTTGCTCTACCTCTCAAACTTGTGTCAAAAATGGCCGAGCAGTGTCAACTTGCTGTGTGTCAGTCACGTTTTCAAACACACTTGTACCGGATCAGCTGTTCCATGTTAGTTGCTCTATGACAACTGTTTCCCATGTAAATTTGGCTATAAACCAATCATGAAGTGTTTAGACTCTTTACATTCGTGACTTTGTACAACTGAGTGGTGGTTGCTCTTAATTGAATGACTTGTGACAACCTTTCTTCATTTGTGACGTATTCATTCCTGGTGACAAGATTGTGTTTTTGCTGAGATAAAAAGAGGCCTTGATTGAAATATAGAAGTTCAAAAAGCCTGATTTGTTTTTAATGGAACACCGACTTAATTTTAAATTAAAGGCCATTAAGTGAAGAGGTTGTAATGTTAGGAGTTCTTGATTAAATAATCCCCTGAGAAAACATTAATCTGTAAGACCATTATTTGAAAAATTTGGTTTGTTAGGGGTTTAATTATTACATCTCAATTTTTGTTGATCAGAGTTCATATGACGATTAATGATCATCAGATTGATGATAAATCATAAATTGTTCATTGCATGTTTCATGAACAACCCTTGATCATTTGTCACAGCTCAGTGATGGGAAATTATCATAAGTTTTGTTAGTAACAGCATGCTGTTGTTGATATACTCATCTAAAGCATTTGTTACATTTGGCTGTTTTTGTAAAGAAAGGTTTCAGACTTGGTCCAATTCAGGAGATTTGATCTACAGTGCTGCTGTCATTTTCATGTGGATTGTAAGACGGTTGCCCGGCTTGTAAATATCCAGTGACTTCACAGGTACCTTGTGAACGTGTAAACTTGTTCGTAATTTGCCATCCATGTGGTGAAGAAAGTGCGATTGGATGGTGTGTGCCTTGAGAATCCTTCGCGAAGAAGACTCGCTATTCAATCTATTTCTAATAAAATTTGATGTATTTTCAGGCTCTCTTTCAATATTTGTTCACTTTCCTCACCATTGATTTTCTGTACTTGTACCAAAACGCATAGCTCAGTTGCAGTGAGTCGGTACTTTCAATTCTAGTGCGCTCAAGTGTCCAGTGCCGTTTTCCGTCATAAAACACCCACAAGTTATCTGTGACAATGTTTACTATACAATGATCCCACAATGCATTTGAAGCAGTGTCAGCAGTATCGTAGATGAAATCCCCGAATTACTTTTGAGATTTGACAGAACATTTAGTTTTGTGTTAGATTAAAGGTGAACTTGTCTAGTAGCAGGCAGGTGATTGACCTAAAGTATGGCTTAGGATGGTGAATTCACTTTTGCATTCATTTTTTGATCAATATGGTACAGTAATTCCTCAATTGGCACGCAGTATGGCGATGAGTGAAATTCTATTTTGTCAAATTTCTCCACAAATTTACCTTAATTACATGTATTAGAGATCTGAATATGATAAGAACATTTTAGCCTATTGCAGTTTGTAGGTGTCATAAAACTACAGTTGAAGATTTTCATTATTGGTCATAGCAAGGTTACCAGCATTTGAAAAATGGATAATTGCAGCATTGACGATTTATTATTTTGTGCGAAATAAGTGGAGTGAGTTGCCGTAGTGCGCGATATCGAGAGACCTCAACATGTCTATGAAAGGTAAAGGAGCTGTGTGCTTACGTCACGACTTGCGGTAAACTTGTACGTTGCTATCAAATGCATGTTTTTTCTATTTAACGCGTATCTATTATTTATTTTGAAAACATACGAACTTGACATTGTACAACTTACATTTTCCCAGCTACTCTGTTGGTGGAGGAGGCACTGCCACCTATTGGGGCAAGTGTACCCTTCCTCTACTCAAGGTCGTGGGTTCGAGTCCCACTGGGGCACACTGTTAAACCATTGAGTCAGATATCTAGCTAAGCTTCTCAGCTTGGTCTTAACTAAAGTATTAATAAACTTAAGCATAAAAATGGTTCTAGGTGATCTATGGTATGGGCCAACCGAAGTGGCCTGCGCCTGTCTGGTGCATGAATCTGCAATTATTTTTTTACTCCGATGGTGAACAGCTTTTGCACTCAGCGGCCATGGCAGAGAGTTCCACTTGTGCTTTATAGCTATCGTATCAGGAATTTTAAATAATTTTATCTGATCATGTTTTTGGAATGTACAGCAGATATGTTTTGAATAAAACCAACAAGAAATTGTGTGCACATGGTTTGTATTTAACGCCTTCATTTTGCCCAACGTAAAAACGAAATTAAATTAAACAAATATTAATTCATTACAAGTTCACAATGTGCGTGCGCATTTCCTTAAATTAAGCACCAACAAAGTCTTAAACCAGATAATCAAAACTACCAAAGTAAGTATTAAAATAAAAGTTAAACAAAAAGAATGGAGATTTTACTAGAAACCATAACGTTACATCCACCAGATGTGACAACGATTACACGAGACTCAGTGAGACATTCGACATTGTTGCCACAATTTCGACAATATTTATCTGTAATATATCCCAGAACTGTCTTGACAAAATAAGAAAAAACAATGAATAGAGGTCAACAGCTTCAAGCACAAGAACCAGAATAGAAATATGAGTGTAATGCTATTGAGCCTAGCATTATTCATTGTAAACGCCAGAATTGTTCAATGATATGGAATCCTATCCACACTATTAACTGGAAGGTATTACTCAACTACGCCACCTTGTGTTTAATCCAGAGAAATAACAGTAACTCAGATGACACCAGTCAATGGGAAAGTTAAGTGAAGTTGTGACAGACCGAAGTTCCTCTAATGGGAAAGTGATGTGAGATTCAACCACAGTTTAGTAAAGCCATGTTACCAAAAATGCACTAATTAAAGGGAACTTAAAATGTCCTCCGAATAGGACTGAAACTCAAAATGCAATAACAGTATTACGTCACAAGAATACAAAATGTCGATGAACAGACTAGTCTGGGCATACAATATCAATCCAAAAATATTCACAAATAAAGGGTATTTTACTAACAAGCTCGTGAGATTACCTGGAAAGGGTTCAGCATATGCAATAACCTCGCTAAAGAAGCTAACGTGACCACGTGCTTTGCTCATCTCATGAAGTTTAGCTTTTCATGAGATTCCCATCCCTATGAAATGCACGCTGGTCCTAACCAAAAATTAACTAGAGGGATTTACAGTACACTTTGAAAGTAATCCAAAAAAACTGATCTGGAATGCCTTGTCATGATGATTGACAGCAATATGAATTCCGCATTGCGATGACCGAGAGCATCAAATTCTCTGTTGTGACGACCAAATGCAATAGTGTAATTCACCGTCAATGTGTCCTTTACTTGTTATGACACGGAAACGGGATTTTTCTCAACTATTTTTTATGTGAACTGCACTTTATTTCAAGGTTGTCATCAGTAATGTCATTTTTCTTAAAGTACGCTAACCAATTTCGGCCAAAAATGATATTAAATTAATGACCCTTTTCTTCTTTCAGAGTCATACAACATAGTGAATAGATTATCCAAAATTTCCAAGCCTATTGCCTGGTGGCTGGTATGGTACAGAATTTGGAACATGGCAATGCTTTGATTTGGTGCTACTAAAAAACAGAAAATAAAATGTCAAATGTCATTTTATGCACCAAATATGGCCTCTAGCAATGAACGAAACAATCAGTTCTTCAAAAATGATGTCAAATAATCTGAGTACAGTAATTCACTTATTTAGCACAAAAATAGAAAATTGTCGTTTTTCAAATAAAGCTGATTGCCTCGCTGCAAACAGTGGGAGCTCTACCAACTTTCCTGATTGATGCTTTTGTGTAAAAATTGATAATTAAAAATCAAACTTCACTTGTCCACTGTATTCTGTGCTAAATAGGTGAAGAATTACTGAAAGAAACAGGCAATTTGATAAGTTCCGAAAAGTCAATTAAATCATAAATCAAGTTTTTTACTCTAAGAGCACTCCAACTTGGTTGTGTTTGATTCATCAGTGGCTTCCCTGAGTGATCAATTTTCAATTCAAGTTGCTGCTGAAGGTCTTCTCAACACATTGCCACACACTCAGCTAAATTCCCAATATTTATGACCCTGCCTGTGACAGGTAATTTAAGATAACTCATAATTTATGCACAAAATAAGAGAACATTTACCATAGCGATGTAGCTTTTACACCAGTCCTCCAGATTTATGAGTGAGACATGCAAAGTAAAGACCGAAATTATGCAGAAAATAAAAATTACATTACTTAAATGCAAACTATCCCTAGTCTAACAATTTCCCCATAAATTAACATAGATAATAATATTATAATGCACAATATGATATTCGATAACAACTCGAATGCATAGTATACGTAACAAGATTTGGTGTTTGGTAACAACCAACAAGGCAATCAAGTAAAGGTGAATATTGATAGCATCCTATACTATGTCCAACATGTTTCTACTTAATAAGTAATACACTGTATGTCTGTGATTCCAATGAAATGGTGACCATAGCACAATGCTTGCGTCCCTCACTCCTCACTAAGAAAGCCAGCTGAGTCCAGCTAACTGCCCATCATGGCTCAAATTGCTTTAAATAATTATGCTTTTAATTCAGTGCACTGGGACACCACGTTTTTTTAAATCTTCATCGACCGCTGGGAGACAGTATGTACACAAAAGTATTGCACACCTGTTTGTTATCGTTTCTTTTGAAAAATTCAGATTACAAAAGAGAAATAATGATTTTGCACGAAAATTGCAAATTCCACTTATTCGTTCTAACAGATAAGTGGGACTGTCATTTTCTTTTAAGGCCTTTAAGCTGTCAGGTTGTGGGTGCTTTACTAATAAAATGAACACTCAACAATCTGTTAAACATTCAATGGACACACGCTTCTCTACGAAAGAGAATTAACTTCTGGGCTATCAATTGTACACCTTACACACGTGTTGAATCTGATGCATTCAAATATTAATGGTAAAAACTCTGTAGTTTTGGCCAATCTACAAATTTAGGACACTCAAATTAAATACAAAATTGATTTTTTACTCTGCAGATTGGGATCATATTTTGCACACTGCATTTTGCATCAACAAAATCTGAGATAAAATCATCATAATTAGCTGCAAAATTTGTATTTTCTCATAAGTTTTAAATTTGTGACAGCCAAAATTGCTCATTTCTAAAATTTGGTGAAAGCCCTGACCTTAAGCAAATTACTTAATTTTCAATGCCCTCAACTGGAGAATTTTACCATAATACTCGTAACAAAGATATGAACACATTTTGGTTATACACCTTCATAACCACATAGCACACTAGACACAAGTCATGATTGCTTCCCGCTAAAACTGACAAATTACAGAGTAGTTTTCAAAATAACATCGAACGTTGACAAAGCTTTAATACAGGATACATTTTCAACTAAGCCTCATAAATGTTTTTTCGCCTCTCTGATTAATTGGAAGTCAGCCTTCTAATCAGACAAGGAATGTGCAATCTGTCACATTGTGACAAAGCCCCCCCATGTCATTGTAAAACATTTTTGGCATAACGGGAGTCAAAAGTCTGGCTGAATTTGATACAGGTCAAGTAAAGTGTGTCCAGAACAGTATTTTTTCTTGTCACTTTCGCATAAAAATAATAGCCGAAATTGCATCTATCCATTTTTTAGAAGTGCATGGCATCGAAAAATACTATATTTTTATAAATCAGAACTGCTCAAAAACATACCATGCTAAAGTTGAAAGTAGATTATTTCTCAATTCTTATTTTTGTTGTGAAATTTTCCACCGTACTTTGAGCTCCATTGAAGAGTGTTTACCACACAAGGCCTGGATGCCATTTTTATGATCCTGGACGAAACAGAACAGCTCTGGCAATCTTCCCTTCCAAGCTTGTGTGGCAGATAGTTTGACATGAGCTTAGTGTAATATTTCTGCATCACAGATCCATCACTCAACAGTCCACGTCATCAAATCAAAGTTGATAAGCACGCACTAGAGAATTCTTCCTCGTAACAAACGGTCCAATCACAGCTCTCTGCCATATCATCATGTGCTATGAATAGTAGGTGAGCACAGACTCTTGGTTGCCACGGAGCAACATGATGGGCGGCATGTTTTTTGTCAGACTGTCCAACCAGGCCATGTAGAGTCCAGCAGGACACACCCCTTTCCTGGGAATGGGCAGAGTCCTGCAATGATTGTCAGATGAGAGAAGTCAAAAATAATCACCAAAATTGACATTTTTCTACTTTTCAAACTTTAAGGTAGTCTAACTAGCTTCAAATAATGGAAATTTTGCCAAATGTTGGTTTAAGACATCTAGAGTGCTCAATCCAAGTAAATAATAGACTGCAATATGTAAAT
The DNA here is from genome assembly GCA_002633005.1 of Phoronis australis. Lineage (NCBI taxonomy): Eukaryota > Metazoa > Phoronida > Phoronidae > Phoronis > Phoronis australis. The sequence goes on from NMRA01000485.1 coordinate 60,054, forward strand.
CTTGAACCGGTGTGCAAATATAGATCGCATATTCGTGTACACACACAAGTTTATGGGCGAGATGCCCACTGTAAAGTATGAACGATGGCTCAAAGGACTACAGTGTCTGCACAGTTAGCAGAAGGTCACAGGTTTGAGTCCCGATCAGAGCAGAAACCTTTTCAGACTTATGTTCATTAGGTCACGTGATGTGACCATCAGGTGGCATGCTGAGCAGACTTAAAAATGCTTGCAACAGACTACAATCAATGTTGATTTTTTTTAAAAATTTGAAAACGGACTAAAATTTCACTTGTCTGGCATATTGTGTTCTAAATAAATGAAGATATACTCTTCTCGAGATCAAGTCCATTCTCAGACGATGTACGAAATATGACTGACATGCACAAACCACGCCCCTTCAGAAAGTGGAATACTTAATTAATTAGGGTCACGGCATTATTTGTTCGGAATAACATTTTCCTAACCGAACTAAAATCATATTTTCAATACAAACAACAACAAATAAACTTGGTATTCCCTTTCAACTTAGATAGAAAATTAATATAGAGACTATGTGCAAAAATTTCCAAAACTAAAATGCTGAGGGCATTGCAACGAGAAACTCGACATCAACTAAGTGGACCGTGTGTGACAAATGCCATGCCTCTAGAAAATAATGCATACATTAAATACATCAGGCACACTAATCCCACAAGCTGCTGAACAGTTTTTTCTCAGTCCAATTTGATGTTTTCCAAGAGGACTCATTTGTTATCATGCACGTATTGTACATTAGGAGACCAATTGCAAAATAAACTAAAAATGGAAGTCAGTCAAGCCGACCACAGGCTTAGAACACACAGATTTATTATGAACCCATTTAGGATTTAGTATGGGCATCAAAAGCAAGAGGTAATGGGCCCCACCCTGGATAAAACTCGATAAAAAACTACTTGACTTTCTAAAACCACTCTGAGGAGGTTGCGTATTACAACTATTATGATATTAAAATCTCTTGGTCTATTTACACCGACCTCTAGTCTATTTACACTGTCACATCGTTTCGGTCAGTCTATTCTCTGGCCATCGTCAGGCATTTCCGCGTTCTTAGAAGAACGAGCACGGATATGTGGTACACTCATGGTCATCACACCATGAGTGTACCACATATCCGTGCTCGTTCTTCTAAGAACGCAGGAACACCTGATGATGGCCGGAGAATAGACTGACCGAAACGTCGTGACAGTGTAAAGAGACTAGAGGTCGGTGTAAATAGACCCAAGAGATTTTAATAATAACTGTAACAAGAGCAACGCGGAGCGTTGAAATGCGCCCACAATTGCACCGCATACGGTATCCTTCTAGGGTTGTTTATTGGTACCATAAAGTGGCCAGTAGAGGGCATACTTTGCAAAATGGAAAGGCATGGTCATTGTCTCCTCAATAGGCTAGGGGCAAAATGTGAGTAATCTTCATAATACAAGCACATCCTATACACCAGTTGCTTAAAGCACCACAGAAACATANGCTGAGGGCATTGCAACGAGAAACTCGACATCAACTAAGTGGACCGTGTGTGACAAATGCCATGCCTCTAGAGAATAATGCATACATTAAATACATCAGGGACACTAATCCCACAAGCTGCTGAACAGTTTTTTCTCAGTCCAATTTGATGTTTTCCAAGAGGACTCATTTGTTATCACGCAAGTATTGTACATTAGGAGACCAATTGCAAAATAAACTAAAAATGGAAGTCAGTCAAGCCGACCACAGGCTTAGAACACACAGACTTATTATGAACACATTTACGATTTAGTATGGGCATCAAAAGCAAGAGGTAATGGGCCCCACCCTGGATAAAACTCGATAAAAAACTACTTGACTTTCTAAAACCGCTCTGAGGTGGTTGCGTATTACAACTATAATCATATATTAAAATCTCTTGGTCTATTTACACCGACCTGTACTCTATTTACACTGTCATGCCGTTTCGGTCAGTCTATTCTCCGGCCATGTCAGGCATTCCCGCATTCTTAGAAGAATGAGCACAGATATGTGGTACACTCATGGTGTGATTTTTTTGTCCTAGGCAGGATTTGAACCCAAAACTTCAGCACCTTAACCACTACATCACGGAGTCATCACACCATGAGTGTACCACATATTCGTGCTTGTTCTTCTAAGAATGCAGGAACACCTGATGATGGCCGGAGAATAGACCTACCGAAACGTCGTGACAGTGTAAATAGACTAGAGGTCGGTGTAAATAGACCAAGAGATTTTAATAATAGTTGTAAAAAACTACTTTGCATGACTGACCCTTTTTTCAAAATGTCCGGTTCTGCAGAGTTCATTAACAAGATGCGACACATCGTCAAGTACTGACATTTGCCCTTTTGTCAATTATTTGGTGCCAGGACAATGAAAGCAACTCTACGTGCTTGACCCACGTGTTGCATCCAATATCAACCTTTACTGCACTACATCAAGCTGATGATGAGATAGTGCATCCGGAGAAGCAGGACAAGTGCTTGGCACATCTGTTGCATTGTGGGTAAATACCACAGAAAGAGAGTGATGCTGTGGTTTTTAAGGAGGGGTTCAATTATGGGCTACGCACTTTTCATTGGTTGGGTGGGTATTAATTGAAAGGCATGCGTTTCTCTGCAGATGAGCATTAACAATGACATATTGAATGGATTAAGTACAATATTCTCTACTCACACAAAGATGATTTTGGCGTCTTTACTTTTCTCAAGGAGTAGCTCCCGAACCCGTAGATGGCGATCAGTCTGGAAACAGAGTAGAGCTAATTTCATCAAGGGAAGCCATTAATAGCCCAGGAGCAGTAATCGAATGCTTACCACGGCCACACAACACTTACCACGCTCCGCAAAAACTCTTACCAAAAAACTGTGAATTGTTAACAATTCAAACTGTTGACATTACAAGCCCCACATTCCCTACGACAATTCACCTCCAGGTAATCATAGATCAGCCCGCAGAACACCATGGGTGGTCTTCTTGTCCATCAATCGTTAACATCCACCTGGTAGCAGTCCTCTTTCCAACACATTATTTGTCTTCAGGTCATTATTATCAACCTGTCAGCACCCCTTCCCTGACCTTGTTGACCTCCAGGTCATTAACATGGACCTGCCAGCACCCACTACCTGGCTTCACTGGCCTCCAGGCCATTATCACTGACCTGACAAAACCCCTTCAATGGTCTCATTGGCCTCCAGTTCATTACTATACTTCATCTGACAGCATGTCTTCCATGGCCCTATTGACTTCCAGGTCATTATTATTGACCAGCCAACACCATTTCCCTGGTTTTATTGGCTTCCAAGTCATTATGACTGACCTCCTAGCACACCTTTCCCCCACCTACCCTAGCTTTATTGGCCTCCAGATCATTGTTCGTGATCTTCCATGGCTTGTCCTCTTGTGACTCTCCCTCAGCCAGAAGCAGAGGAGAGATTAACTCATTGAACTCGGAAACGCTGAAACAGGGTGGAATTTGTTAATTGATCAGTGAACTCCCTAAGTTCTCATGAACTTGACTCTTGTCAAATAACCTCAAAACAATTTCATTAGTCTCATCTTGTACCTTAGCTCGGAGAGTATTTCTGGACTGGGATAGAACTAACAACTGGTCAGGCCATTCAGGCAAATCAGAGTTTGCCTTACCCGAGCAGCTGTCAGCTCGTCTTATCCCAGAAATGGTTGAAAGCAACAGATAAGTATAGCCGCAGCATTGCTTGGTGACAAACAAATTCCAGTAGATAATTAATAGGCACAATCATATGATTATCACTAAATCATTAACCAATCAAACAACAGGGTCGAGGTAGAATTTCGTGAAACTTCGATCGTTGTCCTAGCACATCTACAGGGTTGATTGCTACACCCAACAGTTCAGTATAGTTCAACGGTTGAAGTCATTATTACTGTCACAGTGACTTAGGGGTGCAGGATGCAAGGATTTAAAGAATATTGACATCACTCAGTCACAACGACCAGACATACTGTTTTCTAGAGATTACTAGGCTCAAATTCAATCAGTGTATATTATGCTTTTCGTGATAAATATTAATCTCAAAATAGTCGGCTATCGTGCCGTCATTAACAAGCAGGGTGTTGATATCCGGTAAAAAACAAACGTATACAGTGTTTAGAATTAGAGGCATTATGCAAGAGATTTGTACGCTCCCTTACGATAGGTTGACGCAGTGCCTAGAACATGTTTTTGCACCCAGTTACGCGCAGAGGCTCTGCACCAGTATGACTTATTACTCACGTATCTTTGTGCGGCGACTTGCCAATGCTGGGTATTACTTCCATCTGCGAGTAGTCTATCCTGAACTTGCTCAGAAGTGTGGCCATGCTGTAACGAGAAACATGCGGCACTGCCTTACAAGAATACGTAATTTCAACAAACAACTTGTCATTTCGGTGCGAAAATTNATGAACGTATGTCAAAGGGTTTTGGAGATAGAGCAGCGGACGCCGGACGCCAGACGCCGGACGGACGCCGCCCGGACGGACGGACGGACGGACAGAGATGACGGCATAATGCGTCCACATATAAATATGTGGGCGCATAAAAAACTACTTTGCATGACTGACCCACTTTTCAAAATGTAAGGTTCTGCCGAGTTCATTAACAAGATGCGACGCATCGTCAAGTACTGACATTTGCCCTTTTGCCAATTATTTGGTGCCAGGACAATGACAGCAACTCTACGTGCTTGACCCACGTGTCGCATCCAATATCAACCTTTACTGCACTACATCCAGCTGATGATGAGATAGTGCATCCGGAGAGGCAGGACAAGTGCTTGGCACATGTGTTGCATTGTGGGTAAATACCACAGAAAGAGAGTGATGCTGTGGTTTTTAAGGAGGGGTCTAATTATGGGCTGCGGACTTTTCAATGGTTGGGTGGGTATTACTTGAAAGGCATGCGTTTCTCTGCAGATCAGCCTTAACAATGACACGTTGAATGGATTAAGTACAATATTCTCTACTCACACAAAGATGATTTTGGCGTCTTTACTTTTTTCAAGGAGTAGCTCCCGAACCCGTAGATGGCGATCAGTCTGGAAATAGAGTAGAGCTAATTTCATCAAGGGAAGCCATTGATAGCCCAGGAGCAATAAACGTATGCTTACCACGGCCACACAACACTTACCACGCTCCGCAAAAACTCTTACCATGGACAACACTGTGAATTGTTAACAATTCAAACTGTTGACATTACAAGCCCCACATTCCCTACGACATTTCACCTCCAGGTAATCATAGATCAGCCCGCAGAACACCTTGGGTGGTCTTCTTGTCCATCAATCGTTAACATCCACCTGGTAGCAGTCCTCTTTCCAACGCATTATTGGTCTTCAGGTCAGTATTATCAACCTGTCAGCACCCCTTCCCTAACCTAGTTGACCTCCAGGTCATTATCATGGACCTGCCAGCACCCACTACCTGGATTCAATGGCCTCCAGGCCATTATCACTGACCTGACAAAACCCCTTCCCTGGTCTCATTGGCCTCCAGTTCATTACTGTACTTGATCTGACAGCATGTCTTCCATGGCCCTATTGACTTCCAGGTCATTATTATTGACCAGCCAACACCATTTTCCTGGCCTTATTGGCCTCCAAGTCATTATGACTGACCTCCTAGCACACCTTTCCCCCCACCTACCCTAGCTTTATTGGCCTCCAGATCATTGTTCGTGATCTTCCATGGCTTGTCCTCTTGTGACTCTCCCTCAGCCAGAAGCAGAGGAGAGATTAACTCATTGAACTCGGCAACGCTGAAACAGGGTGGAATTTGTTAATGGAATAGTGAACTCCTTGAAGTTCCCATGAGCTTGACTTTTGTCAAATAATCTCAAAACAATTTCATTACTAGTCTCATCTTGTACCTTAGCTCGGAGAGTATTTCTGCACAGGGATAGAACTAACAACTGGTCAGGCCATTCAGGCAAATCAGAGTTTGCCTTACCCGAGTGGCTGTCAGCTCGTCTTATCCCAGAAATGGTTGAAAGCAACAGATAAGTATAGCCGCAGCGTTGCTTGGTGGCAAACAAATTCCAGTAGATAATTAGGCACAATAATATGATTATCACTAAATCATTAACCAATCAAACAAAAGGGTCAATGTAGAATTTCGTGAAACTTTGATCGTTGTCCTAGCACATCTACAGGGTTGATTGCTGCACCCAACAGTTCGGTATAGTTCAACAGTTGAAGTCATTATTGCTGTTACAGTGACTTAGGGGTGCAGGATGCAAGGATTTGAAGAATATTGACATCACTCAGTCACAACGACCAGACATACTGTTTTCTAGAGCTTACTAGGCTCAACCTCACTCAGTGTATATTATGCTTTTCGTGATAAACATTAATCTCAAAATAGTCGGCTATCGTGCCGTCATTAACAAGCAGGGTGTTGATATCCGGTAAAAAACAAACGTATACAGTGTTTAGATTTAGAGGCATTATGCAAGAGATTTGTACACTCCCTAACGATAAGTTGACGCAGTGCCTAGAACATGTTTTTGCACCCAGTTACGCGCAGAGGCTCTGCACCAGTATGACTTATTACTCACGTATCTTTGTGCGGTGACTTGCCAATGCTGGGTATTACTTCCATCTGCGAGTAGTCTATCCGGAACTTGCTCAGAAGTGTGGCCATGCTGTAACGGGAAACATGCAGCACTGCCTTACAAGAATACGTAATTTCAACAAACAACTTGCCATTTCGGTGCGAAAATTTCAACAACCCACTAAAACAATCAAGCCAGTCCCAGGTCACGTTTAGTCAATACGAACCAACAGAGGCCACCGAGATCAATAAGAACTATGCCTCACGTACAGGTTGACGACAACTCCTGCGTTGGATGCTTTAAGGTAGAGTGGGGCATTTATTTGGGAACTTAAAAGTAACAAGTTGTTTGAATGTCTAACATTCAGGGAGTCAATAGTTGTTGACAGTTGCCGATTAGTACATCCTGATGCAAAATCTGCCCAATTCATGCGAAAACATCCCATCGTTTCCCTAATAGAAACCTATTTGTTCAATTTCAAACAAATCTTTTGAACTCCGAAGATACAGATTAGCACAATGTAAAAAAATAAAATTGCCAAAATTTAACAAACTGCCAAGTCTATGTCCAGGCTCTGTTGAGGTCCATGCAAATTCCCATATCATCATCTTTAGAATCAAGAAAATTCATCTGACTTGAATTTCATTGTCTCAAATAATTAGCAACTGCTTCAACTGGAAAATGTTTACAGTATTTATAATTACAGTGAAAACACTGGCTATGCAACTGTGACCTACTTTTTCTCGTCTCTAGTCAATGCCTGTTTCTTTGTGCCCGCAGTGAACACTCGCAGTTCACAGTTTCTCCAGTTAGACTTTTGCGCCAGGATATAGGGAATAAGAAGGGTCAGACCTAGGAAATATACCACCAGAGGTTAAAGGTGAGAGGTCACCACGAGAATTGTACATTTAATGACAACATGGCAGTAGTTCCAAAGGCATAACCATCAAAATGGTATCAGGAAATTTGAGAATTAAAGTCATGTAGGACCTTATCGAAAAGGCTGTAAATTAAGTCAAATAATCACCATAATTTTAACCCAAAGTACATGAGAAATCTTGTAGGTTTTTTACTTTTAATCAATCTAATTACAACTGGGTAACAATAACATGATTGACTTAAGTCCATTAAATAGCCAAGATAGGGGAGTGCAGTATTTCGAATTTCCTAACAGCGTTTTGAATAACAGTGCAAAAAGTATGAATAGTATCCAAATGTTTCATATTATAAGAACAATCACTCATGTCTGAGATATGATGGTCCGAAGTTGGCCAAATTCGAATATTTCTCTAAGGTCCTATATAGCCTAAATTCACTGACAAAAAGGGTCAGCCAAGTAGGATTTCATTTCACTAAAAATTTCAGCAAAAATTTACAACACTTTAATCTGTAAGCCAATTCATGGCATTGTGTGCCCTGAAGATTTGCTAAGAGTTAACATTTTTGGGTAAAATTTCTGCGTTTGAGAAATAGAAATGATTCGGAGTTTAAAATTTAATCCATAGTTTCTCACCACCATCATCGAACAGCCACCACACGTCGATGGTGCCCTTTTTCTGGAGACAACGAAACTGATCCACAGACTTCAACAATAGATGCTCCTGCTCCCCGTTTGCCACTTCCTCTGTTACTTCCAGCGCCCTCTGTTTGTCAGGTCTGAATGTCAACACCAATACTCAGTTCAACCTTATACTGACCACTGATCAAAACAAAGCCAGTCGTTTATTTTAAACTTAACATACATGAGGTACTGTATTCACCCTAATAACCGCCCATGCCCCTATAAGTGCTTCCCCCTACACGTTTGGCAAACACAAGGCAGAAAATGTTATTTAATATTTATTAATTTGGTCATATTTGGCAAAATATATTTTATAATGCACGATTACACTCAATAATTTACTAACTGTTGAATCAGTTAATTTAGTTGTCAGAGTATAAATTATTTGTAAAAGGTGAACGCCTAGAACTAGTCTGATTTAATAGACTAATCATTTCAATATTTGTTGATCCCGGAAGTGGCTGTGCTGTCTGTATTGTGCACATGTATCTACATTACTGTAATGTTTGTTGCTACTTGTATAATGTAAAATATTTGTAGAATTGGTATAAAACTAATTACTAGGAATAAACTCTGTTTTATTTCATAATGCGACCAAAATGTAAGGACCTACACATGGAAAAATGAAATTTAATTCACTTTATGAACCATACCGTGTTCTAAATTCATTTGGTGAATGAGAGATATTTTCCCATAAATCCAAAGCTTAAACACCACAAACAATAGGCTGACCACTACAAGGAAATTTTTGATCATCTGGTAGAAATTAGTTTCTACAACAAAAAATAAGACAGACTGCTATGAAGACACCTAATTTTTGGAAGGTTGGCCAACCGTGAAATTTGATGAGTAATGTAAAGTTACCTTTCAGAGTTACAAAGTTTATAGAAACCACTAGCTTTTGGTGTCACCTCGACACCTTCATTGGGTGGAATGGAGTTGTAACTGGGCCTCGTCTGTGTCTGTTACTTATTCCCGACGATCCGACAGACGTCACATCACATGACACATGACAATGATGACGTAATAAACAAAGGCAAGGCCCAGATACCAGCCATTCGACCCGACAAAGGTCTCAAGATGAGACCGAAAGCTAATGGTTACTATAAACTTCATGACTCCGAAAAATAACTTTACATTCATATTCTAACCGAGTCAGTGACAAGAGAAATTTGATGACGTGTTACAAGCCTGGCAATTGAATTATCTGTTAGGGCACGAAATTCAATTCATCGCGGAACATAAATTCAGTTAGCCGTAGCATGGTAAGGTCCGACACATACTTTGTAGTTAAGACGACATGACTCGGGCAGAAAATACCAAGAAGTAATCCACTAATGTCTGAGGAAAAGCTGGACTTTTGCTCCAACAACTATCAGGGGCCCCATGGAAAGCAGTGTGAACTGATGGGGCTACCCTCATTGTAAATATTACATATTTAACAAATAAATCAATAAACAAATACACAGCTCAATCCATTACTACCGTGCTGCCTCTTCTAAACCTTCATTGTCGCGGACAGAGATGCTGCTTATAGCAATGTTGTCGCCACTGGCGCCTAGGGTGTCCACAGAAACAGATTGAGGCAAGAACTCTACGTCACTGACAGGGTTATTGTCCGGCGAGTCATCGGGGAACGAGTTATCTTGCCCTGAATAAACAGACAAAAGATTCACGACTCAACAAAATCTTACCACAATTGGTCAGTTGAAATGGCACGCCTGAATGTACATCACTGGTCAGTCTCAAATTGATTTTAACCGTATTCAACAAGACATAAATTAAACATAAATTAATGAATATTGTTAACACATTAAGCACATGAAAAACATATACCATGCAGCCAGGTGCATAAATTATAAGGGAATGGATTGTATGAATGTATAATTGATGAAAAATACTAAAATTTTACTCTTAGAGTTTAACTATTCTCATTTCCCAGCTTAGTAATATCCAGTATATAAAACCTGAGAGTATCAAAGCACATTCCACCAGCTCACTGATCATGCAGCGGCCTCTGCGGGCAAATGTGTGATGAGCCATTGACATGACAGGCAAAGAATTAGAATTTGCAACACAACATGGACAAACACATGTTCAGCATTGCCCAGCAGTTTTTGCACCACCACACAAACCAATATAGCTGTCTGTTCGAGCTGGTCACTTGGGAACAATATCGAAGGATGAAAAATATCTGTTCAATACAGAATGCTGTAATTAACAGCTGTCGTACAGGTCCAAATACTGAGATACGTCCTTCAAGCGTATACCTTCAAGTTCCCAAATCATAATTTATTTAAAGCAGCAGGATAGGCACCACCAGACCAGACATCTGACACAAAATAAAACATGGAATATTTAGCATAATGGTCTCCTTAGCGAGTGGGGTGAACAAGATGTACATGCACTCCCAGGCTTCCCTCCTTTCCCGGTCTCCATTAGTCTCACCCCCAACCCTGCTTTGCTGTAGCCACAAAGTGTTGCCACCTCTTGAGCTTCATCAAAGAGACAGTAAGCCCACCATCGAACACAAAAGGTAACTTATGATCTAGCTCACTAACCGTTTTGAAATTGCTCTTAAATTTTTTTAAGTTAGAGGTATTTCAGGGGTTCGAAAGAGAACATTTCAGGCTCTACAAGTTGCCTTGTGACAGCGTGTCGTTTTATGCACTGTGAATGGTCTCAAGGAACATCAAGTTTTTTGCTAAACCAGAAATCACAGTTTTATGAACGAACGGCGACTGATGAAAAGTGTGTATTACAAAAAGCAGTGTTGGCAACACCAAAAAACAGCAAGTGCAGATCTGAAGTGAATTTTTAAACCTTCAAAAGAAAATCTTCTCACATCAAAACATTTCCATGTGACTAATGATCATGAATAACATACTTTTTGACAATTGGCAAAAAATCTCATTTACTCTCAGAACAGTATTAGAGATGGAAACACATCCCCCTGAGCAGATGAATAGAAGGTATTTCTCACGACACTCCAACCAACCGTGCAAGAAACTGAGGCATGCGAGAACTGAAACTGTTGGAACAGTGTAACAAAGATCACAAGACAGAAACAGCATAGACCCTTGACTGCTGATTATCAGGTATCCTGAGCAGGAATGGCTTTCTATATTAAAATCACTCTGCAATTAGTGCAGTATTCTGTAACCATTACCATATTCATGGTCACAGACCTGAGGTACAGTTCAAAGCACAGGACCATTGCTTTGCCAAAGGTAGTAAATTTTTATTCGTTAATCTGGTAAGACGTTAGTCGAGTAAAATAGTTAGGACTGTTAGTTGCTACATTCATTATCACGGAACAAACTTCTTGTAAATTTTTAATTAATTCTCATAAAACTATCAATGATGATCTCATAATCTCATTATGTGCACATTTAATTACAATGACAGGGCATGGGGTCTTACCTTGTACTCAGAATCAAATTTTTGTCTAAAAGTGTTAATTTTTCAAAGATCGCAGTCATTTCCATAATACACATTTTTAAGCTACAAAAGCTTGTCAAGGATTTTATATTGCAGCCTTGTAGCCCGAGTACTCCGGTCTCAGGATGAAAGCATCGTCCTAAACAAGAGAAACAGACTGAGGTATCTATTTTTCGACAGCCAAAACGGCCTTGAAAGCATACCCCAGACACAACATTATGGCTAATAGGTTATAATGAAATATGATTTGAAAGTTTTGTGCAAAATATTTTTCAAGGAATATAAGGTGATCTTCATGAAAAAAACACATTCAACCATTTAGAAAAAATACATTCGTGTGACTACAAGCATTGCTTTGTACACAAGTCATAAGACTCCTAAGCATAGTTTTGTGGCTCTAATATTACCTAAAATAATTTGTCCATGGTAAACAAAGGTAGCCCGATACTTTAAGACAAAAGATAAAGGACAGGCAGGAAGTCAGTCACATGACTTGAAAACTTATTATAACTGGTTACACTCACCTCTAGGTGTCGTAACTGCAAGGTAATTAGTGAGAATGCTATTAATAGTCAAGGCGTCAGAAGCAGCAGGCATTTTTTCACAGTTTTGTGGACCCCGAATCACCCTTGCTTGAGGAGAGCTATCCATGGAAGGATTTCAATAAACAATTATCTCCGGAATTACCTGCATGTGCTTGTTCGTTATTACAATTTGGTTATACTGTTAAAAACAAATGAACGTTATCTCCAACTTTGGAAGAGAACACAACCAGTGTCGATGTTGCAAAGTAAAATACAGATCCCTGATTATCTTAAGTTTATTGGCACACTTTTTCTCGTTACTGTTCCCCCGGTAAGAATTAATACTATCTACACAACAATAGAGTATGACGCCGATGGCCCACTAAAAGCTCGCACCCTGGTTCTGCAACCAATTCTACTGGGCAAACACAATGCTCTATTAGTTCTGTGTGAGTGTCGGCAAAGACAAGAGAGGTCAGCTTTAAACCCTTATTGAGATACGGGGAAACCAATAACCAGTTTGCCAAAATCACTATTACCAGAGTGAAGGTCACATTACAAATATTATCCGTTTAGTTTCAACTACAGATGAAAGCAGTTTGAATCAAAATCCAGATCACTGAATCTAGTCTATTGCAAAGTGTGTCCCACATCTCAACTCGCATACCAATTACCTACCACAATGAAGAGATTAATGTGTACGTGTCTGTTCCAGTTGACACACTGGTCAACAAACTAAATCTAATTCGATCGCTTTAATTGCTAATTTCATTGTATTTTTGTGGGAAATTTGCCCAGGTCAAACTGTTCATAAAGAATTCGATTCCAGAAGCCAAACCTTTAAAAACATCATCAGTTGCAAAGTGTGGTACTGCCTGAATACATAATTGCCCTGCTCCACACACACGGACCTTAAAACTGTGTTCATTAAAAGAACTGATGACACCAACGGTTCTTGCACTCATCAAGTACAAGGTGCCGTGCAATGGGTCGAGTTACTTATGAGTTCCCCAAATACAATCCAATGGCTTTCTTCCCGGATGGATACAATATTTGTTAAGCACTTAATACACACTGCGGGTTATTACCACTGCAGTAGCAAGAAATCACTTTCAGCGAGTCACAAGAAAAGGAGTCTGTAACTGACCTGCTATATTACCAGCCATCACACTTGAGATGTCAAAGCCATTACGACTTCGTAACACACCTACGCCAAAACGAGCGTCAAAGCCAGCGCTGAAAGAACGTTAAACAACAGGTACAGGATATTGAAGTGAAGCGCAACAGACATTCAGTGACCAACAATGATCTTAAGGCTTACAGAATGGAGATTCACAATCATATGTCAGAATAAATATTGACATATACATAATGTATTTATACCTCAACATCTATTTTTAGATGATGTTTATCACTTTGGTTCTGGAGTCAATGTACTCCAAAGATTCCAGAAATTTCTGAGATCAATGATATGATTAGATGAGATCATGTGGTTTTTATTAACCAATCATTATTTAGTAAAATTTAGGCAGAAGTTTGGAAAATACTCAGATGGGATTTAGTAGTTGAAGCTAGAAAACTTTCTACAGTGCACATTGTGCAACAACGCCATCTCGTGGAAGATTCTAAAGAGAACCTTGGCAAGGGCAAGGGTTAACAAACAGGAAGTTAACTAAGAGCTTGTCACTTGCATCGTGGGTAGTAAGATACTCCGTGCAAGGGTTGCATCATGAGAAGTGACCTGCAAGAGGAATCATGGGTAGAAGATACTGCCTGCAACTGCTGCGTCACAAGACAATGTGACCAGCAAGAAGAATAGTGGATAGAAGATGTTGCCTGCAAGTGTTGTGTCACCAGAGACTGTGACTAGCAAGAGGAATTGCGGGTAGAAGATGTTGCCTGCAAATGCTGTGTCACAAGAGACTGCGACCAGCAAGAGGAAATAGTGGATAGAAGATATTGTCTGAAAGTGTTGCGTCACCAGAGACTGTGACCAGCAAGTACACTGTCATGGTACAGCGTGTGTTAGGTTGAAGATTCACCAACAGGACTGCCATCCATGGATTGAGTACTCCAGCTTGGATAGCAGGTAAGATGTTTGATAATTTTTATTGGTTGATTGATTGAAGTAATCCTTACAGAGGGACCAAGCCTAGTTATTTTACTCTTTTTCATTGCTAGATTACTTAATTAACACTTGTTTTAATTAGTTGCTATCACATAATAAATTAATTACTGACTGGATTTGATCATGGCCTCTCCATCCACGCACAATCTCAAAGCACAGCTACCTAAGTTTTAAACAAACCCACAGTCAACTTGCATCACAAGACCTATGTACTATCAACTGAGACGGAGAATACTCAGATGGAGACTGTTTTGTAAGTTGCCACAGCTGGATAGCTAGACCAGTATAGCTTATTGATGTTTGATGTTTACTATTACAGTAGCAGCAGCTCCATCTTTTGTTCACTGCCAAACATAATTTGCTTACTTAATAAAAAGGAGCATAATCAATTTTATGGCCGAAAACACATTTTGGGAATTAATGTTGGACAGGAAAGACTTAATTATTAGGTATGACCAGAGCTGTAAAACTACAAAACCCATTGTGTTTTTGGGATTCCATTGCAAATCATTAATTGTTGCCATTATGCGCCACTCATTCTGATGCTCGAGTTTTGGCCAATGTTTGGTGATCTGTCTTTGATAATGACTCTTATGTGTCAGCTGACATTCACCACTCTGAAAAAGTACTGCTTAGTACACTGACACAGGTTCCGCTGAGAAACATTTCTCCAAAGACGACAGTTTAGCAAAACATCTGACATGATTGTAACAGGTAATATATAGATTAATGCAACCCTGAAAAGGTTCTTTGTTTCTAAAATAATTGACTTCTATAACCATTAAGCCCAAAAACTGATATCGTAAAAGGACTTTACCATCTGATGTCTAATAGACACCGGTGATGGTTTGTTTTACAGTTGAATAAAATTCGCCACACTTTATGATCAACAGAGCCACTTACTGCATAACATGAAAATACAGCTGCAAAGTTTATCTCTTACGGTAAAAACCTGCCACCTACTGTATAACGTGAAAGTACTCTTCCATGGCCTGTGGGTTGTCCTCCCTCCAGTTAGATTTGAAGCCCACCATCAGTGTGTTGGGGCGTAGTTTACCCATACCACAGGTCTGCAAAAGGCACTCCACGCCGTGACGCAGATTGGGTGCCACCACGTATGTATGGAATGACTTGACGTGTCGATCGCGAAACCAATCTGCAATCTGACGGTGTCTTGGAAAGTGGCGAAAGTGTTTCTCCACGTTGGGCTGGAAATAAGACGGAATCAAGTTGGGCAACCATTTTTTTAAAGCTTTTTAAACACAAATTGCAATCAAGAGCAACACATATCGCTGATATGCACCCACTGTGTGCATTGTACATGGTACAGATACAAGGGATTCTCACTAAATGGAGCAATGCTAGTAAACTTAAAATAGCCTCTAGGGGCTTCATAGCAAGTCAGCAATGCTCTCCTCAATAGGAACACACTAGCCAAGCCCTTCAAAAAATTAAAACTGGGACTGGGGGCACAAAGGTAGTCAGATACGTCTCAACGTCGCCATCTGTTGTCATGTTCATAGAAATACAATTGCCTAAGTTCACAAATATCCAACAGGGGGAAACAGCAGCGGATGTGGATAAAGTAAACTGCCACTAGGGGGCACCACAGAAGTCAAACTCCAAAATCGCCACCAATGCCCCTCCCACTAAGAACAATTTTTAATTACCAAATTGAATTTTCATAACAATTCTAAAAGTGCTTTGGCTGATAGAGAGATGGATGCCAAAAACAGACTAAAACACAATGGAAAACAGCCACTAGGAGGCATACACATATCGTGAATTTTTGTCCAACCAGTCAGCTAGGAGACGACGATCGGTCGTCGACCAGTTGGCTGATTTTTAGCTGACCATCAGCCGAACGCACTGCCGACTCATAAGGATAAGGAGACCCCTCAGCCAACTCTTGTTTTAAAATGCAGACAAAACAATACCGTTTTGAGATTTGGATTGTGCGAACTTTCCCACACGAGGACAGAGTTGGGCTCTTGGGTAGTGTTCCCCAGAACAAGGTTCTTGCAAGACCTCACCAAATCACCCGAGCAAAAAGCAAGATTAGTGTTTCCCGAGCAAGCTCCAGAGCTTACTAGCCTATCCCAGCAAAATGAGGTTCACTGAAGTGATTGGTTGGTGAGGAAAGAGCATTGAACTGTGGAATTGAAATCACCAGTTCAGTTTCATGAAGATTAGTGTAAATTAATGTCTTGAGGTCTATGGAACACAGCTGTGCGTTCGTCGGTAGACTACAAGCCTTCACCACATTGTCCTTCACCGCGCTGGTCTCGGACCAAACTCCAGTGAGCGACAAGAACAACTGTGGGGAGAACGCAGACGGCCCTCATGGCAAACAAAAATTTATCTTTAAAGAGCTAAATTCTCAAAAACAATTATATCTGACACCAGAGGGTCATGATCAGTTCTCATCGAGTGTTCTAGTGACCTCACTCACCTCGATGATCACTTGTCCACAAACCATGAGGCCAATATTCTTGGTGATTCCCGAAGCAAAGTCGACCAGATCCGGGCGTGCGGATGGAAGACCAGTCAATACCAGGACCTGGGGCCTGGAAGAGAGAGTTACAATAAATTGGTTGGATGGGTGCCTAGAAGTCAGGTGGTTATGGGTTTATGAGCAGAGAAGTTATTTCTGGTGAACTGTTATGATACTGATACTCCTTCGAAGTGATAGAACAGGCAATGTTCCTTACCTATAGTTTTTCACGTGCTCATCTATCATGGCTAGTCTCAGCGTCGACTGTAGGGCATCCTTGTAAACGTTGGCCTGCGTCGAAGATCCCCAGTTGACGTCTGTGGGAAACAAAATGGGAAACGGCAACTCTGAAATTTCTTTTTTCGTATAATACTGGGTTATTAATCACCGAGGCGCAAAAATCAAATGCGGTAAAATCCCATCAAATCAGGATGCAAAATATTTTATTTTTATGTATTCCATACCATGGATGACACCAAATAAAGTCTCGAAAAGGAAAACAAAATTTTGGCAATTTCAAGTTTGTCTGAAATCGGTGAAACTTTATTGTACAAGATAACTTGACAAAGCTACCAAAATTTACCACAAACAAGAAAAAATTGTGAAAGCAGGAAAATTCCATAAAACCAAAATTACATCAAAGTGAAATCTGTAAAACTGAACCCATGTTGGTACGGACGCAGTTTTACAAGTTTCGGAACACTAGAGTTCGTTAACATTTAAATACAATTCAAAATTTCACAAGTCAGGCATTACGAATAAATTGGTATTTTCCATTATTTCCACAGCAAGACCTGCCTGTCAAATTATAAAACTCAATCTAACGGTAAGTTTAGATGACGATTTTGACATGACCTGTCTTAATAGTTGACGATTTTGACATGACCTGTCTTAATAGTGTTCAGTCTAGCAATAATAGACAACACGTTACATATAACAAATAAAAAAACGTATTGTTAGTTCTCGTTTCCTCACCATTCACTTTCAGAAAGTTTGTGAAGAAGCTAAATTTAAAACACTCTGCACACTCATAAATAGCAGCAGTACCATTACCTATGCGAGACATGGTAATTAATAGAAGAATGCACTAACCAGGTCTCTTGTGTCGGACGTACATATAGAGGGCTGTCACCACGACGATGGTTGTCAAGGCAGCCCACCAGTTGATGACAAACATTACAGCGAGGCACACCACAGCGCCAAACAGACTTAGCCACATGGAGTAGAAGCGGAAGGCAGGCCGCCAGCCTAAAGTAAAAATTCAAGCGCTGATGTTGGCCAATAGTGAATCAAACGAAAAAATGAGCACAGAAAAATCAACTGGAAATCGAACCACAGCTCTCTAGATTGCCGGTTATGCAAGTTGGCTGCAAACAGCAATTGCACAGTAATCACTCCACACTAGCACTCGCAAGATACAGATGAAACTTTCAAGAAAAGATTTCATCAAAATTTACGTTGAAAACTACGAAGCAAGACGGACGAAATTTAGCTGTAGATTGTTAGAGAATAAGTCGGGACTTATTGCTCCAAAGTTTCCCTAACTTTGGATGAGAGGATACTCGGGGATCTTCCGAAAAGCACTGCACAAACTGACAAAGCACTTCTAAAGCCTCAGGTCGAATTAGTGGATCTTGAAGAGGCATTGACTCTAAAATAACATTTATGTTTAATTGTTGCAAGTCACAATTTGACACAAAACTGTGACAGCTTTTTGGCACCTTTTGCAAGCATAAGTCGCATCAACTTTGCTTTTGTCACATGTGTCACACACAATATTCTTTAAAAGTGATAACGATGAACTCCTAATTTTACAATTTATGAAAAGACCCACCGCATAGATGCTTCATAAAATAACTGTAAATAAAGCAAAATGTTTGCAGCTTTCTTGAATCAGCAGATTACAGACATGACAGAATTCTCAAAATGTGACTAAATTTCGGGCAAGTATTAAAGTTTCGTTTCATAATGTCACAACATCAAAGGGAATCCTGCCTTAAGTCATGAAGAAATAATTCCGTAGCTAGTAGCAACAGTGATCCTGTTGTATAATATTCTCAATTAAGAACTTGAATGGTTTAATATAGAATTCAACCACGAGGACACATCATTCATCAGGTGGCGCCCTCTTTTATCATCTGAATAGATGGTGAACACCAAGCTATTCATAGGGACGTTTAAGAAAGCGACGTCATAACGAATGCACTAATAGTAAGCCAATTCCACTGTTTTACAGGCCACCTGGTGAACCTCACAAAAACTTACCTGGAGACTTTGACAGTGAAGCATCAAAGCATGCATAGTTAATCAACAGGTAAGCCATCAAAAAGAAGTTGGAGATGAGTGGAGCGATGCTGTTGAGGTCACCTGTTGGCAAGGAGTGAATGAAAGTGAATCAAGCATTTACATGCCATCAGTCAAATTTTGTCACGTCCATTAACAGTGATAATGTCAGGTAACCTGTTCCCAGTGGTCTAGAACTCTAGCAATTTGGTGTGTTTAAAGACTGATGTATTTGCATGATCCTAACTATGCTAACGTATAGCATGAACTAAACGACATTGCTTTTTGAACATCATCTATGCTAAACAAAGTACAGTATCGACAACTTGTAAATGTGAAAACAAAAAATCTGCAAATAGGTGACTTTTGCACTAATGACGAATATCGCAGGGTCACATAGCCCGAACCACAGTCCCATTCTCCAACACCACATCACCATACTTACTAGACATGTTTGACTGATTTACAGCAGATCATTTTCGACACAAAACTCGTTCTTAAAAACATTTCGCAATTTTCAACCTACACATCGTTACTATATGTTGCATTTCTAACTAATTTGACCATGCAATTATAGAGACATGGAATTAGCAAGAAAAGTTCCACTTTAATATGACGTATTCTTCTCTCCACCAGATAAATAATATGGACCGATCCAATATTTATTTGCTTAGTCCTGTCTATTTTATTATGCTGGTTACACCATGATTATCACAGATGGCATTATATCTATTGTTTTGCAACAAAATCGGAATTAAAGTTTTCAAACTAACTTGATGGACCATAACAACAACAATTCTTCATTTCTGGACATTACCGTGTATAATAAGTTTATTTACACGATGCTAGAAAGTAAACACATCACCTGCTATGTCCATTGTTTGCATCAATTTTAAATTCTATACAGTCAAGGAACACAAACCATTAAAGGGACATTTCTGCTGACACTAGCATTAAGCACAAGATTTAAGACACAGAATACTCAATACAATACAATACAATACAATACATTAGACACACAATGGAATACGACAACTACCTATACAGATGAATGCGATGGCAATAGCAAACGCTAGGAGGTAGGCGCGTCTTGGCTCTTCTGAAGGACCGTACCCTTTAGCAAAGATATGTATGCCAGGGAAGATTCCATCTTTACACACGGCCTATAAACAATAATGGTTAGTAGGTCACATGGCACATTTAGACGCTAACCAATATTAACAATATGTTAATACATCACTGTACAAACTGTACACAAAAGTCATTAGCTAAAATTTGGGATAGCGTCAAGAGTGCTTATGACAAAAATGATAATTTCAAAATCAACAAAATTTAAACAACATCTAACTCATTTTATGAGAAAACTTAATGCTTTTATCTTAAAAATTAAAAATTGTTCTAAAAACTGCAAAAATCTGACAACAAAACGGTTTCATAAATGTGCTTTATCAATTCAAAATTTAAATAAATTCTAGAAACTGCAAAAATCAAAAGATTTTCTAGTCCGAGGAGATCAACCTAAGCAAAGAGTGAAATTGTCACCATTCAAAATGCCCACGTTAACAAACTGAAAGCCTGAAGAGAGAACACTCTGTCATCAGGTTTACAGTAGTATTGTTACTTGAAGAGGAATAAATGTCAAATGCTGAACTTTTGGCCTACTGGATAAAAGACATGAGAAGAAATTCAAGAACAAATTAAAGAACACAGACATAGCCCAACTGGTAATTAATAACCACTAATTCAATTCATGATGACTGACACAGCACTGGTCATAAAATCCTGACTTCTTTGTGTTATAGCTGTTTCTCACTCATTGCACTATCACTTTTTGCAAACTTGAATTTCATTTCATTGGCTTACATTTATTTCTCTAGCAACTTTACCGTACTCGAATATAAGGAACAAAACATTACAAAAATATAAAGAAACCATAAAAACTACCTGAAAAACTTTGGGTGCGCTAACTAAACTAGCCAGAGCTGATGAGAGAGTAGCCGACACGATGCCTACAGTGACCAGCGGGCCCCAGCCAGAGATTAATTGCATCACCTGTAAATACATCATGAAATTACAATATTAACATCATTTTTAAACTCTATTGGTCTATTTACACCAACCTCTTAGTCGGTGGGCCAGATCTCATAGCGTTCACCCTTGTGAGTACTTTGGGGGGGCAACCTAGTTTTTTCTATGTGGCTAGATAATATACCCATAAATCAAATTCCAAAAAGTTCCCACGTCTACACTTGCACATTTTTTTAAAAAAAGGTGTTTTTGTTGCACAAAATATGATGCACATTCCTGCCACTTGATGGCGCTTTTCTATTGAATTGACCAATCAGAGAGCCAGATTGTATTGTTGTGCTTAGTTACTTCAATATGGCTGCTCCCATGGAGTGTGATGCCTGTATAATTCAAGGTTTATCAAACAGCACAAAATTGTGATGTCAGAGCCTAAAGAAGCTTAGGAAAGCTTCCTGACGAAAGCTGATTGACTGTNACCTGTTCCCAGTGGTCTAGAACTCTAGCAATTTAGTGTGTTTAAAGACTGATGTATTTGCATGATCCTAACTATGCTAATGTATAGCAGGAACTAAACGACATTGCTTTTTGAACATCATCTATGCTAAACAAAGTACAGTATTGACAACTTGTAAATGTGAAAACAAAAAATCTGCAAATAGGTGACTTTTGCACTAATGACGAACCTCGCAGGGTCACATAGCCCGAACCATAGTCCTATTCTCCAACACCACATCACCATAGTTACTAGACACGTTTGACTGATTTACAGCAGATCATTTTGACACAAAACTCGTTCTTAAAAACATTTGGCAATTTTCAACCTACACATTGTCGCTATATGTTGCATTTCTAACTAATTTGACCATGCAATTATAGAGACATGGAATTAGCAAGAAAAGTTCCACTTTAACATGACGTACTCTTCTCTCCACCATATTAATAAGATGGACCGATCCAATACTTATTTGCTTAGTCCTGTCTATTTTATTATGCTGGTTACACTATGATTGATTATCACAGATGGCATTTATTTATATCTATTGTTTTGCAACAAAATCGGAATTAAAGTTTTCAAACTAACTTGATGGACCATAACAACAACAATTCTTCTTTTCTGGACATTACGGTGGATATTAAGTTTATTTACAAGATGCTAGAAAGTAAACACATCACCTGCTATGTCCATTGTTTGCATCAATTTTAAATTCTATACAGTCAAGGAACACAAACCATTTAAGGGACATTTCTGCTGACACTAGCATTAAGCACAAGATTTAAACACTCAATACAATACAATACAATACAATACACACAATGGAATAGGACAACTACCTATACAGATGAATGCGATGGCAATAGCAAATGCTAGGAGGTAGGCGCGTCTTGGCTCTTCTGAAGGACCGTACCCTTTGGCAAAGATATGTATGCCAGGGAAAATACCATCTTTACACACGGCCTATAAACAATAATGGTTAGCAGGTCACATGGCAACCAATATTAACAATATGTTAATACATCACTGTACAAACTGTACACTAAAGTCATTAGCTAAAATTTGGGATAGCGTCAGAGTGCTTATGACAAAAATGATAATTTCAAAATCAACAAAATTTAAACAAAATCTGACTCATTTTATGAGAAAACTTAATGTTTTTAACTTAAAAATTAAAAATTGTTCTAAAAACTGCAAAAATCTGACAACAAAACGGTTTCATAAATGTGCTTTATTAATTCAAAATTTAAATAAATTCTAGAAACTGCAAAACTCAAAAGATGTTCTAGTCCGAGGAGATCAACCTAAGCAAAGATTGAAATTGTCACCATTCAAAATGCCGACGTTAACAAACTGAAAGCATGAAGAGAGAACACTCTGTCATCAGGTTTACAGTAGTATTGTTACTTGGAGAGGAATAAATGTCAAATGCTGAACTTTTGGCCTATTGGATAAAAGACACGGGAAGAAATTCAAGAACATAAGAACAGAGACGTAGCACAACTGGTAATTAATAACTAGTTCAATTCATGATGACTGACACTGTACTGGTCATAAAATCCTGACTTCTTTGTGTTATAGCTGTTTCTCACTCATTGCGCTTTCACTTTTTGCAAATTTGAATTTCATTTCATTGGCTTACATTTATTTCTCTAGCAACTTTACCGTATTTGAATATAAGGAACAAAACATTACAAAAATATAAAGAAACCATAAAAACTACCTGAAAAACTTTGGGTGCACTAACTAAACTAGCCAGAGCTGACGAGAGAGTAGCCGACACGATGCCTACAGTGACCAGCGGGCCCCACCCAGAGATTAATTGCATCACCTGTAAATACATCATGACATTACAATATTAACATCATTTTTAAACTCTATTGGTCTATTTACACCAACCTCTAACCTGTTTCCACATGCACGGCGTTTCAGTCATCATTTCATGATGATCAACGATGAGCACATTTTACTAAATTAAATTTTCTTTATTTTTTCTTGATGCTAGCTACGGTTGAATCTGGGATCTTTAGACTGTCAGTCAAGTACTCTAACGACTTCACCTATAGGGGAGGATCCAGGATTTTTTAAACGGGAGGTCGAATCAAGGATTTTTTAAAGAAGGGGTCCAAGTCAACAATTTGAAAATTATAGATTTAATATCACTAAAATGAAGGGAAAAAGGGGGGTGGGACCCTCTTGACCCCTGGATCCGCCTATGAGCTAAAAAAAGCAGCACTTATCACTGACAGAAAACACTGTAACACCAGATGGCCTGAGAAAGGCTGACTAAAGTGTGGTGAAAATGAGAGATTTGTGACCAAGAGGTAACCACATCACCACTTCAAAGCAGTTTTAGGATGTGATGAGGAGTGAATGGTTGAAACGATTCTCACAGTGATGAGGAGGCCCACCCACACATGAGCTGTATTGCCTGTTAATTCAATGATAATTAGGATGAGAAGCAAAACTAACGAATGACGATGGGACCAGCTTCAATTTAGCAGTTAATTAATAGTAAAATTATATTACAAATAAAATGTTTGTCTTGAACATCAATTGCTTTTTTCATGAATTAAAGCTGTGATCAGCTGCAACTCAAAAAAATCTATTTGTCCGGGGAAACACACAATGTTCAACTTTAAACACAATTCCATTAATTTCCAAGTTTTTGCATGCTTGATTAGGCACCTTGTATGAAACGACCAGACATTTAGGTCCGCTCTTAAGGCGCTACATTTATGACACTCCTCATTTTAATCTCAGCTCTTACATTGCCTGCAAATCAATAACCTGCTTTTCACCAGAATTGGTACCAATTATTATACATATCACATGACCTGCACCACTGGCAACTTATCAACTTGAAGTCGCACTTTGGTAAAATACCCAGCAGACAATAAAAATCTCTGGCTTTTGACCGCCCACACTCAACACGACACCTACTCTGTAGAAAGCAGAATACACGAGTTATGAGAACATTGTATCAAGGATACCCATGACTGCAGTCAGAAAGTGAAAAAGGATCTTTGGATCATAGGAAAAGAAATGTGACAAAAGAACTATGAAGAAAATTAAAGTGGTTGTAATGACACTATTTGACTGTGCTGTTTGCGGGGACGACAATTACCTACCACGCTGTCTTGAATCTAACCAATTTTTTTTCATTTTCCTATATTCCAAACTTGCTTTTGAGCTTGTTCTGAATACCTACAGATTTTTCAAAACATTTTAATGAAAAAAAAAAGAATTTGAACTGTCGGTCAAATGCAATCCTAAATTGTTGAGATTTTGTAAAGTGCATTAATTTACCTGCATGCTGTTGAGGAGTCCATATTGACACCCTTCAGACGGACAGGTGACGTTGAATACCAACTCCGACACGAGTTCACCAGTAGCATCACGTACAGCGACACTGCCAACCAGCCAGCCAATCAGAAGGTAGGTCACAGTGGAAATCAAGATGGCCAACAACGTCCCCTTGGGTATCGCTGTCTGGGCATTCTGTAAGAAACAGCATTACATGACTAACGTAAAGGGAGACAACTACACTAAGTGCAAAACAATAAGTCAATAGGTCAGACAGAAGCCAAGGGTACTGCTGCCACCTATCTGTAGTTAGGAAAACTTCACAGCAAGTGAACGATGAGGACACCATTGACTTAAAAATCGTGATGAGGAGTGACATTATTTTTACGTTTTACTCCAAAAACAGTACTTCTCACAGCAAGAGAAACCATAGAGCCGTTGTGTAGTCATCGGTCACTAGGGTAAATGCAAACCAACTTGCACCAATGTAAGCCAAACCTAAGTACAAAAAATGAATTAAATCCCATTTGATTTGCCAGATAAACAGATATCTTAAAACAGATATCTCCCAACTCAAGCCCGAGACTTATTTCACCTAATTTCACATCAAATGAACTAGAGATAAGGATCCTTGAACTTGAGTAAAGGCACACAATAGTTTTCCCAGATGGATGAGAACACAATTGTACAAGCCGAATCAAGATGGAACTTTTCCGAGCATGGCACAGATCTTCAGACCACATGTGGTTAGGGTTATGTACTGTCTTAACCAGAAGTTTGTGAATTTAGCCAAATAAACAAGATCGTTGAACTTCATTTTATTTCAATTGGTAAAATCATATTTTCTGAGGAAGTGAATCTCTTATATCATCCAATGTCTTTTTAGTAAAATTATTAAGCAAAAAGAAACTGATAAAATCACAACAAAACAACACCGACCACATTTTGTTTGTTATAAAACAATGTTCAAGATGAAGTCTCAAAAAAGCTGTTACAATTTTCACAGTTACTATTTTTATTTCATTTTATGCAACTTTTCCTTGTTTTTGAAAGGCCTTTCAGCCCGAGAGCTCATCCATCAAAAATCAAGACATCGTCTTTATGAAACGGTGACATTTCCATTGTTGACAACGTAGTTCTCTGCGTAAGAGGCCTTAAAAAGACACACTTACTGTGCAGCTATTAGAACAAACAAGCAAAATTTGCAAGTTAAATGAAAAATCAGGCTTGTCAGTCTCCATAAAAATCGACATTTTTATACAAGAACACAGTTACACGATTACAAACATCTGAGCATTTATGAAAGACTCTAATCATCAAGTACTTTCAAAATATCTAAGTTTTATGGATATACTAATGATAATTGAGGTAGCCTATTTATAAATTTGAGTGTTTTCGTCATAAAGTAAAAAATAATACAGGTCCTACATACTGAAAAGAAAACAATCCCGTAACCTTAAACTGTATATTAATGATGATGGCTTGTTTCACATGTGCTTAAGGTCAAATGAGGAGCATTCAATAAGCAGTTATTTCAATCAAAAGTGCCGATCCCCATGATGCCAGTGCAGTTTGTTAAGATTAGTGGCAATGTTTTTAACAATTTGATAAGTACGCATAAGGAAGATGAGTGGAATTAGTTGTGTTAGAAAGTGTTCAATCGTTGACCTTTAAAATGACTTGCGTACCAATTAAGACTAAGATCAATGGAATTATTACTTACATTATCTCGTACATGTCACTGATGATATCCGAATAATTACCAGTTAAGTAATCTCGTACACGTCGCTCATGTCATCCACATAATTATCAGTTAATAATCATTTTAACATCTAATGATAAGACGATGTATTGTTCAAAAACCAAAACCAAGATCATGGACGACGGAGAAGAAATCTTGGACTGTCATTTGAAATTCGTGAATAGACTTGTACACAGATCCCAATAGACAAAGTCATCTGATATCATGGGTGTTAATCTAGCTTCCCTTGTGTCAAGCAGAGCAATAACCCCAATAGTGATACTTAGGGGTGGCAACTTGAATTATTCCAACTATAGTGGACTAAAATTGGTGGCTTTTTCGATTTGTTTAGCCTAAACATTTGAATTACCATTAAAAGTTATGTTGAACTCATTTTTTGAAGAGATGCAATAAAAATTAGACAAAAACGATAAGTTATTAACCATAAGTTTCATACCCGGTAACCAGGGTACATAGTTGCTTAGGAATATAACAAAAGATCACCAGATTGTTTCTCAAAAGACTATCTTGCAATCTTATCTCGTCTGGACATGAAACTGTACAAGAAATTTTTGCAATGAGTCAAAAAATCATGTGAAGAAAAACCAAAAAAGGTTCTGGAATAATATTGCCTTTTCCACATTTGACAAGTAATGCATGAAGTTACCTATCAATAAGATTATAACATTGGTATCAACAACAGTACAAGATGACCTATGACCTGTGACCATACCTCCAAATCCCCCGATATGTTGGCACCAGCCAGTATCCCAGTGGCTGCTGGGAAAAATAATGCAAACACGGAGAAGAAGGTCTCACCCTCAGGGTAGGACGGGCCGAAGTTCTGGATGAAGATCTCTCCTGAAATCATCATTTCAAGACAACTTTCATACAGGCTATAAATAAAGCAGTTTAAATTTACAATACTGGTTTTATGGACGAACAACACATTTTTGGGATTATCGTTCATGGGATAGACTCTGAACATGACGGTGATGTCCTAGTGACTTTCTCTTTTGGAACTCTAGATTTTTGCCATCTGACACAACAGAAGACCTTGAACAAGTTGGAATTGGCAAATTTAAAGGGAATTGGGTTTAAAGCCAAAAAACAAAATTTTGGGGATATGGGAGACTTCCAGAGGCAACGTGGTGATTGGTCACATGAAACCAGATGCCAGTGCCCTCTAGAGGATGAGGAGGTACTTCATAACTGTTGTCTAAGGGACTTTTCACAAAGGCAAACATTCCCATATGCCACCCGCTGTGAAGACTAAGTAACTCCTGGTACAGCTAGGTGGCGCTATGAGTCACTAGTCCCACACGATCAGCCGACATTGGGATACTTCAGCTTAAAGTCCCCAGCTTCGACCAGAGCTATAAAACTCTAATAGTCACTTACAATAGTTCCGCATTTTCCTGTACTGAATAACAGGCATCAAAAACGTTCTCAAAATCCACAAACCACGAAATGACTAATGCCCATGAAACAACAAAATACGTTGTTCTAGTGATTTTATTACAAATCCGAAATTCTCGTCGCTGCCTGCGAGATATTGGCTGAAATCAAGGCCAGTGACTTAACCAGATTAATACGCGTAAATACCTGTTGACACTTGTCAACTGGGACTTAGGTCCAACTACACAGCGTTAGACTGCAATCGATGGACATCCACGTTTGCTTCCGCTCATCTTAAAATATTTCTTTTGTCACCAATAACATCTCTTCGAGTACGATGATTTCAGTAATTAAAAATCAGGGTTCACTTAGGCTAGTTTAAAATTTGTGGTAAAACACGACATAACAAACACTACCCCCCTTGGCTACAGTGAGCGTTGAACAGACTAATGATAAAGCTGGGGCGATATACAGCATGCAGTTGGGCAGGTGAAATTCAAAAAGGTTTGACGAACAAAACCGCAACTAAACCACTGTACCTTTGGTTCACAATAACTTGATTGTTCTATTTATTTTGTTAAATCAGTACACACTCCGATCACACGTTCAAATTACAACAGAAAGTAAACCCCATAGTTTACATAACTCACCGCTGTATCCATGAAATCCTTCACTCTTTTTCTCAACAGATGGCGGTATAAATGTTCCAATGACTAGATTTAACATGGCAATGATGAGCAACCCTAACAACACGACTTGCGCCTGAAAAAAGAAATTAAACAAGTTAAACCATAGTGGGGAAATGTAATCTTTCACATTCCACAGTTCAATTAAATTTCAGAAACAAATATTTTTTGATGTCACTTTAATTTACGTTGAGCAAGAACATAATAAACGATATCTAGGACTTTTATAAACGACCTCAACTCTAAGTCAAATATCGAAACAACTATACATTTTTATGGTTGGTCAACCTCAATACACCTCGAGGCATTTTCTTGAGTCAGTATTGGATTACATTTCCTTCAGCTGTAGATTTTCTTCTTTGTTGAATTGTTTTTTCTTTTCTTTTTCGGTAACGCAAATAGAATCCCATCGTGGTAAAGAATATTACAAGGCCGCCTTTTTTAATTACAATTTTCTAGCCACCTAAATAGGGCAAAATGCAGCGTTAACCATTAAAATTCTCAGATGTAAATGCAAATTTCGTGAACGCTATGATTGCTATCTTTTGCTGTGTAGTGGAACGCCAATAGCGGTTGGCTCGTTTCAGCTTCACTAAAGAGTCAGTACACATGTAAATGGGAAGTCGATGCCAAATAAATCAACAACAACCTCCAGATTGACTGGGCCTACTACTACTACACCATAATTCTTGATCCAACATATGGCCATGACAATTTCGCTGGTTATTGTCACTTGATTTATAGCAATAGTGATTAATCTGCTCCAGCCATGGGCTCAAATAATGACTACTTGATGTCTGTGATCAGACTGTCATTAATCTCAAGGGCTGCAATCAATGGTCAAGACCACCATATTCGTTGTAATAAACACTCCGCAAACGACTCGGCAAATTTTAATTTCAATTCAGATGGATTACAAAAAGCTGCTGAAAATCAGTTGACCACAGGATGCTGCCTTTCTTTTCAGAAAACAAAGGCCAAACAAAATAAAAATAAAAATCATTAATTTTAAGTATATTCGCAAATAACTCCTAACATTTAAACAGCAAAGGTGTCGACACATTTCTGAATATAGACCACATTAAATTTGACAATTTTCTTCTAGAAAAAATTACTAATTAAGCCACTTGAAGAAATTAATTTGGGACACAAGGTTGAACCTTAAAGAGTCTTTAATTTAGAACACAATGCAGTATTTTCATCAAATTTTCAACAACGTAAACAAAAGAAACCGTTACTTCTTGACTTGGATAAGAAGTACAGCTTAGCTGTAGTTAACAACACACGGCGGAATGTGAACGTTTGCACAGTGAGCTTTTGAAACTAAGTGGGGAATGATTTTTTGTTTGAATTCGGGGAAACTTTTAGCGTAGTGACATTTCACCGACAAACTGCATCTCTAACTGCATACTATGGTCGCTTGCAATTACTCACACTTGATTACTTTATGGCTCACGAACAGTATTAAACTGACTGTATCTGCAGCTGGACTCTCATCCAAACCTCATTAAAGTGAATGTTTGTGTCCGAATGCAGCTGGCATGCATAAAAGTAGCAAGGGTATAAACACTTCCACTCAACAACACGTTTTCCTCCAAAGTAATAAAAATTAATTGAACACGAATATTCAGAAGTGTTGCAATCGATATATTCCTGACGTAACGATTGCACAGTAATCAGATTAGGAAACATGCAAGGTCCTGAACATTTTAAATGAAAGAAATGGTCAACACTCAGGTAAATGTAATTTCCATACGTTGCAGTGTGCCATTTTTGTAGGAAAATTTCCAAGCATGAAAAGTTTGACCAACTCAAAATGTGTAATATACCGTACTCGTCTGGGTTAGCGCCCAGGGCGCTTAAAATAGGAATCTAAAAAACAGGGGGGGGGGCAGTAAGCTGAGTGTGGGCGGTAACCCGGACGAGTACAGTATAAGTTAACTTTACCATAGTACGCATTATGGCAGTCAGTTGGAATTTCATTCCGTCAGTTTTTCAACAAAACTAAGGATTAAACTTCGCCTATCATCAGTTTTATTTAAAACTGTGATGAAATGACACTTCGTGCAGTAGCAATGGAATCAGTCTTCCAAAATTGAAATATTGGCACTTTCTGTCATTATTATACACCACACCGTAATATACACTGAAGATCACCCAAAAATTATGTTAAGCAGAAAGATGTCTACATACGGCCGTTTAAAGTTATGTAACAGTCATACTGAAGTATTAGCAACAAGGAAATTTTCACAACAATAACGAGTTCAATCCACTAAAAATTACGAACATAGCTGTTATAAGAAAAACTACGACTGAAATGAAAATGTTTTACTAACAAACTACTCAACAAGTGGTCACACGGAAAGTCCAATCGTATTATTCGCACCGTAGTCACCATAAATTGGATAAAGTAACTTGCTTTATTAGTAAAATTAATTGGTCTCTTTCTCAAACGATCATTTACAGTCTGCAGCTTGGTGACAGCAAACAAACAAAAGACAGGAAATACAGGGTATTATGAATGGCAAACTGAAGATTATTCACCTGTACAAATCAGATAGTGTACCTTTAATTGCACACTGCTACTTCCTTCCCCAGGTTAACATTTACTCTACAGCAGGACAGCAATAGTAGCCTCACCCAGAAAGGACAATTTAAAGGTGCCACACATAAATACCATCAAGCAAAATGACGAACTGTAGCATACTCATTTAAATTCTAAATTTTGGAACACGTCGCTTTAATTCACAACACTACCATTTGACATATCCATCAATCATCACGTAGAGCTCAGCAATAGGAATTAACGAGCAGTGGAAATCCAGAAAAGACATTTTAATTTAAAGATGGTGCCTACAGTACACGCCAAAAATTAGCAGACAAAATGATCCCAACTTCGCCCATTGTGACGGATGAGCCCAAGCGGAATTCCATTTCATACTGGCTGAATGCAGATGGAGTTCATGTTAATGAAGCAGTAACCAGAACGTCCTCTTATGACGGTGTGATGATATTTCACTTAATGTACTTTTGATGTGTACTGTAGAAACTCTACCAGCATTTGAACTGAAAGCATTATACTAAGTTGGACAAAAACATGGTGGCTCACTTCACAAACATGGCAACAATTGCTTAGCGAACTTGTCGCACCTGACTCTAAAAGAGTGGAGGTTAATGGCTTCAGCTTTTGACATTTATCGCAGGTTAATGACACGAAGACACCTACAAGGTAAGACTTTACTAACGCACTTCTTGCATAAACCTTTCCAATCCATATCTTATGAAATTATTTTTTTAAATAATAGGTGAAATTTACACCTGCAAACGTCTCTAAAAGAGTGGAGATTAATGACTTCAGCTTTTGACATTTATCGCAGGTTAATGACACGAAGACACCTACAGGGTAAGACTTTACTAACGCACTTCTTGCATAAACCTTTCCAATCCATATCTTACGAAATAATTTTTTTAAATAATAGGTGCAATTTACACCTGTAAACGAGAGGGCAGCTATTATAAATGTTACAAAATCTTGGTTTCGTGGCAATCTATTTGTTTCAAAAAGTTGGGCAGACCACAGTACAACCCCAAAAGTATTCTGACAAAGAGATCTCAAATCCCTGCCCCGATGGCCAAAAGTAGAATTCTTCATCACTAGTAGCCTTGACACATTGATGGTTCGATTTGATACGAAAGGTGAACTTGGGAGTCACTGGCAGGTGTCGCTGTCAATAACATTATGCGTTGTGCTGTAATTTATTTGACAATATTTTATTCGCATAATCACCTGTCTTTTACTCTCGCTTCAGTCCCTTACCATCCGATACCATGTATTTAAAAATATGCCTACAAAATGTTTTCGAAGTGACAACTTTGCCCCCCATGCATAAAACTGCGATAACTTCAGTATTCTTCACCTACTGAAGCCAATCTGAAAGGTTCAAATAACTTCACTTTACACATTAGCCTCCTAAAAAACTAGTCGAGTTAAAGACCTCATCTCAAGGGATCTTTCTTGTTCAAAAACGCTTGAAAATTTAATTAAGTACCGAAATATGTTTCTTTCCACTTTTCCGACATAAGACTACAACTTTAAGCTTCCCTTTTTTAATGCAATTTTGTACAACTGCAGTGGAAAATTGAAATCTACCAGTTGTGTACAAATTCAAGGATTTGTATCTCCCCTTGACGGTCTTCTCATTCAATTGTTCCTGAACGAATTTCACTTCCGACTCTGCGGTAAGGCTAAAATGACAAAGTGGCAACCGGTTCCCGATAGTGCCCAGTGCTAAATTTTATGGATTTTTAGCCGACTGCGATTTTGTCAGGATGACCCCATAGGTCATTTCTTTGTAACATACTTTAACACCCTAATATATACTTTATTGAAATCACATACATATCAGATATATAATAGATAATTTTGGTTACTTTGAACCAAAAGCTCAGTCTTGAACTATGTCGCAGCACAGAATATATAAACCACAGTGCATCATTTTAAACATTATGCCCCAGTCCCATGTAAGAACGGATGAACGCGGCAATCCCGGAAAATGTTGGATCCGGCTGGATCTAGGATAATCCATAATCATTTTGTTCAACATAGACCATCATTCCGACAAATGTCACAGCGGAGGCAAAATGAATGCTACAAGGACAAAGGCTAGCACAGAAGGACAAACACGGCAGCAATACGAAAGCAACAAGGTGCCCACACCGGCAACCACGAACAGTTCTGGACACTCAATGCAGAATGACCGACCAACAGGTCATAGACACCGACCCCACAAAAAGTCAAAAGTTTGTAAAAAACATAGACTGATTTTGGTGATTCTGTCATTCTGCATATGGATCTTGGATGTGTATTCGGTGTTCTTCCACGTACTTGCCGTGTTTCTACGCTGTTTGTCCATGTTGGCACCCTATTCCTCTGTAGCAGCCCCATGTTCATTTGTGATGGAAGCTCAGGAAATCTTACTGTACCTGCCTGTTCCGTGTAGCTGCCATGTTGGGTTCAAAGAATGAATAGCTCAAGGCTTTAGTCTTTGTTGCCAAAATTGCTATTGCTTGACCCAATTTTGAAAATTCAAGAACCGACAGTTTAATTTTTATTCATCTATTCATACTTTATAGTTTTCATTAGTTTTCCTGACCCAAAATGAAAACAGAAACATAGAGCCTAGATGCTTTTAACAGTTAGATAATTATGTGCCAAGAAACTGTACCCTCATTATGTGACCTAGTGAATACAGCCACTCTATTGATACCTTTCCCCCTATGAATGGAATGTGAATAGAAGGGGTCCACCTGACCATAAAGCATTGGAGAAATTCATTTAAAAGAGTTTTTCAGATCCGTCCATCACCATTTTTATGGCTAGCAGGGTGAGAAGGAGCCTAAGAAATAATTGTAAAGTATAGCAACCACCATAAAAATGTTTTACACAGAACCAAGACACCTTAAGTTGGCAAAGTTATCCATCATGGAAAACGGGAGACATGAATGTTAACATGAAAAGGTGTCACAGCCGAAGTTGAATCTATCCGCAAATTTGCTCGTGGCATATTGATAAGAACAAGTCTACAAAATTTCATTCATCAAGGGTTTTAGAGATACAAGAACGAATGCCTATTCGGATGGACAGAGTTGACGGCAGAAATGATCAGCAAGGCAGACAACGACAGGAGGGTGTTATTCAGATACCAGTCATTTCTCGACTGGGTGATTATCTCACAACTGTCTTCACAAGGTTGTTGACTTCAGAAGACTTAATGATCGAAAAAAGAACATAATGACACGTAGTAAATGACAAATAATGATTCTTACAGCGAAAAGAAATTGTTAGCGACCAAATATTAAGGTGCAATTTGAAGAGAGGTTATTAATAGCCACTTTACAACATAACATGTTTTGTTCGTGACAGACTACCCTGAAAATCCTTCTCTAATTTTCGGGTCGGTCGAAATTCCTGAGTAAACCACATGCCTTTATTTGGCATGTAACATGCGATTTCACGCTAATGCACATTAGCTGATGGAGTAAGATAAGAGTTGCCTAACAAAACAACACGTCTATTTTCACTTTTTCGCTCTTCCGATGGATTTAAACTAATAGAAAATTAGAAATCTTCATAAAATTTTATCTCCATACGTGCTCTCTCCGTAAATATCGGTGAAGTTTTAGTTGAGGTTGCTCCATCTAAGGTTGCAGATTTAGGGATTAAAGTAAATTTCATAGCATTTTCATTACATTCTTTAAAATTGTTACGCAACTTAACAATCACTACTGCATTGTGGGATATTCAAATGATTTGTACAAAAAGACTTCCCTCATAACATTACAATGCATAAATGTCGTTAATACTGTCTATTCTGTAAGAGAGATTGCTAATTCATCACAATTTAAAAATTTTTATTTCCTTAAAATTGTGTTCTTTTGGTAACCTTATGCAAGGCAGACATACTGATAGAGTGATAAAAATATAACCTCATGACATACTTCAACGCCATACATTAATAGATTTAAAGTCCTTTGTATGATTAAGCCGCCCTGTTGTTTTACATAACCTACAGTGGTATGAAGGCTATGACTTACCACGATTATATGAAGGCTATGACTTACCACGATTATATGAAGGCTACGACTTACCATGATTATATGAACTAAGTATAACCAACTTCAGCAGCTCATTCATGCATTTTGTCACTAAACTGAAACCGACTTCAGATTTTCTTTTCCTGTAGGAAAAAAATTTCCTGGTGGCTTTTTGTTCAGCGACGTCTGCAGGGGCCCGTTCCAAGAAACTGACTTAAATTCAATTTTGATGTGAGTCTAAGATTTGTCTCAACTTCCAAACTTCCACATGCGTAAGTTAGTCAAAATTAAGACAAAACTTAAGTCAAAAACTTATAAGTCAAACTTAAGATCATCTCTTTTTCGAAACGGACTTCAGACAAATTTAAGTTTTATGATCCTAAAACTGACAGAAATTTAAGATTTGTCTTTAGTTAGCTAAGTCATTTTTTTTGGAACGGGCCCCAGGTCCTTTGCGGAGTATCAACTTTATTTACATTGAACTATGGTATTTGTTAGTATGTAGTGAGTATAAAGAATATAACTACTCCTAACAGAAACCTCATTTGAATACTGAAACACCTGCCCTCACCAACTGTTTAGGACATCACAGCTTGCCATCAACACATTTTGTAACAGATAGTCATTATTAGCAAGCACAGTTGGAATTATGAGTTGTAAAAAATTAGTGCCTCGTGTTACGCCAAATTGAAATTCCCAACAAATCACTCCCAACTGCCTCTGAAAAGGCCAATTGTGCTGTCAAAACCAGGCCAATAACTTGGTAAACGATTATTTTTCTTTTGAGAATGAGGTTGTACAAGGCACAACATCATTGCTATTTAGTATCGACTTCAGATTCAAGCCAGCCATTAACACAGAAACATCGTAATATGGCTGAAATCGCACGGATGTCATTATACTTCAGTAATCTTGCAAAGTGTTGTGTCAGGTTCGAATCCCCATGGAAGCTGTGCTCTCAGGAATGTTGCGTCTGACGTCCACAACGCACTTTTCTCTGTGCTAACATTTTGACGTTGTGCCAAACATAATCATCCACATTTTCCAGGCAGTTTGAAAGTGAATAGATTATGATGCCATTAAAAGGACATAATCGTATATTTTTACAGACGAAAAACACATTTTGGAAATATTGTTGGATGGGATAGAGTTCGTGAAGTTGTTAGCTTAGACTAGGACTGGAAAACAAACCAAATCCACTGGGTTTCTTTGATTTTATTACAAATCGCTGATTCTCTTCGCTGTCTGCAGGACATTCGCTTGAATCAGGGCCAATGATTTAACAGTTAAATAATGAACTTTTTCTATCCCAGCATGGATTCGAACCTGAAACTTTCGCTGTCACAGTCAAACGCACTGCTGGCGAAGCCAAATCCTGCTCGAAAAATGTTTTAACAGATCTCAGAGAAATCAAACTTCTCGCAGATAATGTCACCTTAAAAACTTACCCTTCCATTCATATCAACACCCACTTCCGATTTAACGACAACCATGAATTTTCAAAACATTTTTCACTTTTGAATGTCTGCATTTCTGCTCTATAACTTATGCACTCCTATGAAAATTTAGCATATAAATAAAACTACAGAAATCTTAGCATATAAATAAAATTACAGAAATCTTAGCAAAAAATAAAACTACAGAAATCTTAGCAGGCAAATAAAACTACAGAAATC
Source organism: Phoronis australis (assembly GCA_002633005.1). NCBI lineage: Eukaryota > Metazoa > Phoronida > Phoronidae > Phoronis > Phoronis australis. The sequence goes on from NMRA01000485.1 coordinate 97,011, forward strand.
TTAGCAGACAAATAAAACTACAGAAATCTTAGCAGACAAATAAAACTACAGAAATCTTAGCATACAAATAAGACTACAGAAATCTTAGCAAACAAATAAAACTACAAAAATCTTAGCATATAAATAAAACTACAGAAACCTTAGCATATAAATAGAACTACAGAAATCTTAGCATATATAAATAGAACTACAGAAATCTTAGCATATATAAATAAAACTACAGAAATCTTAGCATATATAAAAAAAATACAGAAATCTTAGCACATAAATCATTCATGGAAAAATTCTTAACAAATGCCAACCTCCCTCTCCTTCCTTCTTCACTCACCTCCTTCCTGCCCCTCTCTCCACCTCCCTTCCTTCCCACATCCCTCCCTCCCCTCCTCCCTTCCCTCCCCTCCTCCCTTCCCTTCCCTCCCTTTCCCCATCCTTTCCCCCACCGTTATCAACCGTTCTTTCCCGAAAACAGCAAAAGGCCAGTCACAAGGGCTTAAGTAAGGCTACTCCCTCTGTTGCCCATTTTAATCAACTCACCCGTGCCTCCCACTCCATACCGATCAAAGCAACACAGAGTAGAGCGATGATAGTCACAATCCCAATAATGCGGACGTCATTAACTTCGTCAAAGATTAAAGCATCAAAATCCTGAAATAACAGCACCAAATTGTCGTCCAGATTACAATAAATCACCTCAACACAAAATATCACACCGTATGCCAGTGAACTGAAATAATTTCTTGTCCAAAATCCCAACAAAGGTTAACTTGCCATAAAACTGCTGAGTACCAGCCAGATACCCGTCAATGAATCCGAAAGATTTTCAATCAGCCAGCACCACAATCTATTTGGCAAGTCAGATCCAGTCCTAATCTTGATGCGTATAGTCTTCAGCAGCATGGTGATTTGCCAGAGTTCCTCTGAACTCCCCTCAGTATTTCTCTATACACTTAATATTTACCACAGCACAACATGAACGCCAAGTGCACTTCACAATCTGAACTTAAACTACATCTCAAGATACTAATAATATTCAAATTTATTCTCACTAGGCCTGAGCTGCGCAATAGATGATAGAATTTCTTCAACTCAAAGTGTGCTGAAATTCACAATTTTGCTGAAAACAAAAAAAAACAGCAAGCAATGCAATGCCACAAGCGGATTTAAGGGGCCCGCCGTGGTCGCAGACAACACCTCCCTTATGGACAACAAAAACCCCTGTATAATATTTTTGGGACCATTTTCCTTCAAAAACTGTGGTTGGTCCCTCCTTATGACACCCTAGATCTGCAACCGGAATACCTGATTGCAAAATACTCACTGTACGTAAAACACCCTGCTATTTTACTGGTAAAAAATAAAGCAAAAGCAATGGAGCTATCTTTAATTAAACTGCTGTTAAAACTGACTGGGATTCTTGTATTGAGTAAACATACCTTCATTATGTCCCGGATGGTTTCTGCAAAACCCACCACGTACATGGCTACAGCAACTGCATTAGCTACAGAGAATATGAGGCCGATGGCACCACCAAATTCGGGACCAAGGCTGCGTGAGATCATGTAGTAGGCGCCACCTAGGGGATTAAATCAGGTATTGTCATAGAATATGCGAATGTTTAGTGATGACGTTATCTACCACTATTATGACGCGATTTGGACCCACAAATAGGAAAAAATACAATCACATTGCATTTTCAAATATTTTTTCCGATTCAAGTAACCATGGGGGGCAATTTAGCAACTGAAATGCTCACAAATGTGTTTGGATAAATCAGTGTGCTCCGACAATGGTTGCTCACATTGTATGCTACTGCAGAGTTGAGATGGATTAAGTGAATTTTTAGCACTCATTTTTGTCCGAGATAGGTGAGGTTTTATGTTAAATGCTTTCAAATTGCAGAATACAACTTCAAGTTGTATATAAAACTAAGAAAACGAAGTTCTAATGTTATTGTAATATCGACGCCCCATAGCAGAGCCATCTTCGACAACCATTGGCATTGTTTTGGTTTGCGTTTCTGGGTGGAACCCTTCTTATTTTCTATACATAGAGTTGGTGTTCCTAATTACTAGATTTGGAAAAATTTTCAGTCACAACTTCTAGAACTTACTGTAAAATAATTTCCTCGACCCACACACCAATTGACAAGCTCAGGAGTTGTTTAGTGCACCTCAAGGACAAACATAATTGTGTTGATGTCAGTGGAGTGGTGTATCACATTTTGTGAGATTGGTATGAATGTGATGAATGTGAAGATTCATGGATTGGTGAGACTGAACACCAGAACAGAACGCACCGGAACGCAAATGCCAATGGCTTAAACTCTACAGTATTTGATTACCTACAGTAGGTGACATGTGACACTCGCGGATGTGAAGGTACTGGACAGAGAGAATTCCTGGTCTGAGCGAAGTGTGAGATAGGTCTGGGTTGAGGTCAATAAACCCTCTCTGAATAAACACGGAGGGGTCAGATTTAAGGTGTGTGACTGTCTAGGAACACTAGCAGAGTGCGACAAAATTTTTGTAGGAACCAGTCAGTTATCAATCTCCAGTAGATGGTGCAAAGCAGCTCTGCAATATTACACGTATTACAGTACGCTTCAGGAGTTGTGATTAATAATTTTTTCATATCTAGTTATTCACCTGGATGAATGATAGTGTCCATCATTCCTAATCACACACTATAACATATTGGAGCAAATGGTCTGCATAAGAAATTACACTGGTATCTAGTGAACAGGAACGCTATCTGTTTGCTCACCTCCTCTGACCTCTCCGTTGGTGCATATAGCTGACATGGACAACGATGTGATAACAGTGACAACAGTGGCTAATAAGATGATAACAGAGGTCAGGCCAATACCGGCAGCTCCCACGACCCAGGAGAGGCGTAGGAACAGCATGACCCCCCAGATGTTGAGAAGACATCGTACCTGTAGGAAGTGAATGGAAACCATGTTAAGTTGACAAGAATAATGTACAGTGGATACAGGCCTTTATGCAGCGTACGTCCTGGGCGTCCAAGTGGATGCCCTAGCACTAATACGGATGCCCTGGCAAGGACGCCCAATGTATCATTTGGACACCCACTATCAATAGGAACCTTTGTTTTGTAAACTTAGATGTAAAAAACCTTGGTCTATGCATTTTTTATAAAAAAATCTGTGTGTTTGGGGGGATTGCTGGGGGTGGGGGGTTACGCGTTAGAATCATGGACGCCCTGGAATACTGGGAACACCATTTTGGACACCTTTTTTTCGGAATCCTGGATAAAGGCCTGAGCAGATATGATATGGAACCTATAGCAAATTAATAAAATAAAATAAAATAAATGTACAGTGGATATGATAATGTCTAAGAGACATGGAACCTATAGCAAATTAAGAATAATGTACAGTAGATGTGACAATGTCTAAGAGACATGGAACCTATAGCAAATTAAGAATAATGTACAGTGGATATGACAATGTCCATGGTACATCATGGACATGTATAGTTAAGACATGACAAGATCATAATGTATGGAATATCAATATAAGATTGTAAAAATAGATAGTTCATAATTTTATCTGTAAATTCTTTTTTGAACATTAAAAACTTCCAAGAAGACGGTACTTGTTCAGCTGAGACATTAGAATATCTTTTGGAATTGGTAAAATATTTTGGATAGATCTTAACCGCAATGTTATAGGCAAGTGTACCAGTCGACATGTGAACATCCTCTCCAGTAGTTTTTGTATAAATTAGCGAAGTGGAACTGCTACCCAATATTACGTTACTATTGGGGGACTATTTATAATTATAATAAATGTGCGAAATAAATAACAAATTTACCACATCACCGTCTCTCATTAAACCAAACTTCTATATTCTAGAAGTCAAAATGAGAAATAAAACCTAAAATTTCATCAATTGTGAAAAAAATAATTGCCAAAATTGCACTTCTTGCATTTTTCAAGGGCTTCTAACGTGTGAATGCCCATACTGTTTTCAAAGTATTGTCTGTAAGTAACTATAGTGCAGTTGGTGTGAAAAAAATGGGAAAATAAAATTTCTCCTGACTGTCCTAAATTGGTAAGATTGGACTGCAGTGTTACCTAATGGTTACATAAAGAATTGTTCAATAGCACAATTTGTAAATTTCACACATTAATTAAAACGGCTAAACTCACTTTCCATCACAAAAACCAACCTTTGATTAAAAGTTGAGGTTTGGGATTTTAGCTTGAGCAATAGCGCCAAACAAAATTTGATCATGTTATTGATACACTGGGGTTTTGCTAGAAATTACTAAATTTTAGAAAGACACGGTCACGTGACTGAACTAGTGGTAGATTGGTTAAAAAATCAAAAATCAATTTCTACAGACTTTATGCTTTTTGAAAATATTACTTCTGGTGATTTAAAATCTATAGCTTTAAAATAATCACTTCTTGTTTTCTGTGGTTTTAGTGTGGTCAGGTATAGCTTGCATGAGTTACTTCGTTATTTTAGGTCTAATAAACCAGTCTATTCTTATTCATGCAACTTACTTTGAGGTTGGTCACCTTTAGACCTCCCCATGAAATGCTCAAAATAACTACAGCGTAATTACCAAAGTGACAAGCTCATCAAGACACAAAGTCAACTGGTGCAGTGGAACTTTTTTTATTCCTACACTGCGCAGCTTGGAAAGCATAATTAAAATTATTATTCGATTTCATGTTGAGCTCACCGATTTTGTTCGTGAGCTGCAAAAATTAGAACTGCCTAAGAAACATCTCAACAGCTTATGACTTTATTAAAACTACGTAGGTAAGAAATTCATAGTTAACGACACAGCTATCACAGTGCACTTGATGCAAATTTATCAAACTTTACCCGGGTACTGTAAACATCTGCAATAGTTTGAAAAAGAGGCTGTCGGTAGACAAACCTTCCCGTGCAACAAAATTACACCAAGTGATTTACCAGACATTGGCCTGAAATTCTTCTAATCGCCTCCTTAGCATTCACACTTTCATGTCCATTTAATAAAAATAAACCAAAAAGGTCACTCAGATTATCTTTAATAGGACTTTACACTGTACCCTCAGATTAGTCCACCACAAGCACGTCTCAGGTAACTGAACTTAAGATCTACTCCATCTGACCTAAGTTAGCCGGAGCAAAACCAAGACCCATTAAAAAGTGTGTAAGGTTATGCCAGGAATGAAGCAAGTTGTGAAATAAGACTGGTCCTGGATAAAAAACTGAAGAATGTCTGTAACCACCAATGTTATTACAATTGAAGGTGTGGTCAAGGCAGCAGCACATGAGGGGTGAGTAGCATTTCCTCAACCATGGAAAATTGTGAATTAAGAATTTGCACGTGAACAAGATTTGATGTAGGAGTGGACTAAACATTCCCATAACCTCATTTTTTACAAACCAGGTCAATCAGTTGAGTGAGTCTAATCAGATGCAATGCAAAGCAAAATCTCTGACAGTAAAAAACAGCCAGGTTACGATTTTGAAACATTTCTCCACAAAATAAAGAATTGGTTGAATACACGACATGTGTCATTATTAACAATCCTTATTCCATTCTGCTCCTATCCTCGGAACAGGAATTTTGCATATCGGAAAACTTGCTCCCGAAGTACAGCCAAAATAAAGAGTAAGAACATTTTAGTTCATTACAAGCATGGTTTGAAGAGTGTGTACTGTAGATGTCACGAAACAACATTTTCTAAAGTCCTCTTATTTGCAATTAATGATACTGGGACACTAAATAACAGATAATAATTATTTCAGCAATTATTTTTGTACAAAATAACCGTAGATTGTTCAGGCTCAGAGCTATAATGTGAAACTGTAAACACGGGGCATTAACAAATTTACCACTGTGACTGCACTATGCCTTAAATGTACTTATGTCAGTATCTTATTTTTGTAACTGGTATTTTTAACTGTAAATTAGTTATTTTAAAATACAAAAATCATCACTCCCTCATAATTAGAGCCTTCTGCTGGCACACAACTGCCGGCAGATAATTGCGAAAGGAAAAAGCAAAATTCCGATAGCAAAAGTACATGTTTTCTTATATGTGCAAAACTAACTCAGCTGCTTGACATAAGGTTAGGAAAAAAATTCTACATCCAACAGTTTAAATCAGCTTCCGAAGTGTTATCCAGTCTGTTTGAGAATGTAGCTTACCCTACGATACCCAGGGAAAAGCCTTTTGGGCTTGTTTTACGAAACTTGAGGTGATATGATCGTGTTCTTGAACAGTGACTATGGAAATAGACACTACATTATTACACTTAGTAACTTCATTATGAAAATACTACAAAGCAGATGTCAGGCACACCTCAGTATGAAGAAAATAAACGATGGTTGGATTGAGACATAATGACGAGACACTTTAAAGTTTTAGCAACCCTAATGAGACCTTTTTGAAAAGTACTGCGTCTTGGATGGTTAGTCACAAGCTGACATCTCAATGTCAGTCACTGATGTTGTTCAATGGACGTGCAGTGAGTGCATGGGTCTCTTGTTGGGCCATTTACATCACTTTCCATTGTTTTGTGGATCAGTAAATTCGGGGGAAGTGAATAGTAATTACCAACAAAAGATGTCTGTCCAAGTTAGCCAGGGATTCATATTTGCACTAGAGGTGACTAGAAAAAAACGGTTGCTTTCCCCTTAATTAGGGGAACCTCAAAGCTCAACAAACTGAAACGGGTGTTTTCAATGACAAAATCTCAATTTATCTAATCTGCTCACCATAGCAGAGGTCAACACCATTCCTGTAAACCGATTAAAACTACACACCCTTCTGTTTAGCACTCAGAAAAACGAGGCGACAAATACCACAACGGTCTCCTTTTAGCCATCAAGGATTTTATTTCTATAGCCATGAAAGGCATGCAAAGGGTTTACAATTTAGTGCACCAATTTCAGAAAATCATTAACTCAATCTAAAATTAAATTGCTTGGGTTCGATTGCAGTTCACATCTCAATATCAGCTGCATGATGTTATTGTTTTTATTTATTTAATGTGATATCTGAAATGAGGGTGGCCTCTTCAGTGACAGCATTGCTTTCCAAGAGGTCCCTCAACAACTAAATATAAAACAGTAACATACCGGTAATACATTAAAGTAATAAAAAACAGATACAATTAGAACAGGTTGAGAAGACAAAGGATGATGAAAATTGGTTTAAGAGAGATGAATTAAATAAAGAGATGATACTAGTCTATACAGTGAGAGTATTTTCAACAATGAAATACGAAAACCAGTTCAGTTTGACGCAGGCTTTAGAAGCAACTGAATTCTACACCCTTTAGAACAAGAATGTTGACAACAACTGGCGCACTACCAGGAATTTCTGTCAACAATCCCTCCCAGATATACACCTGACTTAGAAGAGGTGATAATTAGGCTAAACTGGTGGTCATTTATTTTTCTATTATTTGTAAACAAAAAGAAACACAGAAGTAATGCCCCAGAAAATAAATTACTACAGGTTTTCACCAAGAACATCATACTAAAGCCACCAGCAGACTGGAAGCCTGTTGTAAGAAAAACCCAATAAGCCTTCAGTTATGAGTCCTGAGTGGACTGTCTAGCCTGTGGATGCGGTCTCCAATGAGTACTGAGTGGACTGTCTAGCCTGTGAATGCAGTCTCCAATGAGTCCTGAGTGGATTGTCTAGCCTGTGAATAGGGTCTCCACACACCTACTGGATCACAAACCACAGCACTAGGGCTACCTGCTGTGTGCTTGGGAGGTTTGGCACAGCACCACAGCAAGGTTGTGTAGGACCTTAAGTCAAACATTTAAAAACTAACAAAAATCAGCTTCATAAAGTACATATTTCTTAATAGTAGAAATCTTGATGTAGACTTTGATTTCAACATGATTAATGGCTTTTTAGTAAAACTAGCATAATGGAAGGAGCATCCCTGTTACACGTTTTATTTGAAATAAGTTTTTAAGATGAAATCTGAGAAATGCTGCAACACTTTTCTACAATATCACTTCACTTTGGTTTTATGTAACTTGTGACTTGTTCATGAAAATCCTAAAAGTGTTATTTTGATGGCCCTCAAGCAGAGTCGTTTCAAGAGCAATTCCAAGCATTTTGTAAAACAGCGCATGTTAAGCACAGCATGGTAAAGTTTAGAACAACCAGTTCTTAGATATGACGTTTCAAACTTCAATGCAAGTCTCTCCTAGCCAATAATTATTCCAAAATCTTTTGATCAGGTCTAAACTTTTGATACTTCCAATCAAAAAATCTCACAAATAGGTATCTCAACTAAAATGCTCGCTTCAAACACAATTAGTTTAAATTTGTAGTTCAAGGTAACTAACAAATAATTATTAAATGCTTCCGCAGAATCATCTTTTCTTAACGGAAACTTTTGTGCAGGTAATTTTCCATGGCTTAATTAGCCCTTTCCAAGAAACGGAGTACATAAAGGTTAATTACAAGAGCTAAGAAAAGACTGGTTTCTGCAGGGAACAACAAAACAATACTCCAATTTAACTTGCAAAAATAAATGCCAAGTATAACGGTGGCAAAAACAGAACAAACACAACCTGTGCAGATTCTGTGACGTAACATTACGGAAATGTAAAAGAACGAACACCATACTAACCGCATAAGGTAACAAGTAATGGCAAAACACATTGGCCTAGCAAGCAATTGAATGAGACAGTAATCATGGGCAATACTGCTGAGGCTCTTTTAACATACCTTATGCATCCAACAAGACCGTTTCCACCTCTAGTAACCATGTTAACCATGTTTAAAATGAGAGAGACTACAAACTCCAAATTTGGACAGCCCCTTAAATTTGGGACAATAAAATCCAAGATGAACTTGAATTTTGCCGATTCCGAAATATTGGACACCGATGATTTTTGCTTTAATCATATCTCAGATCAGTAGGCCTGATATTACACTTCTCAGATTTCAGATACTGCGCATTTGGGTAATAGGGTCGTATAAGGTAAATAATGGAAAACCTGGGTAAATGGGTCCTCTGTCCTGTAATTTTTAAACATGGGAATGCAAATATTGTGAATTTTTAATAGTACGTACAAGCTATTACTTTAATCAAATAATCATTTTTCACTGTTACAAAATAGAGAATGTTCACACCAGGTAAGACTCGAGTAATTATAAACACATCCAACAGTTGGCGAGAACTTTGTAATAAACTGCACAGTTATAATCTGAAGTATCGAAAGTGGAACATCTTGCCTATCTAAAGAGCCATACGCACACAGACTTACACTAGAACAAGTTCCTCCTGAAAAAAGGTGTCGCTAGCTTTAGAGGCTGTGTGGATGCTATTCAAATTAGTGCAACTTACTTAAATTGTGACAACTTAACCCACCTTACCGAGGTGGGGTAATTTGTTGTAGGATAACTTGCGCCACTTCTAATTCCTCTGTGGCCGCAAACCTGGGGCAAGGCAGATGTAATTATCAGCTGACAGGTTTTCTTTTGCACGCCATAATGCATTAGGTGTTCATTGTCAGGCAGAACGACAACTTCCGAGCTACCCTAGTTATCGGATATGTAAGTGTGTGGACGCTCAACTTAAAAGTGGGGTAAGCTGCACTGGTGCAAATTGTTCTACAGTAGGCTTTGTGTGGACAGGACCCAGAGAGAATTCGTTAAGCAGTTGGCCTAGAAAAGGCAAGTTTCTATAAAAATAGTGTTAATTCACGATATTCCTTGCTCAAATACGTTAACTAAATGTACAGTTCACACCAAACCAATTTAAAGTTTACAATTCTTAGAATGGACACTTTAAACCACTTTTAAAAGCTGTAGCTGAGGTGTGGTTATAACACACAGTAAGGGTGGTTAACGAGAGGTTACAATCATTTGACTCCAGGTGAACAAGGTGGTTGCAAAGCTATAACTCATTAGGTGGCGCTGGTGTCAAACCTCGTTAAAACCAATGTTGCACCGAGCACTGCTGGGGTGACTAGGAAAGCCATAGCATTGATGACTAGTGACTAAAACTACAAACCAGGGTTACTACAGTTTTAACTACAAGATTCCATGACAATTTCAACAACTGTTAAGTAGAATGAGGCACAGCCACTTTAGTTTGCCTGAGCAATAACCATAGATTATAAAGACTCCTGATGCAGGCATTGTTATGTTCGACTATTTAGCCAGTGCTAGAGAAAATTTGTTTAACTTGATGTTTTGCATTCAAATGTGCTCGTATGTTTGTCACGGCACTTAGGGTCTCTGGCCTGAAATGCAATAACGTAGGCTACTATGTAGCAGTCAGCTTTAAACACACAGCCCCNCACAGCCCCCCCCCCCCTCCTCCGGTAGCATTCTGCTGCAAGTGAAGCATTCCTGTGATACTCTAATTGTCCTTCAAACAAATGGACTAGCATTCCAAAGGTAAAATATACCAATGAGCCCTGTGCCCATGCAGCAGCATCCCTAATGCCTCAGACAGCTGTTCACCACGGCTGTTGGTCATCATTATCTGTTGAGCTCTCAACACAGCTAAATTTGTACTGTGAGCTACACCAGGATTTTGTGAACAAATGAATTACCCATTGACACAGCTTACTGGGAGCCAATGACCAAAATAGACAACAATAAATAACCAAAGGTGTAATGTTTATCTGTTCCAGCAGACCTATTGGAATGTGCTCTAGAGGAGCCCAACAGTAAGTTGACTAAGTTGAGTACAATTGAAATTCTCCAGTTCTTGTCTCTAAAATTAGGGACATGGAAATTCCAGCCAAATTTCCTGCTTCTCAAAGGTGTGAGATCACAGGTGGCGTGCGCCTGGAACCAACAGGAACTAGTAATCAATAAGTGATAATTACGTACCACAGCGCGACAGAATGTGGATAGTAAAAATACAACACATTCGGACAACTACAATAACCAAAATTGCCATTTTTTCATTTTTTCATTAACGGTTCTCAGAAAAGCATTGTTGTGACTCGCACCATAATTTCGTCAAATTATTGTCTGATGGTTACGATACTGAAAGAAATTTAAAATCATTGTTAAGGGCTACTTACTATTCATTAAAATACGCAAAACATTCACTTATCTAGCAAATTGTGTCTCGTTCCCAGTTCACATGTTCGCTAAATAATGCGAACGGTGGCAAGGGTCACTTTCACTGGCGTTTTGAAAAGGAAATACCACAGTGCACATGGAGAGGTGGGGGAAATTTGCCACATTACTCATTTTTCACATTAAAGTGATTTGGGTGGAGTGGTGATGAAACGAACTAACTGCTGGTGGGAACGACCTCTTTGTGGACAGCTCGCCTATCTTGTTTTAACACTAAGCGAAAATACCCACAATGTATCTTGTGAAACTGCTGTCATTTTCCCCACTCATGTGAACGTAGTAAGACTACCACAGACTGGTCCAACCGAAGATAAAAACGTCATCCAAAGAAAGCTTATAGCAAATGATTTAGAATTAGTGAAGGAATATTTAAAAGTTGAGATCATCAATTCGCATCACTGCACGAGCTGCACTTTAGACTTGTTCCTCATGTAATTCCGAAGTCCTCTCCCACACCCCGGTACACATCTTAACCCTAGATACAAGCTAAAGAACCTTCTAGAGCAAACGAAAACGCGCATAATCCTAGGCTTGAACTTAAACGCAATCTTAAGACTGGAAACATTTTTAACTTCAAATTACTATTTCCAATTTCGAGCTGCCTACAGAACACTGCTAAATCCATTTCCACGTTCAATTGCAACCAATTTAACTTGATTCAGTCCATCACAACCACTAAATGATTTTCAGGATTCCACTTGAGGTGGTCGAAAATCTATTAAATCCTGCTTGAAGATGATTATTTGGACAATTTTACCCCCAAACTAATGAAAGCAGAAAAGATGACAATCCAACTGTGCGAATACATAGTAGAAGTAGTAAATACACTTTATTCACGGTAAGAGAAAAAAATACAATTTATACACATTTACGCTTATGGAGACTCCATGAAGGATTCGAAGGGTCCACTGACCACAGAGCCACCAGAGAATAAAAATACAGTGTTACAGACAATCAGAATTACACAATTAGGCGATAATGTAATTTAAAACTACTTGTAAAAAGACTAGGAGAGATTATCGAAAATAGTTACACACAAAGCAGTTGGGAATAGTGCACTCAAGTTCATAAACTTCAAAACAAAATTCACGTTTTTAAAATAATATATAACACAGGATAACGAATGGGTGAAAAATTTTTAGGAAATACCTTTCAGGAAAGTTATTAATGATATGAGGTAGGGCATTGCGTACTGAATCTTCAGCAAATGAATTAGTACAACGAGGAGTTTGTAGAAGATGTCGTTTCCTTTAGTGTAATGTTCATGAACAGACCCACGTGTTGTTAAATTGAACGTGTTAAAAATAAAGGTAAGTAATTATGAACATATTTGTAGAAAAATATAATTATAGTAACAACATACAAGTCCTTTATTTTGAATATCTGTGTAGTCTTAAATAAAAGATCCGCATGGGTATTAAGATAGGTAGAGGTAATAGCGCGAATAACATTTTTCTGTAATTTGTAACAGTGCCCTGTCCTCGACGGCTGCAACATGAGTCGGACAACCAAAAAAGATAACGACGAACTAAGAAAAAGCAAAAAGAACATAATCACCTCAACTGTAAGCCACTAAACAATAGCCTTCTGTTGAAGAGGTGAATTTTTTATTTTAACCACATAATACAACTGGTCTCAATGTTTTTCTCGCTCAGACGAGAAGTGATTTCTGGGTTGTGTAAAAAATGAACTGTTCGTTACTGTTCTAGATCAAGCTGAGCCCTTAAAATGACACGTAGTGACAAGCCCGCAGCGAAAAGGCTGGCACCAAGTAATGACAACGTTTCGCTTCTTTCGACGCCCTGATATCGTCGCCTCTTCGATTAAGGAACAGTTTGAGACCAATTTCATAACAGTTGGCGGTCATAAGTCTACAGTAGTTCTTTGCAATGGAGGGTTCGTCATTGCCATTTTAATAACCATTCCAGTAAGGGACTCCGCAATTATCGTAATCAATTAAAAAACAAATCGAGCATCCCAATTCCACGATGTTGTAAAGCGGAAACAACAGCAAGCCAATGTGCTTTCTTTTGTTTTACTAATTCTATGTGTATGTATGTGACTAGCATTAATAAATTGATAAACTCTATAAAAAACGTAAAAGGTTAATGTCACATCGGTGAAGGACACTGCAATTTTCTAGTTCACAATGATTCTGGTGAAGCTGAAATAAACACGTCTCCTAATCGTTTTATTAAGTGTTTACTGATTGCTAACACAACATTCCCTAAGGGAAATTATCATTATTATTAAGTGGAACAGCATTACGTCTTTAAAATTGCTTTTACTTTCCACGCGTTTTTTCTTCCACAAAAAGGGGACGTTAAGTAATTTTTGATGACAAATACTGAATTAATTAAAAGCGTTACAGCTCGTAAATTAGGTTTTCGTTTACCTGAACTGTCTTCACCTTCCATTAACTTCACAGATATGGACCCTTCGTTGGTCATTACACAGGTTTTCCACATGGGAAACCAATGTTTTGGCGTTTTATCAAAGTACGTTCGTCTTGCTTTCTTACAGAAAAGAAAACAACATCAAAATGCAGTTCAAATAATAGCTCTGGACTGAGTAGAGTATCCGGTACCTTGCATGTTGCCTGGAGCGGGTAAATTGTGCTCCACCAGTATTGACCAGAGCCCTCACTCACCTCAAGGAAAGTTGCCTGTGCCTTCTGAGGGCAATTTTTTGGTTTGGCCACGTCCTGGTCACCAACCTCCGTGATGCCTCAAGTTGCCAAACATAACATTCTCAGAAGTGATCCCTAGTTTAATCATTGGAGGGAATTTTTGGGCTTGATGATGGTAATTTTGAGTGATCTTTAAGAATTTTTCATAGAGGAATGTTGACGATATTCAGCCTCATAATCGAAACATCAAGGGTCCAGTTGGATCAGGGCCACATGTACATCCAATTTTCTACTACTGGACATTGACATATATATGGATAGCATGCATTCCCACAAAATCTTGAACAAGAATGTGGATTGACAGAAACATCCTGCAATCACATTCATTAGTTTAGGCACAATTTGATGGTCAGGCACATACCCAACTATGTGCCTGAAAACTACGTTCCCAGGAATGGCACAACATAATACACTTTTTCTCCATCAAATGCACTTACAAGTTGGAGAAACCTTCATCAAATTACCGTTTCTACGATGGACCAAAGCGCAATTCTTCAAAATGGGCTGAGCATAGCATGGCCCCTGAATTGGTCCCTAGCTCCACCATGTACTACCGTATCCGTGTCAGACGCACGAACCTGTGTCATTTTTGGAAGATCCGATTTCTATTAATGCATCCTCTGCACATGCAACTTTTCATAATACTCAGTTGAACTCAGTTTTCAACCAGTAAGGCTTACGGCTGGTGTAGATGAACACAATTTCGGAGACCGGACCACGTGATGACGTCACACAATTATTTTTTTTAAATTTTGATTCTACTTCTCGATTAAAAGTACATGAATTGAAGAAGACATACTAAAAATATCAGACCAAAATAGTTCCTAACTGAATTCAAGCACTTACGACCACGGTGTGAAGGGTTTAACATTATTTTGGAGGAAAGTGTCTAAATCATGGTGTTGGAAAAATTTTCCATGAATCCAATCACTGTTTCTGAGACATGACGTTCCGAAGATAGCCAAACTTAGTCACGTTCTTAAGGGTCCAACATAATCTTAAGGATACAATACCGACAGTGACACACTTACCAGGACACCCTGAATCCAGCCGAACTTGATGGCTTTATGCGTGGCTACTTTAACTGTTTCTTCATCTTTGGTACCCTGCTCCAAGTCCCCGTTCTGCTCCACGTACTGCTGTAGATGGACATTGCTGGCATTCCTGGGCAGTTGGCTCTCCTGTAAAAGAGTACTAAATGAGTTACACCTTGGTCATGGCGTTGTACTGCACTTACAGCAGCCTACCTAGAGCGATACGTCCCGTGAATTTTGTTGTCAAAACATCTTTTGAGCATCACTCCGAGGACGCTAAGACCATGAATTGCTAAAATCTAATCAACAGTTTGGCTTCGCCTACATCCCTGCAAGAATATTCTAAGTTTTGATATTTCGACTTTCGTCCATTGTTCCATATTCTCACGGTGACACAATAGGGTGCAAAATGTGCTACTTGTGTATCATAGACAAGACTACTATGAATAATGTTTCTGATATTGCTAAAGTATTCCTGGGACTATCTGGATAGACTCAATCATCTTAAAAGAGAATGTCTTAATCGGTCTATATCCACATCGCCTTTTATACGGTCGACCTCACCTTGCTGAGAGGTGTCGTGTTAACCTGCCAGGAAGGTGAGAAACGACGCAGCGACGTCAGTGGTTCGTCTGCAGAGTGAATGCATCGGTGCATCGTTCCCGCTTGTCCGAACTATTAAGCTATGAAGAAAGCAGGAATATCGATCATTTTTTCGAGTTCCTCGACAGCCCGAAATGCTTAGGAAGTGGCTCGCGGTAATGAAGAATGAAAGGTGCGCTGTTAATAGCAAGTATGAGGCCATGAAACATCTCCGTGTCTGTCATGGCCAGCATTTCGTCGACAGTGAACTATCCATACGTTACGTTGCCTATTCATGTTCACGGTGCCTCTCTAGTATTTCTTGTTCAGTGTATTCTGTTCAAACTGATAACCTGTGAAATCTAACGATCCGACCCGTGAAGTCTTCGTCAGATGAGGTCTCGACTATGTCGGGATTGGCGCCGGGCAAGTTGCCATGTAGACGTTTATTATTCTGCGTTCTGTTTCAAAATGAATTATTCTCATCCTAACCAATGCTTATGTAAAACTGAAACAAAGTCCGTCTCATTAGATACAATTTGTAATCCCTTTGCAGTATTCGTGAGCGCAAACGTTGAGAAGCCAGCAATGAATAAACCTCTAGGTTACTGGCTTTTGATGACGGCAATAAAGGTAATTGACAGGCACAGAGGCCGTGTGAGTGCATGCTAATTCAGTGTTTGCTGACAGAAAGCTGTTGTGAAACAATTACTTGATTTTATATGCTATGGTCACATGTTAAGAGAATCTTTATTTAGAAATACAAATACATTATTCAAATCATTGTTACTGCACAACCTTTGCCCTGACGGTTTGTGGAAGGGGTTCCGACTTTGCGGCCACTGACAATTAAGTAGATTTTCAGTTTCGTGGCTACTTCACATAAATAATTACGTGCACATTTTTTTGTTTGGCTCACTATTATAGTCTTTTCGTGACTGGAGGTTTAGTTTCCAAATCCAGTTAGTTTATGTTCGTGCTAGTTCCGGTGGCCGCGACGGGCCTGATCGGGTTCCGAGCCACTGGCCGGGATGAGTCAGTCCGGCTGCGACGGGCCTGATCAGGTTCCGAGCCACAGGCCGGGATGAGTCAGTCCAGCTGCGACGGGCCTGGTCGGGTTCCGAGCCACTCAGGCTGAGATAACAAGCATTTTGTGTTTAGAACTAAAATTATCAGAAGTCTAAACAACACAGATTTAGGCTCTCCTGTCTGTATAGTCAAGCTTAGACATAAACTTTTAGCCCGGCGCAACTGACACCGAGCAAATTGACCCGTGTCAAGCAGCCGTTTAAACACACAACTCATTAACCGTGGTAAGACGGAAATCAATGGCTGGAGAGACTGGATCACACAGGTTTACAAATGACGAGAGTTGCAGAGACAAAGAACCCGTATGTAGGTCATTACACAACCGCAGTAGAGATGATCCTTTCCGCCTTACTCCAGTTTCACGTTTAGACTTATAATTGACATGGCGCAAGATGTTCTGGCGCAACTTACTCTACCTCACAAACGGGTGGCAAAAATTTGTCACCGCGGTGTCAATTTGCGCCGTTTCAGTCCGTTTACCCACTGGACTAACTTGTTCGATGTCAGCTGAACCGTGTCAACTTTGTAAGTGTAAACAGCACTTATTTCACGGAAGAATACTTCGAATTTATCTCCGAACAGACACCAACTTCCTGCTACGGACCTTGGCCTGACGAACTTTGTAGGCTACGGTGTGTCCAAATACCAATAAATCAGTAACAGTGAAATAAAACAACACGTGTTTATAAGAACTCGGTGTATTTTCAAGGGTTTTAAATCGAAGTTTGATGATTTATTGGTGTTAAACGATGAATTCAAGCGATAAGCTGACACCAGTAACCCGTGTTGTGAACTGCTGAACAGACAGTGTGTGAAACCAACGACGTCATTGGATAATTTCAACACTTCCGTCTGCCGTCTGGTGCCAGGTAACGCAACCGAACATGCCGTTATCAAGTACAACTACTCGATCTAAATTGATACAAAATAGGTTGTTTTTTGGGTGGCATCCTCCTTTATATTACTAAAGGTAAATTCCAAGAAGATTTCAATAGTGTTCAGACCTGGCCCACATCAGGTGAGTTAGGGCAACTCTGCAACAGCTGCCATTCATAACTGCATCTGCACGTAAGATCCTATGTAGAAAGCTCCTCAATTTCAGATACCTTAAAATCTAGTTTCTTCTCAATAACCATTCTAACACAGGTTACTTTAAACAGGCAAAAAGGAAATCACCGACACCAAAGTTTGGGATGGGCTGCACATAGAGAACTATTTCCAAGTCCACGCCAAAATGCTGGAGATAGTGGTTGAATTGCAAAATGTGGATACGACTTCTATGGCGCATTGTAAGCATTTCTGAAAAGCTTGGTCAAAATTCCTTTCAGAATGGCATTTTTGTGTATAGAGGAGAATTTCCATAGACGCGCGGATACATAAAAATCAAGAAACAGTCAAGATTCCTGAGAAAATATAGTCAAACCGCAAAATGATAATAGCATATCAGTGTAGTCTATGCATGTATATAATAAAGTAATAAGGATAAAAATGTACCACTGTATTCAGAATAATTATGATAACAGGACATTGTATAACGACAATAGTATGCATGTATATTATATAATGTAATGATAATATATCTGTGAATGCAAGTATATCATATATTAATAAGATATCTATGCATCTAGTATATAATATGATAACATGATATCTGTGTGTGCATTTATATCACATACTGATATTATGATAGCGTGTGTGCAATGTAATTTATATCATGTAATGATAATATGATATCTGTGTGTGCAATGAATATCATATAATGATAATGATATCTATGTATGAAATCAATGTATATCATATAACGATAACTGGGTATCTGTGCATGCAATGTATATCACATAATGATGACTGGATATCTGTGTGCATACCATGGACCAAAAGTATCACAAAGCGTGTTTTGCAGGGGATTTATTCTAGTACACATTCAGCACACCATTTAACTGTTCCATTATTGCCATTCACGTCCAAATTGGCTCGTGCTGATTCTAACACGATCCTACTCAATGAGTTTTATAATTTAAGTCACTGGTCACACTCCTGAGCAAATAATGGTCAAAGCAATGGCGTAAATAAGGTGTGAGCAGCTTCATACCATAGTGTTTGGCTAAAAAAATTAGATACACCGTGTCAAAAGCTAGGTCGTACTACTGAACTACTGTCCGCAATCTTTCTTATGCGATAAGTTGCGTACTACACTGCCCACAATTCCGTCAACATTGATATTTATTCTTATGTGAAATCCAACCCAATCAACCATTCAGGTAAGCGTCTGACCTGTTTTCAAAAAATTTTCCTTTTCAATGGTCCATGCTTGATTTTTGAGTTTCCGAATTTAAGCGTAATGGTTGGTAAACCAGACGTCTACGTACGTGTATTTGCATCAGTATGTGTAACATAGTACGACAACATATTGATCTCTAGATGACAAAACGTGGCAAACAGTGACTTTATCGCTATTAAAGTGATAAAGTATAGTCTTGTATTCAGATTAGGTTTCATCTTGATAATAATAAAACTGGTCGGAAAACGATTGAATCCACACGCAGTTCCACCTTCGAAAACTCACGTTTCGGATCAAGTTTTCGGGGTGGAAGCTTTCTTAATTTTTTTAATACCGAGAGTTGGTATTCCTCAATATACATGATAATTAAACAAACGAACGAAGATTCACCACTGCTAAATCTATGCGCCATTATTCCAGTGCAAAATTTTGTACTTTATCTTGACCTAATCTTCAAGTTCACTTACACCTAATTTAAAGTAAGTTCATTATTACCTCATTAGCAAGTTCACTTTGACTTAATTAGTAAGTTCACCTTCATTAGTTTACCCTGCATGGGACTTTCAGGGTTACGTAGAACCCTAGAACATGTCCAATTCTGGATAAATTCGGAAAATTCTATCTCGGAAATGGATGATCAGATTCACATGAAACTCAGATACTACGCTTTATACACTGTTCTTCAAAACACCGTTCAGAACTGCTTTTAAAATATTCCACTGTTGCATAAGGGTCTATAAAAATATAGGAAAAAACTAAATTAAATTGCATACCATTAAAACAAAACGATACTTTAGAAAACTATAACATCATTGAGGGTTTATCTTGAACACTTATATCATGAAATTTGGTCACACTAATGATCTTGATGTTTTGCTATGAATATAGCTTTCTTTTTTAATAAATTTTGAAAAAAAGCAAGGTAGCTTGACCTAATTAGTGGCAGATTGGTAAAAAGTCAAATTCTTCAAAGTATCTGCTTTCATAAAATATACTTCAGTTGAGTTAAATTCTAAAGTGTTTTGTATAAGTTTGGCTAAATGTGCATAGTTGTCAATATCGAGGCCCAGGTAACTTTAAGGGTTGTGCACATGTGTACAGATACAACGGTAACCAAAACAGTGCAGTCAGCAAACTAGCCTAAGGCAGTGAGACAGTAATTAAGGTTCTTTAATACTAACTTAGGTCTGGCATGAGCAGAATGTCGACGTAAACCGCGAAGAAAATTGAATCGTTCATACCAGCTTCAGAAGTTAACGGCATCGAAGTACATGGTAGGTGACAGTGTCATCAACCCTGATGCATAAAATTACCTTCGAGGTAGACATAGAAATCGCGTGTTTTTAGTCCAAATTTGAGAACATTTACATGTAATAATTGACATAAAACTTATTTCAAATTTGATTTGTGATTATTAAAGAAAAATATTAGCAAGTATTAGCGACGACACTGCCCGTTAATTCTTGACAATAGCAGTGGCTCCTGGTGATAACTTTTACGAGACCAAAGTTGACAGTTCATACCGCACCGCAGCGCCGCCGCTCTTCTGTTAAAGCCACCTCTTTACTATGACGTTAACTGGTGCTTTTAACTTCAATCCACGACCGTTAACCATTCATGCCAACTGCAACTCCCTAAAATTTCGATGCCTCGACAATAACTATAAAAAGGCCTTTACAGTTGCTGAAAGAAGTCCTTCTCTCACGCGTTGTTAACCCTTATTACATGGTTAGAAGATGTTATAAGGATCCAAGAAGTACCTACCCCATAACTAATACACGATCCGTACTCGAAAACAGTTTAAATGAACGCGCCACTCACGATTCGCAACCGAAGAAACACCGCCATTTTGAACTTGCCGCGAACCCGGAAGTACAATTCATTCAGGAACCCAGGCCGAGAAAATGCCGTCAGTGCGACTAGAGCAGTGCCTGTACTGTTACCAGCCAGCAAACGGGGAAAAAAATCAACAGCGCGCCTTAGTTTTGATAAAATCAAACTACGAACAATTTTATGGAATTTGCTGAAGAAATGTGGCGAATAAATTTTGACAGAAATTATTTTGCCAGACTCCGGACCGCAGCCTATCGGACCCGGTGCAGATCGAGACCAGACACTGGCGAACGGTAAATGCATGCAGTTGCAAGCTGTTTTGTCGAAGTAAAATGGTCAAATGATAAATGCTGCATATATTCAAGGGTAGTTTCAGATACTTGCATGAAATTACGGGCTGGGTAGTCCTGTGTAACACTGCCGCGGCAGACCTTAGTTAGCCTCAGTCACCAGCAACCAGTGAAGACTACAGTCAAAATACAGCTTGTTAGTAGGCCTATACAGGCGTGCGTTCAGTAGACGGTAGGACCTATGCTAGGACCTAGCTAAAACCTAGTCAAAGTCACGTGTTCTTATTCAAAATACACGGTGAAATCTCACGTATTCTCGCGAAGTCTGGCTTTTTAACGAGGTCCTAGCGTTACTGAACGGGAGGCAGCTTTGCGCCAAGACTTACCCTTAGGCCTAACTGGTCGCTGGCCACAAACACAAAACACGAAAATTGAACAAAGTTTCTTTTTTGTAGCAACGATTGTCAAAATGTATCAACGTTAAATCTTCACAAATTACAAAGTAGCGGATTGAACATGCCTTTCAGTTCAGCAAAAGTCGACATTGTAGGTGCCGCCAGAAATGAGACGAAGTCCAACGTTAATTGTGAGCACATTTATCTCTTAATGAGTAACAACTGCGAGGCTGAAATTTGGTGAACACTGTTGAATCGTGCAGAATAGTAAGTAAAGATATGTCTAACTAAATGTCACCGTAATTTGTTGGCGAAAACAATTTACACAAAGTTTTAAACTCGTAACTCATCCCGTTGTCCTCCAATATGGCCGACGCGATCCAAACAAAGTGACCCAAATTTCGCCACAAAACTTGCAATAACTTTACAGTGCTTGCCCCGATTTTGATACTTTTTCGATTTTTAATGAGTAGAATGTACTACCTTTCCGATGATAGCAAAGTACTTTTTCAAAACGAGGAAAAAATAAAACCGAAAAAATAGGTTCGACCCATATTGGTTCCTAGGTTTGACCGGCCTACGTAAGGAACTAAACACCAATGCTATTTTAACATACTAAGTACGCGTAATATTCCAAAAAAATCAACAACCACAAACTACAAACTATAAATACACTACATATGCAAACGAATCACGATATATTACTAATAAAACAAAATAATGAAGACTTTTCGAGCGAGCCATAGCACATTCAGTTACAAGGAAAAAATGGCGGCATTCAGGACAAGTTCCTGAACTGATGAGCCGGAAATGCGGGTACGGAAATAACCGATGACAACCGGTAATCATACGCTCAGAGAGAAGGGTCAAATACTGTTAAAAAATCACTTTTGGCAAGAAAGGCGAAAAGAATATAAAGAAAGGGTGTCGAAAATAAGAATTTATGTAGTAAGTATTTTCGGATACTGGAACCACATGGGCAGTTTTTCAAAACTATTGTCTGGTGGTGAGGATTCAATTAAATAAACTATTCTGTCAGGGTACAAGGAAATAAACTATTCAGTCACTGCACAAGGAAAATAAACTATTCTGTCAGGATGCAAGGAAAATAAAACTATTCTGTCAGGGTACAAAGAAACAAAACTATTCCGTCAGGGTACAAGGAAATAAACTATTCTGTCAGGGTACAAGGAACTACACTCTAAATATGAACACTGGAGGCTTTACAATGTATTCCATGACATCACTTGCCATAAAGCAACAACAGTGTGTATGTATATCCTCGGCAGGGGAGGAATAGGCAGACGTTACAAAAGAAATTATACCCTAGTTTGAATGCTCATGTCTTGTTGCTGGGCTCAGGAATATTCATGAAAATGACAAAAAAATGATTCAAGAAACTTCCCGAACTTTTGCATGGGACGAAATTAACAAATTTAAGAGTGGAGAAAAATAACAATTTATTGGGACTGCTTCAAAACACTTAATAAGATACCAAACTCAGTTTTGAACAATTAGCAAGAGTTAATCCTAGATTTCAGATTTCGGTCTCATGAGCAATCGTGGCTATGTCCAGAATTTTATACTCTGAACATGTTGACAAAGTGGTGATATTTTGGTAACCATGAGGGCATGCCAACCACGGGTTTAAGGTCATATGCACTATAAAGGTTTTATTTACACTCTAGCATGATTAAACTAACATGAGCATTTTCTGTTGATTACTCAGAATGCGAGTCTCTTTCGGTCACTAAATGGATCACCAAGGCAGTTAGCAATTCAGATCCGAAAAAGTAGGCAAACCCACCATTGAAGCGTGCACTCTCCGAAGTTCCTGAATGAAACTTTTATAAGTACTATTAAAAAACATAATTTGAGTAAAAGAGAAACAGTAATTGTCACCAACTGTAACTTTCTGAGACCCCGATTTTGACATGGAAATGCTCACATCAGAAAAATTATTGAAGTAATTGTCATTTTTTCCATTTTTAAAAGCTTATTACTTTGCTACAAATGTTTTATTACATGAAACTACACAAGACAAACCATATTAGTAATAGACTAAACTTTTTATAATAATGTTTGAGGAGAAATTTGCCAGAAAAAAATCACACTTGTCAGCCATTATCTTGTGAGCTAAATAAGTGAAGAATTATAATACTTTTTGGACATCCTGTAAAGGTCATGGTCAGTCACAAAATGTCATACAAGGTGGGCATTCACAAAGAAATGGGTGTTTCAGTGAGTTTCAACATCAGTGCAGCCATTAATCAGTGGAAATGTTTGACATTCGGAAGTGGGTATTTCACCAAATGCAAGACGTCAAGTAACTATACATGTCATGCTACATCACAGAGTCATGAAAACATGCAATTAACTTAAAATGCTAAAAATAAAAGTCATAAATCTTTTTTTCAAGACAATTGTTGACTTATTACCATGTTGGGGCAGCAACATGTCTCACTGCACTGGGTATTAGAAATATGAAAAATTGCGTGACCTGACATTGTGAAGTCGTTGCATCATGTCAGGAAAGACGTATATACACTGAACACTGCAATTTTTCACAGTCAAATAAGGCAGGTAAACCCTGTGACGTCAGTCATAAATGAACAGATATCTGCAAGAAAAGATTTATAATTGCTATGTATGGTATTCCAGGATGGATGAATATTCAAAGGTTTAATTATGTTAAAGTACAGCAGGAAGTCACCAAAACATACAATTAAACAAGCACATTATACTTAGTAATATCATCAAATGCAATTAATGCATGCAATTAACAAACTGTTCTTATTAGTACTATCATTACTATTACTATCTATTATATAAAATGCATCGTTTGCACAAACTCCATCCCCCCGCTCCACTACAGACCTTTGTTGCGCCCGTTTCGGCACCGCCTTGGTCCCAGGTATTGCACCGGCCCCATATTTGGTTTCGAGGTGTTCTATTTTTTTCTCGCGGAACGTTTTTTCGCGGACGCGGAGGGAAGGTGGTCACTTTGACTACTGGCCTTCGTGACGTCAGTCGGTCAGCGGAAAGGCCTGGGTGACGTCACTCCATCGGCTTAATTTCACTCCCTCAAGCTTCTATCGCGTATATAATTCATCGGTCCTGTTGCCGCCAGAATTAATGACACCTCATTAAAAAATTTTTACTCTTCCTTGAGTAAACTACATAATTTACCCCGGTGTTGGAAAACTGGCGTTCTTCAGTTATTCTGCTGCTAAAATTGTGATGCGATTTTTGGGCGCCATTGCGTCAACTATCGGGCCAATTTCCATGTTCTTCAATCAACTGTGGAGGTTGCGTACATGTCATAACAATTGGAAGTGGTTTCATTTCGTTACAAGTTTTTACTATTTTAATACCAAAGAAACAATTTTACAAAAATACTCTTGAGAGATATCGCAAAGTTTTGGAAAATGGTGCGTAGGTGCGCGTGTCACGAGATTGCACTGTTTTCAAAACGACGACAGATAGGAGTTTCCTTTGTTACAAAAGGCGGAGAATTACGAAAAATAACGTTAATTTACTTCTATAAACGGCTGTAACGGGCACTGTGAATGTGGATTTATGCCCAGATTCTGCATGCACCCCTACAGGTTGTTAGCTCTAGGTTTCACGATGAGGTGACGAACTGAGCACCCGGATTGTGTGAAATTTCGGTGTCTAACAGAGCTCTACACACGGCTACCTAGCTGTATGTTTATGACAGTCTTCATACAGCTACCTGGCTTTCTACCCCAGTATGTACGGTAAAGTCGCGTGATTTTCGGACACTGAAAATTAATTCCAATAGAAAAAATTCATTCTTGGACGAATCTCGCGAAATATCATTTTGTGGTGTCCGAATTTGGCGGACCTCCAAATTTGGGTTTCCGCTAGTGTCCGAATTTCGTGGGTGTACATTATTTCGATGAGCGGTCGTAGTATCAACAATGCTGGCTCGGTCATTTGATAGC